>CAXKWD010000004.1:19979811-20579811 GCA_964059195.1 Ectobius pallidus | reverse complement strand
TTAGCAAAATAATTAGTCATTATACAAGAGCATTTCATCTATAATCGTACATATGGGAACATTTGTTTTTCATATAGATGTCAACTGTCCATAGCAACTGAAGGAAGCTTTATAAGCTCTCATTAATTGATGACGCTATAAGAAAGAACCGAGAAATTGATTTTGCATTTGAAGAATGTGCCTTCTTTTTATCCTCCTTTACTATAGAAGGTTTCTACAGGAAATGAAGGCTTGTTTCAAAATTCGCAGTTATTGACCTTAGTTACAGGACTCGCCCGCTGATTGGTTGGCCGCGAGCCAATCAAAATGCTTCGAATTGAACCAAAATATTATATAATAAATTTGACTGATAATTACTCTTTATTTCGGTACTGGACAACCGATTAGGTCCAAATTCAATAGGCTTATTGCCATGATTGTTATAAATAAGTATACGAAGTTTCATGAAAATCCGATAAAGCGTATTTGAGTTACCGCGCCTTTTCTTATATGATACCATAAAAGGGCACTAAATTGGGTATTATTTTGGTACCGGCAAACCGATTTGGTCCAATATCAACAGACATCTTACCATGGACATTACAAATAGGTATTCCAAGTTTCATGAAAATCCGATAAAGCGTATGTGAGTTATGGTGCCTTTAAAATATACACTAAATTGGGTTTTACTCCGGTACCGGTGAACCGATTTGGTCCAATTTCAATAGGGTTCTTCCCATGGACATTATAAACGCGTATACCAACTTTCATTAAAATTCGATAAAGCGTATTTGAGTTAGAGCGCGTACAGACACACGGACGGACGGACGGACGGACGGACGGACGGACGGACGGACGGACGGACGGACGGACAGACGGACAGACATTTTTCCTCCCCCACACAATCTCATAAAGTACCATACTGGCACTTAATAACTCCATTTGTTAAAGGTCTGGTGCCACGAATTGATGCAATCAAGAAAATTGCGAGGAAGAAATGTCCATTATTTTATGGCGGTTGTAGCTTCACACAGACAAGATGTACTTAACAAAAATGCATAATCCGATTTTGGCATCAGTTATAATATTATCTTTCAATACCACACTTAAGTTAATATTTTTTATGAATATCATTATAGGTAATAACGAGAGGTTTGGATTTTACCGATTATTCCACTCATACGCCGCGTGTTTGATACTGACGAATAACGTTTAGCAATTCCTCGGATATAGACCAGTCACGGCCGTTTATCTTACAACATTCTTGTAGGAATCGCGAGGATGCCGTTTTATCGGGTAAAACGTCTGCTTCTTACTGGACACGTAAGCATGTGCAGTGATTAATACGTCACATGCTGCCATTAAGTCGCACGAAAACAGATTATTTTATACAACATAACTTGTTTGGAAATTGAAATAACAGAAATGTACATTGATTAAAAACAAAATTTCGATTCGGTGCAAGCCAGTTTGTGCTTTTATTCTGTTCTGTTGTTAGCTTACCTGAATGAAGTTAACTATGTCTTATATGCACCATTGGTAGCACTGGTCACAACACGGTAACTCGAATGCATTCATGGATGGTTGATTCATAGTAGGCCGTGATCTCGCAGCTGTTAATTTTGTTTTTATACAACAAAGCACGAAAGTAATTATTATTTGTATAATCCGTTACGTTTTTATTCACTGAATAGTTTTTGTGGAAATGTTTCAGAGAGAAGTTGTTTTTAATAGCAGCATGATTAGTGTACCCACTTAATTTCAACAAAAATTTACATCAGGGCCCTGTTTCATAGAACTTGCTATTAATATTAGTTAATAATATTAGGCCTAAAGCTAATAACATTATTCATTAGTTACTAAAATCTTATGTAAAAGTAAACACCATACTATCATACATGTAAAGTTGTAAAATGCAGGATATGTTAATGAAATTAGTTGAATGTCTCTTTCACATACATGGACATACACGCAAATAACGTGGGGGGGGGGGAAGAAGGGGAGAGCCGCTTTGGTGAATGAATACCTGACGAACTGGATTGCGCACAATGCTCTCTCTCTCTCTCTCTCTCTCTCTCTCTTTCTCGTTTACTTCTGGATTCTGTGTCCTGCTCCGCCAGTGAAACCATGTTGAAATGTATATATAGAACATATCCGGTAACTGCAGTAAATCAATATAAGCAAGGGCTGCGTTGTGCCCCCCCCCCCCACCCATTACCTCCACAACTTCCACATACATAACCATCATCATCAGCTTCGTCGTCATCATCTTCCCTTCCATTTCAGTTTATAACAAAGCCCACCCCATCCCATCGGACTGCTGACACCACGTTTACAAATGATGAATACTTAACTATGCTTTGTTTATTATTTACAAGTTCTGTCAGCATTGATATATGCCACTGGTTAGATTAATGCGAATACGGTCCCAGTATTCATGAGTAGAGGCAATATACAGGCTTGAAATTATATTAAAAATAGAAGAAAGTCATCGCCAATCTTCGAGTCACATCCTCAAGAGGTACCTAACCCAAATACAAAATTTTGGTTTTGTACTATTTTCCGTTGCAAGATAGGCCTACCGTATTGCAAAGAGCGCGTATTCAGAGTGGGTTGCTTATAACTACCCTTCAGAAATTTGTCCCTAAAAAAATGTTCTACTTAAAAGTTTTAGCACTTAGCATAAGCAACCCATGTGCAAAACTTAAAGAAAATCGTAAGACCCGTTTTCGAGAAAAACGCAAGAAACGAAAATACCTTCATGCAAAGTCCCCTTAAAAATAATAGAAGCCTGTCGTTAATCTTCGTGTCACAAGGTACCTGACCCACAAAATTTTGTTTTCATACGATTTTCCGTTGTACAGCTAGGCTGTTCAGAGATCCACACAGACATCACAGACATGTTTCCGAAAATATTATTTTTGGATTCGGGGACCTCAAAACATGTATTTATGTTAAAACTCAACTTCGAGTCGAAAACAATACTTCCTCTACCTATAGTACCTATGGTAAGGGCAGAGGAAATAAAAAGATACAAATACTGTACAGAACAGATAAGTTATATGGTTTATAATATTTGTGTGTATATAATTCAGCTTTATTTAAACTCCTTTGAGCATCAGGAGTTCAGGTTCTGTGTGTAGGCCATGCAGGTATTAACGCTCAACAATTTTCTATTGTTGGTGTGTTTTATGACATAATTTAAACAGATATTAATTTAAATGAATATGAAACAGGATGAAATAGCGAGGATGAGTCACGTTAAGTAAATATACAAATCGGCATTTCCCTTTACGACTGGGAAAACCATGGAAAAAAAAAAGTCAAAATGGCCGGCTACGGGGCTTGAACCTGGAACCTCCCGCATGCGAGTCCAAGACGTTATAACATACATTTTCATATAACATGTAAAAATCATCCTACACTAATGAAATTAAAATACTACCGGGTCATTCCATGTCAAGTGAACCAATGGAAAAACGTGACCACCTCCGATTTTAGTCATACTTGGTTGTCATGAAGTACCACCTGAGATATGTTGAAGTACAAAATATCAGATTTTTATGTGTTGTAGTTTTCCAGTTATACCCTTCTGAAATATGGAAAAAAACCAAATTTTCTGCATAAGTGCAATCACAAAATGACGCATAAATCAAGCTGGAATTGACATAGATGAGTGGGAAAAGTACCAAAATGTAGCTTATATTATGAGCTTTAATTTGATATGTCACACGAGTACTTTCGAAAAAAAATATTTTCAAGGTTACCCAAAAAAAATTTGAAAACTGAATTTTTCAAAAACCTATATTTTGAAAATTTTGAAAAAAATCTCACAGAAACATACATATTTCAGCATCATGTCCTACAAGTTTTGTTATGGGATCGAAATGGGATCATATTTTTTTACATTTATAACAAATACTATGCACGCTGGGTAAGAATATATGACACAGGAATATTGCACTTAATTCTAAAATCCATTCCTTTGTCCAGGGAGTTGTTTACCAACATGCATATACCAACTTGTGCAAGTGGTCAAATGGGTATGAGTAAACACAGTCTGCAAGCATGTGAGTCAGCCAGGGAATGCAAGTTGTAACCTGTTGGACCTGGCTTCAGTTGTGCCTTGACTCTCATGCAGTGTGCTTCCTTTCTTCAAAGGCTGTACAAAGACTGTATTGCTGCATGTAAAGTAGTGGGTTCAGTGATTAAAATAGGCATTGTGTATTTCCCCAGTATGGCTGAAAAAGTAAGTGAAACAGCAAAGATTTTCTGCTGCAACCCTTTCAAGAAAGACAGACATCAGGGTGTGAAAAGAAGTGTGAGGCCTGTTACTGACTGGATGTGTGACATGTTTGACACCATTGTGGTAGGTATGAAAATTTGTGACAGTTGTAGGAAAGAACTATCAAAGCAGAAACAGGTTACAGATACAACAGATGACTGTTTAGTACCAGTAGCCAATACCACTAGGCCTACTAATGTTGATGAATCATTTGTAGCTTTAGATGTTACCTTAGAGTACCTTAATAAGTCTCTAAGCTCTCTAGAGGAGTCACCTGTTGCTAAGAGGAAGTTGCAAATGAAATCATACTGTGATAAAAAATACAGTAAAATAAAAAAATGTTTGACAGAAAAGGTACTAACAGCAGCAAGTACAAATACAGAGAAAACTGTTGACCATAAATCAGAATCATGTGAAGTCATTTGTCAGCTAAAAGAAAAGTTTCAAGAAGAAAATATAAGTGTTAGTGAAAAATTGCAAATTTTAACAGTACTACCTAAAAGCTGGTCATGCAGTGAAATACAAAATGAATTTCAGGTTAGCAACAGAATGGCAAGAAAAGCTAAAGCATTGGTGAAAGCGAAGGGTATTCTGGCAACACCAAATCCTAAACCAGGAAAGGTTTTAAATGAATCTGTGATTGAGAAGGTAATAGGGTTCTACAACAGTGATGATGTCAGCCGTCTTATGCCTGGAAAAAAAGACTTTGTTTCTGTGAAAACGGGTGACAGTAGTAGAATTCATGTACAGAAGAGGCTAGTGATGGGCAACTTGAAGGAAGTGTACGAGCTGTTCAAAAACAAAAATCCTACTGATAAGATTGGATTTTCGAAATTTGCTGATTTACGACCTAAACATTGCGTCTTGGCTGGAGGAAGTGGTACCCACACAGTATGCGTTTGTACAGTGCATCAGAATGTTAAATTAATGCTACAAGTGTTGAAATCCAAACAAATTACACTGAATGATGGCACAGATATAAGTAATTATAATTCCTGTTTAGCGAAGTTAATGTGTGAAGAGCCAGGCACAGCATGCCACCTTAATGAATGTCCTTCATGTCCAGGTGTAGATAATTTGAAAGATGAGTTACAGTTGCTGCTAGATAATGAACTGGTGGACAACATTACATACAAGCAGTGGGTTTCTGTTGACAGATGTAATTTAGTAACCTTCATCAAAACTGCAGATGAGTTTATAGAAACTTTGTGTGAACAGTTGTTGATTTTGAAGAGACATTCTTTTATTGCAAGAAGACAGGCAGAATATTATAATCACTTGAAGCAGAATATTGGAGTAAATGAAGCTGTGGTATGTATGGACTTTGCAGAAAATTATTCGTTTGTACTACAGGATGAAGCCCAGTCTTTTCATTGGAACAATGATCAAGCAACTATTTTTCCTATAGCAGTCTAATACAATGATCATAATATACACTACAAAAGTATTGTATGTATCTCTGAATGTCTACAGCATGACACCACTGCTGTTCATTTATTCCAGAAAAGGCTTATCTCTCATTTGAAGTTGGAAGTAATTAGAGATTTGAAAAAAATTTACTACTTCTCAGATGGTGCAGCTGCGCAATTTAAAAACAGAAAAAACTTTTCAAACTTATGCCACCATGTTCATGATTTTGGAATTGAGGCAGAGTGGCATTTCTATGCAACAGCCCATGGGAAAGGAGTATGTGACGGTCTGGGTGGTACTGTGAAAAGACTTGCAGGAAAGGCAAGCCTACAGCGGCCATACGAGCATCAAATCATGACACCAGCACAGCTGTTTACATGGAGTGAGGAAAACATCGACTCCATGCAGTTCTTCTTCTTCAATGAAGCACAATACAACAAAGAGGAAAAAATACTTGCAGACAGATTTCTGTCTACAAAAGCAATACCAGGCACACAGAAGTTCCACAGTTTCATCCCATTGTCAGATAAAGTGTTGTTGACAAAGGTATTTTCAAGAAGTGAACAGTCATCCACTTTTTCAGTGTTAGGACCACGTGTGCAACAGAGGCTGAAGCTAGCAGAAGTAAAAGGATATGTTACATGTGAGAACAACAATCATTGGTGGCTTGGTGTAGTTGTGGACAAAAATGAGACAGCACAGATAGTGGAACTGATGTTTCTGCACCCTGCAGGTCCTTCTCCATCATTTACTTTCAAAAGTGACTGTCCAAATAAACTGACTGTGCCTCTCTCTCAGATCCTCACCCTTGTGCAACCTACATGTCCCACTGGCCGTAGTTATTACCTCTCGAAGGAAGAGATGGATGCGGCAACCATGGCTCTAGAAAATTACTGTAGACAATAAATTCACGTTTTTGTCATTGAAGAAGGGAAGGTAACATGTTTTCTGTAAGTTTTTCTTTTTGATTGTAATGAAATTTTAGAATTAAGTGCAATATTCCTGTGTCATATATTCTTACCCAGCGTGCATAGTATTTGTTATAAATGTAAAAAAATATGATCCCATTTCGATCCCATAACAAAACTTGTAGGACATGATGCTGAAATATGTATGTTTCTGTGAGATTTTTTTCAAAATTTTCAAAATATAGGTTTTTGAAAAATTCAGTTTTCAAATTTTTTTTGGGTAACCTTGAAAATATTTTTTTTCGAAAGTACTCGTGTGACATATCAAATTAAAGCTCATAATATAAGCTACATTTTGGTACTTTTCCCACTCATCTATGTCAATTCCAGCTTGATTTATGCGTCATTTTGTGATTGCACTTATGCAGAAAATTTGGTTTTTTTCCATATTTCAGAAGGGTATAACTGGAAAACTACAACACATAAAAATCTGATATTTTGCACTTTAACATATCTCAGGTGGTACTTCATGACAACCAAGTATGACTAAAATCGGAGATGGTCATGTTCAAAATTGACAAAAAATTGGTTCACTTGACATGGAATGACCCTACCATACTGATTGCAATTATAAAATACTAATTACACTTCAAGTCTGCAGCACTGAAGGCCTAAGTAGGCTAAGTTAAGAAATCAAGGAATTTATTACTACAAATTACAATACAAAATTATTAGGCTACAGATGTAAATTTAAACTCCGGGGGCGGTCAGCACGCTGCACTAGTTACATTACGATATTTATATTAATTGAGACGTTATCGTAACTGATATAAAGAGTGAAAGAAAATAACTGTAAGAGGAAGTTGGAAAATAATTCCGGGGTGCGCGGGCAAAGAGAGTTAAGTCCACTTTCTTGTTACTGAGAATTAGAGCGACTTAACACACTATACCAGCCCAACATAGCTTCAGAGATGGATAAACCCATGAGGCACACATCCATAACTACCGTACAATTTTGAATATGACTTACTGGACTTAACACATATGTAGAGAACATCGTTATCTATAACTCTATGGACATACCTCAATTTTTTAGGATGGTGGACTTAACTCTCTTTGCCCGCGCACCCCGGAATTACTATCGGCATCATCGTTTATTATTATATCTGACCTATATTAGGCTTGCACTTACACAAACATACATAAATAATGTATATAATAATAATAATAATAATAATAATAATAATAATAATAATAATAATATTAATAATAATAATGATAATAATAAATTCACTAATGTTTAACTGTCGAAATCAATTAAGTTATTCATGATCACTTATAATAGAAGAAATCGCCAACAGTCGATTCAGGAAAAATACTACTGCTTATATTAAGTTATCTTGTAATATATTTAGTGTTTTGGTTGGAAAAATATATTTGGGAGGTGACTCGCCATTATTATGGTAGCATCCACAAATAAGGTACTACAGAGAATGAAAATTCTGGGGTAATTTTGACGTGTAGTTTACGATAACATTCCGGTTAAATAGTTTTGGTAAAATATATAAACATGTATTTTTTAAAGCTTAAAACTTCATATATTTTGTGGGACATCTCCCCTTGTCCCCCACTGACCAAAGCAGTGATTACAATTAAATACAGTGTATTAATATAGGTCAACATGTTACGTTTCTATGTTCTATCCTATTTGTAAATGCTTTATACAACTGTAAATTAATCTAGGTTCCTTATATTACTTATTCCAGTAAAATTGTACAGTAATTCTTTTGACATTTTCCTTAACCTGTACTTGTAACCAGTTCAGATAGAAAAAGCAGTCTACAAGTCTAATCTAAACTACGTCATATGTGTAACGACGTAATTTAAGACACAGGAATTGCCTGCTCATATATATTTTCAACCGAAAATACAATTCGAAGTTGAGTTTTTAACATAAATAGACGTCTTCAGGACCCTGAGTTCAAAAATACTATTTTCGGAAACATGTCTGTGTGTGTGTGTCAGCATAGGCGTAACGGGGGGGGTTTGGGGGGTTTGACCCCCCCCCCCATTGATTAAAAAAGGGAAAATTGTACTATTTATTTCATTATTGTGATATATTACCTTTTTTAAAAATCTGCTTATAAATTACTTAATATGAGTTTAAAGCGTGGGAAGCTTAAAACTCGTTATTGTGCATCTTAATTTTTAAAAATTTTCCGGGGGGAGGACCCCGGAACCCCCCTCTCCAGATGTTATAGCCCCCCCCCCATATGGTCGGCCTGGTTACGCCTATGAGTGTCAGTGTATGTGTGAGGATGTCTGTGAACAATCTAGCTCCAGAACGGAAAATCGTATGAAAATAAAATTTTGTATTTAGGTTAGGAACCTTCTGAAGATGTGACCCGAAGATTGGCGACAAGTATATCTTATTTTTAAGAGGACTTTACATGAAGAAATTTTTGTTTTTCGCGATTTTCTCAAAAATGGCTTTAACGATTTTCTTTAAATTTTGCACATGGGTTGCTTATACTAAGAGCTAAAACTTTTATTTGAAACTTTTTTTTCGAAAAAAATCTCTGTAGGGTAGTTATAAACGTCCTCTTTGCAATACGGTCTCTTGTAATGGAAAATCATACGAAAACAAAATTTTGTATTTGGGTTAGGTACCTTTTGGGGATGTAACACGAAGATTGGGGACGACTTTCTCTTATTTTTAAGGGGACTTTACATGAAAAATAAATTCGTTTGTCGCTATTTTCTCTAAAACGGCTCCGTACTAAGAGGCTTTTATTTGGGGAGAGGAAGTTATGTCAATTTCACATCCGATTTTTATGGTAGAGATACTAAATTATGCTATAATAAGGCCACCAGTATGTCAATAAACAGTCCATTATATTTGGTTAATACCGATCGGCAGTAACAGTATATGAATCAGAAGAAATAACCTAATTTCGCTAATAAATCAGAACAAATCTGTGACTATTTCTTTTAAAACTATAGCGGATAAAATAAAACTAATGAGGATATTATCAATTCTAGCCGGAAAGGAAGCGTTTTTAATTTGATACATTTGGGACAATTTTAAAGAAATTTAAATGTGAAACCTTAGAGAGAATATTAGGAATTGGTCGGATTACTCACCGAGTGCTTCTTTCACACATGCTCTCCTTGCAATGCAGCTAACGAACAAATTCCAAGAGGAAACAAGTTCCCAGCGTCGTCTGGTCGACTCTGACAACTCCACTCATTTGATTACCTACAGCTTTTTCCCCATGCATTGGTCATCCCAAGTTTTATTGCAATTGTTTGGCGCGGCGCTAATGCTTGTTTACTGTCAGTTGTACGCGATTACCGAGCTCTGAGTGCACCCAATCAAGAATGCACAACCAATTCCATCCTCTCTAAATATCACTAACCTCACATAGGCTAAATATACATAAATATTTCTATCCTCTGATCTATAATCTGTTCCATTTTTTTTTTTTTACTATAGGCTATCAACCGTGTATGGATGACAGAAATTTCGAGAATGATCTTTTAAAACTATTTGTACTCTAAACCATAGGCGTAACCAGGCCGACCATATGGGGGGGTTATAACATCTGGGGGGGGGGTCTGGAGGGTATCGAATACCCCCCCCCCAGGGAGAGGGGGGTTCGGGGGCCCTATCCCGGAAAATTTTAAAAATTAAGATGCACAATAACGAGTTATAAGCTTCCCACGCTTTATACTCGTATTAAGTAATTTATAAGCAGACTTAAATTTTTTTTACAATTGGTTCAAACCTCCAAACGTTACGCCTCTGCTCTAAACTAGAAATTTGATACAATTAAAAGTATGAAACTATTATAGGAGAAAAATTCCTGTGACACTGGGATTTGAACCCAGGATCTTTGGCTATCCGTGCCACTGCTCTACCAACTGAACTAAGCCAGAGTTCACTTCACAGTGCCAGATGGAACCTCTCTCCTATGACTGATTACCCTTACTGGTCTACCTCACTGACAGATAAGTTATGTCATATGCAGTACTGCGAGGTACACTAATTAACATACGAGAGAGGTCCCATCTGGCGCTGTGAAGTGAACTCTGGCTTAGCTCAGGTGGTAGAGCTTTGGCACGGATAGCCAAAGGTCCTGGTTTTAAATTCCAGTGTCAGAGGAATTTTTCTCATATAATATTCTCATGTAATGTCCAACAGAGACAATAACCTGTGGTTCATGAATGCATATAGGCCTATATCTACAATTAAAATCAGTTTAATGCAGTGATCTTTAAACTTCTTTAACTAAAGGGCCATTTCCTTTTGATGAAAGACTAGCGGGCCGCATTGATTTATTAATAACATGATGCTTACGTATTTCATAATTATATTTTTGCACTCCTTAACTAATTAGTGGTACTTACGAATGTTGTTGCCGTGGATCGTAAGTTGACATTCCCGCATAGCAATCTTGTTGCTATGTGCGGTAAGCGTTTCCGTGCTGTTATGAATATTACGCCACACCTCATAATACAAGCCTTTATGGACAAGGCCCCCCAACACAAATATTAGGTTCCCATAAACAACAACAAATGCGAATCACTTTCTGAATTAAACATCTATCTTCAAGAATGTATATACATAATATTTTCAGGTAATATCACAATTAATATTGTTTTTTTTAAATTAATATAAATTAAATTGATATAAATAATCATCGTGCAAAAAACAGCATGCAATACTCGTGCCGTAAGCGCATAACGGATCTCGGAAAATTGAAAAAACTCGGTCCGAGCGCCTCGTTTTTTCAAACTACAGTATTTCCTCGATCCGTATGCATGCCTTACGGCACTTGTATCGCAATATACTATACAGTAAATGTATGGATTACTTAACATTAGGCTATATATGTGTGTCTTCGATTTTACCTTCCACTTTGCAATGTGAGACCTGATACTATTTCTTTGTCACTAAGTTATCACAATTGTCTTTGATGTTGAAAGAATAAATTCAAAGGCAGTTTCAAATTTATCGTCGGAAAGTCTTTTTCTCGGTTTTGGCTTCACGATATTCATCCTGGAGAAAAGCAACTCATAAAGCTGTCAAAGTGTTTGTTTGCAGGCCGTCAAAACTTAAGTTATTATACTTAATGGGCCGCGGGTTTAATGTCTGAATTTGCTTTTGAGATATTAATTACTTAAATTTATTTTTTAAATAACAATTGAAATTTATCTCCTCCGAAAAAATATTAAAATATGAACCTGAATATTTTCAACATTTTTCAACGCTTGCTTTACAAATTTCTACGATTTTTCACCTTATACTTTTCGTTTCAACAAAATATATTTTACATAAGGAAATGAAACGTTTGAAAAAAAATTACTTACGATGGTACTAAATGTTAAAAAAAAAAGGCTTATACACAAAAATCTTACTACGGTAATTTTGTCATACACATTGAGTTATTGTGAAAATTTCAGACCAGTTTCTCTATATTTTGTGGGATAAGACAGATTTTGAATTTCACTAATTAACATGAAAATTGAAACCGAGAAAACGAGCGATTAATGTTTGCATGCACTGGCAGATTAGAGTGCACGGTACTTATGAGTAGACTTCGGATTTTAGGTAAAAACCTATTTTAATCCTTAAGTGATATATGGACGGAAACTTGTATATGCAAGTTTCATAAGTGACTATGCTTAAAACTGATACTTTTATAGGACCTAAAACAGCCTATTTTTACGTTAGAGCCTAATATTGCCTTTTTGCTTGTTTTCCTCTAAAATTCAAAATAAGTTACTTTTTTGTTATAAATTCTATCATTTATTTTCAGTTCGTACTAACTTTTTAGCTCGGAAAGTGCAGTACATGACACATTTGTGAATTGGTTAAATAGTAAGGAATGTTTCGTCTTCTGTAGAAAAATTCCTTGGAGCTCCCAAGAAAATGTAGTGTTTTTCTCCAGACTCCCACATCCAGTAACAAACAAACAAACAAACAAACAAAAACAAAAAAAAAACTCTGCATAGCTTCTGAGCGCAGAGGTTAGGTTTTCACTGTTATGGTAGTAATACAGGCCCTAGTAGTAGGTCTATATAATTCTGTGTATCATAGGCCTATATCTGTGTTTTATCATGATTATTGAATAATGGTGACTTCAATAAATATAATATTCTGCATTGCATTTGAGATATTTCAGAAAATTGGCAACTTAACGATTTTATAAGAGACTATTTTACGATTTTTAGAACCTATTTTCCATTTTTTAGAGCCTATTTTAGGTACCTAAAACAGTAGTTTTAGCGACCTAAAAGTCCGAAGCCTACTTATCAGCTACACTTTTCCATGCGCAAACGGCATAAAATGGTACAAAGTCACACTTTAGTGTATGCTGGATTGTTTAATTAAAATCCAAAAGTATCATTTTTTTTAATCATAACGGCTAAACCAACACTTCTGTCACCCCTTAAGGAAGGTATTGTAAAATGATAATTTTTGTACATTTGCTGGCTGGTATTTATTATTAACAGGCATGTTAAATAACTCCTCCGAGACAAAATTCCGGAATAGCGACAGCCACATTCCTAAACCGCAGTACACCCCCGTCGTTAAAATAATCACCAACTAATCTACGCTTTTCGATAGGAGGGGGCGGCATATTTCTGGAAGTATTCTTCAGCGAGTTCTGCTTGCCAGCATCTGTGCTGAGCATAAACACGAAAACTGAAATGACACTCCGGAAAACATGGCGGCAATAAAACAAGACCAGAGAGTGTAAAGCGATTCGTTTCCTCCGAACTTTATGTCGCCCAGACATCATATAAAGAACCTATGAAATCACTCTGCATTAAGGGCATTAATGCGTGCGCTATAATAGAGATCTGGCTATGAAGTTAGTATAGGGAACGTGGGTCCTTTCTTTCTTATGCAGATGACATATAAAACAGATATGAGAGCAGAATGCAAAGTACCGGTACTTCTGTAGTAATATTATTCCCATTCCTAGACAATCACTGCAAATTCAATTTCATATGCTTTTATTACCTGAAAGCATGGTGAAGTCTACACTGACTGCTGCCACCTTTGCACTTTTAACTCGTCAGATTATAAGATTAACAAGGCAAAGTTCTAGAATGAAGAAGTTACAGATATCTTACGATGTTAGAACATTAGATCGTTTTACACTTTAACATGAAATTCAAGCATCAATATAAATTATGGTTAGAAGCTTTGATTTTTTTGTGAAATAAAACTGCTGATTTCGAGGTTACCGTTTTCCTATTTCGATGGATATTTTGCGAAATAAGTTATTTTGTAGGCTGCTATATTCGACATTGAAACGTTTACCACTTTATTTACATTAACTCAAATAATAATAATAATTATTATTATTATTATTTTATTATTATTATTATTATTATTATTATTATTATTATTATTATTATTATTATTAAAGCGGTGAGAATATAACTAAAATTATTATAAAATATTTTACTTTCAGCGTTAACAGAAAAAAGCGTAATTTTTTAGGCCGCCAGAAAGACTTTGTAGAGATTTCTTAATTATCGGGTCATTATATTATCTGTCGTACTGCAATGAAATCGATTTTACGTTATATTTTCGTAAGCCTACACATTTCTTAATAATCGTTATTTCGTGGATATAGTTTGCTTAATAGTGATAATTTATGCATCTATAAAGCTAGATATATAGGTAGATAAGGAAAGCTGTTTTGCAACATTTCGCTCTTATCGCTATCACTGATAAAATACTGTTCTCAGTCGTGTTATATTAAATTTTCAAGGGAAGAGAACATTATTATTTTTTCATATAATTAATAAAGAACATTATTTTATGGTTAATACCTCATGACTGATGAGATAATTATCAGATAGATGTGCTAGCGGAATAGGCCGATAGAATCATGCATACAGAAACTTGAGCAAGGAGTCCATGCATATGATTTTCTATGGAATGTTTTGACATTTTATAAAGTAATGGCTGTACCTACTCTACTGTATGGTACCAGAGGCGTATCCATGATTTATTTTCGGGAGGGGCTGTGATAAGCCTAACACTATTATTACTAGGGCTTATAAGTTGATGATCTAAAATTTCCTGAAAAATGACCTACAAATGACCTTAAATGTATGAAAATATGACATCAAAATTGAAAATATGACTTAATATTTCTAAATACACATTTAGGCTACAAGCTATCAGATCAACGGAGAAATGAAGATATTAGGAATGAACTAAATGTGTTTAATCTAAATGACAAAATAGAGAAAAATTGATGGACTACTTAAATGACAGCCTGGAGATAGGCCTAATATAGCAGAACAATCACTGCACTATAAAGTTAAAGGCAGAAGATACATAGGAAGACCGTATGCAAGATAGATAGACCAAATGACATAAGAGGCTGGAACAGGCAGTAATGCCTAATCCTTGATTGAAGATGATGATGGTGTTTTGACATTTTAGATTTGTACAGATTTTTTTTATTTTTTATTTAACACCTTCCTAAATGTATGTGAATACAATAGCCTCATGTGGTCTGGAAACTATCTCTCCCTGTATCCAAGTCCTTTATCCTTGTGTAAGTATATCTCTTCTCTATATAAAAGGCTTTGTCCTCAATGACAGGAATCAACGTAGAGCCTAAACTGTAACAGGTAGAGA
The DNA here is from genome assembly GCA_964059195.1 of Ectobius pallidus. Taxonomy (NCBI): domain Eukaryota; kingdom Metazoa; phylum Arthropoda; class Insecta; order Blattodea; family Ectobiidae; genus Ectobius; species Ectobius pallidus. The sequence continues at coordinate 20,564,555 of CAXKWD010000004.1, read as the reverse complement.
CTTGGAATTTTGACAGTACCTTCGTTTCATAATGTAGGCCTAGGTGCTCACTAAGAAAGGATTTTGAAAAATTCTGATTTTAAATGCCAAAAATCAAATGTTTTTGAGAATACTTAATCCATTTTCACACAGAATTATCGAATCCGAATCACATTTGACATTAAAACATATTGTTGCCAGTGGGTTTCAGATGGGTTTGGAATTAAGTTAAATGGAAGTTTGACAATTACAGTTGGCTCTGTCTATTTTTGTTATACCTTGAAATAAAACTTTCGCGATCGCTTGAATGTTGTAAGCCCTAATATGGTCAAACATTGTTTTATTTGGACGAAACTCACTATACAGGGGTTTTCTGGACTAAGGAACTCGAATCTGAGGTAGCTTTTTCCAGGCGACGCTATCTAATCGTGGTATGTAGTACATGTGATTTAGGTGTTAATAAATATAATGATTTAACTATTATGCTCTTAATTTTTAATTTTTGAAATAATTATCGCGGGCGAAGCCACGGGCACATGCTAGTAGCTTATATAGACCTAACATCTTAAATCTATAATAGATCACTCCCATAGCTTAGACGATAACAAGTATCCTAATTAACACAATTAAGTAAGGTCTACACAGAAAATCTGATTGAACATTTTATTGCACATATTGTAAAGTACATTGTGAAAATGTTTCACAGCCGTAGGCCTGTACTTCTTTTTCCGTTGGAGAAGATAGATTCTGAATGTGGTAAAATAACATGCAAATTAAAGCTGAGAAAACAGGTAATTATAAAGTTTGCATTCACTGGCAGTTGGAAGCGCAATAATGTTCCATGCGTCCAAATGGCATACAATTTTGCGCAGTTGACTTATAAATTTAGGTACGCTTGATTTTTTAACACTAAAATTTAATTTTTTTTTTTAATAAATTGGCTAAATCAACACTTCTGTCACCCCAAGATGAATGTCGGATAACGCGCTGAGCTCTCATTCCATGATTCATTCACCTAACGGAAGGCAACAGAAAATCACCGATAGAAGACAATTCCCTAGGTTGAGCACACAACTACCGCCGCTTTGCTGCTTGCACAGTCGCTTATGGATGTCGCATCATAAGAAAAACAAGAATAGAACTCAGAGTGAAGAAAAAAGTCATAAAAATGGCCTTATTTGCATGAATATATGGCAATGCATGAAATAAAATATGATTTCACCCACATGACATATTGAGTATAGATATGAAAAGAAACGGGGTGGCTCCCCTCGCCATTATGTAGCAGGGTTATCAAAGAAAAGTGCCTGCCTGCTGTTCCCTCACACAGAAGCTGAATCTGGAGCAGGAGGAAGAGGTCTCCATATCGGCTGAATAGTGAATACTTAAAACTTCCTCTTCCGATTCACTTACGTTACGCGAGTCTTCGTAAACAGGAGTAAATTGTGGTTTGCGTGTGCTTAATACCAGTACTATGCCACTACACTGTTTATTTTTATTTATTTATTTATTTATATTTATACAAAATATTTATACAAAACAAAACAAGACCACCCGAATGAGCATGCGCTCGTGCTCAGGCACAGTTCAGTCATTTACATTACAAAATACAAATTACAAATACATAAAGAAAATATAATATTAAATCAATACCTAAAAAATAATAATAAAAAAGAAAGAACAGAATAGTAAAAAGAAAAAAGGAAAAGTTATATCTATGAAATCACGTACTCAATTGTATTAAGCTAGCTCTGGATCCATTATTCGCACAATATATATATTTTAATTCAGCTGTATTTATACTCCTTTTAGCTACGAGGCCATATCAGGAGTTCGGGATCTGTCTCTCTATACAGTGGCGTAGGCCATGGAACTGTTGAACGTCAATCGTTTCTATTGATAGTGTATTTTATGGAGTAAATTTAACTTATATCAATTTAAATGGCTATGATATATAATGAAATTGTGAGGATGATTCATGGTATGTAAAGATCCAATTCGGCATTTGCCTTTACGACTGGGGAAACCATGAAAAAAACCACGTCCAATTGGCTGGCCACGGGATTTGAATCTGGGATCTCCCGAATGCGAGTCCAAGACGTTACCAGCACAATAAGTTCTTCAGTTTCTATTATGTGGTCGATGTGGTATACATGGTGGAAGGGACGAAACTGTGCAGATTCAAAAGTACTGTAATACAATGAATGAAATATAGCCTGAGGCTACTTTTAAACAATATTAAGCAAGAACTACCATACAACACAATATCGTTATTAGGCTACAATTATGTACTTCCAAGGTCGAAGTTTCATCAACGTTTGCAGAACATTATTAAATTATTAAATTATAATAATAATAATATTAATAATAATGATGATGATGATAATAATAATAATAATAATAATAATAATAATAATAACTTTTTCATGCGAATATTATAGGAGAAAAATCCTCTGACACTGGGATTTGAACCTAGTACCTTTGGCTATCCGTGCCACTGCTCCACCAACCGAGCTAAGCCATAGTTCACTTCACAGTTCCAGACGGAAACTCTCTCCTTTGACTGATTGCCCTTAATGGTCTACCTCACTGACAGACAAGTTATATCATATGCAGACTAATTAATGATTTTTTATTAGGGTATATTTATACCTAGAAATAATTTCATAAAATATCTGTTTGGACATTTCAACTCTTCCCATATTTTTTTAACATTTTATCTAGTTTTCCAACTTTCATGCAAGAATATTAAATCTCGCGAACTTGAACGCAAGTAGGCGTGCGAACGCATTTCTTAATGGCGCTTTGTATTACCAGTTTTGAAGTAATTGAAATGAATTTATACCTTAGGCCTACGTTGTTAGAAAATAAAATCCGTGTGAAGAATCATGGATAGAAAGTACAGTATTGCACTTAAAACACCATGAATTTATTGAAGCGGTAAAGTTAGGGATTGTACGGCCCCTCTACATTCTACCCTCTCTACAGCCAACGTTATGTTTCCCTACCTCTCCTGTATTTAATTTCCAAACTTTAATTACACAATAATACAATGCAACGTAATTAATCACTAAGCTCCGTAATTTAAAGTTAATATTATCTTCCACGGAATAAGTTCTTAGACATCAGCAGACAGTGGTTTCTTAATACCCCATTTCAAGGCCCAAGTTTTTAATTTTAAAAATAGTTTTTATGGTTACTTACCTTCGAGTGTATTTAACTTGTTAAAACTTCAATGCTAAAAATTTTACTTCGCATATAAAAATGCCATCGATCTGAGCCGGGATAAAGAAAAATCAATTTCGGAAGCACAGAGCTAATGTTTTGCCAACCCAAATGAAATGGCCAAGTTCATGTATAATATGCAATGTCTTTGCATGTATCTTATCGTACTATAACAAAGAGTTGCACGAATAGTTCGCAAAATCTATTAATCTTATATATTATTTCTCTACGGAAAATCCCCTTTTCTCAGCAAATATTACAGTAGAGAGTTCCTAAAACATCATACGATAGTTCCTTATAAAACATACGTTAATTCCTTATAAAACATCATACATTAGGGAGGTCTGGTTAGGCCTACCAGGTACTGGGCAAAGATGTTATTAATTTATAAACGATACAGGGTTTATACTTTTCAACGAACCATAAAATAACAAAATCTAATGTTTTTACAATAGCCTGTAAAAAAAAATTCATCGATAAATAGATTTCTCTATCGGATTCAATTCGACCGCAAATAAACAGCAATGATATAAAACGGTAGTACTGGTAATGATATTATGAACATTATCATCAACAGTATTTTATTGATCAGTATGCAGTAGGCCTACATTCCTTTTCTCTATTTCAGTCTACTGAATTCGGTAACCGTCACCGAACTCGAAGGAAACCAAACAGCCTATTCGTATTTAAGTATAAAGAAACAAGAATTTTCCTTCATGATACATTTAGTCATTGCTATTTTGGGCCTTACATTTTTGTGTTTATTTTTAAAGAATATTCAGCACACATACCAGACATTATAGGAGGGAAATTCGAGGTTTTTTTCATTCCATTTTTATAAGCCTATTATATTATATTACAGGCTTATTAAATACAACGAGCCGCAATGGCTTTTAAAGATAGGAATATGCTTAAGAAACGAGAAAAGCAAGCTTCATAATGTTCATACGAGTAGGCTATCTTAATTATCATTATAGGCAAGCTTGCATAAAACTGTTTTTGTTCGACCATGAATAAATGTCTCTAAGTTTTGAGATTTTAGATTCATTCCTCAGCTGTGGTCGTAGTTCTTGTCTTCTGCGACATATGGCAGCTGATGGCGTCCGGTCAAGTCGAAACTTCTTCTCGGCCGTTTTCTTGAAGCCAATGGATTTTGATAACACGAAATGACTTCTATTTAATATAATATTAAAATTAACACAAATAGAATTTATTTTATTTTTAATACAGGCTGTTTATTACTAGAGACCGGATTTTTAGGTTTTTAAAAACACTGTTTTAGGTTTTCCATTAGGTGAAATAGTTTTTTTTTAGGTTTTTTGTCCAAAATATCGTTTTCGGGTAGAATAATTGGTTTAATGAATTCGAATGTGCTACATAGGATTCAATACATAATACTTGTAAAGTTTAACTTAACAAAATTGACTTAAATTTGTGTAAACTTGCTTTAGGACATATTATACAACTGAAGAAAGAAAGCATAAACAATCAAAAGAAGCAGTGAAAATAAGTTTGCCTCACATATCCTGGTTAGAGTATATCACTAAATAAATATCTTTCAAGATTCTTAACTGTGAAGTTCTTCCTTTTATCTCTTCGTTAATAGTTAATACTGTATCTGGACACTACCCTTTTCAGGATTCGAATCCGATGCTTCTAATTTAGTGAGTAAAATACTGTATAGTTGGATTTGGATAATGTGAAACTGATTATTTTCCTTTCTTCGGTTGTTACTCATCCTAACCGCACAACAGATCAACTAGGGACGAAACTTCCCCCTTTTCTAGAAAGGTAAATAATACTTACGTATTTCTGGCAGGCTTGACTAAATATTACTTTGCCATCTGTAGTGAAATTCAGGTCGTCGCCAATCCACTGCCGGATTAAATTCGATTTCATTTGTTTCATCATAATTAACACGTCTTTTTAGAACTCACAGTGTGACCACTAAGTATGAATAACAGGGAGGTAATAAAAGTAAACAAGCGCTTTAAAACACAGAAATCTATATCCTTGTTCGTACGAATATTTTAAAAGGAATACACCGGTACTCTTACACTTCCTCTCTGGATACCGTCCATCCTAGATGACAATGGGTTGAACGAAACACTGGTGGTATTAATAATTTTAACCCGACAAAAATTGTCTCTCCGCAAAATATCGATTTTTCAACTGGTGGCAAACAAAAAAGACAAAAAAGTAGCCTAAATTATATATTTTAGGTTTTATATCCCGTTTAGGTATATTTAGGTTTTTATACCCCATTTAGGTATTTTTAGGTGCCACAGAATTAATGTGGGTGAATCCTATGGACGTGATTCGAAAAAGTGTATAAACGCTTTTTGTTTTGGAAGTAAGGAAAAAAATAGGTAAAAACCTAAGAATCCGGTCCCTATTTATTACGCATCTTATTTGTAAGGCTTAAGGATTCTGAATCGTTTCGTGTTCGATAACAATCGATACCACACCGATGTTAAAATTAAAATCTGTATCGTAATGTGAATCATTGAGATACCGTTACGTCACATGTAATAAGCGTAATATAACATGGGCGAACAAAAAATATATATGACAGATAGCTATTTTGGAGGAACGAGAGACAATCGCTAAATACAATGTATCGAATCTTCTCTTGCAAACAGCTAATTTCAAAATAAAATAAGAGAACAATAAACACCGGAAGCCTACTTAAATGACGTCAGTAAACCTGACACAATCCCACCGGCTTTTATTATGGAGTGTAGTATTGATTGCCATTCCTCACAACACTGCATTGTGTGTATCAACGTGTGCATAACTGACACCACAAAAAAAGCTCCGGGAGCAATCTGCAGAATCCCAATCCGGCAGCTGTACGGGCTCACCGCACTCATTCTATGAATTCAAGATTCTATTAGTTATAGAGAGCAGAGATGAAACCCAACCTATGAAATCTCTGCACATACTTCTTCTACCCATGACTAGGGCAGGTAGATTTCCGCAATCGCGATAAATGCTAAATGTCCCCAAATGCTGTCTAAAGAAGTTTTTTTTTTTTTGTGCTTTTTGTTTTTAAGCATATGAAGCCTGTTACCGTGTTGTTTCAATTCGCGATAAAATGCAAAATTAGTATACAGGGTGTTAATGAATAACACCGAAATATTTTACCTGTGTATAGAGGGGACATAGACAAGCAACTTTTATTAGGAGACTTTTGCTCTATGGATTCAATTCTTCCTGTTATAACATAAAATCTCCCAAGGATATGCACGCCACTGACTTCTAATACTTGAAATGATGGGAAACAAAGGAACAGTGAATATTGTGTAGTTGGTCGGGAAAATTGCAAAAAATGACGATCGATATCTTACAACTCTGAGGGAAAAAAAGACAAACGAAACATTTTTGTTAGGTCTGGAATTAGGAATAAAAACATAATGCAGTGGCGGGCAATCATGTGATTAGTCAGTAAATTTTGCAGATTATGAAAATTCTAAATTATGGTATAGCTGTTGATGAATTATTAAGAATCAGGTTTTTATCGATCACTAGGAAGGCATGAAGTCAATTTAATGAAAATTTTAACCCTATTTCGCTCAATTATTGAGTTATGAGCACCAAATTTTAAGGACTTTAATGCCCTGTAGCATACACATTTTACGTCATAGAGCAAAAATGTCCTAATAAAAGTTGCTTGTCTATGTCCCCTCTATACACAGGTAAAATATTTCGGTGTTATTCATTAACACCCTGTATAATACAAAATGCGAAATGTACGTATTTCTGCGAAATAAGTGCGAAATTACTTCGTTACGGTCATTAATGTAAATAATATGGCAGGAAATTAAACAAACACTCCTACCTACTTACAAGAGATAATGAACCACACTGTTCAACTTGCAATTCTCCACTGACAGCAGTGGCGGACGCCGAAATTTGAAAGAAGGCTATATATGCTCTCTAAGTGGCCAGTTTTATAAACTAATTATATATGCAAGTTAATTAATTTTTTTGTAGTATTCTTTCTACCTATTCAAATCCCCCCCCCCGAAAAAAATTCTGCGTCCGCCACTGACTGTCATCCCATATGCTCACAGAATACCACCGCTTCGATCACATCAGGAAAAATTGTAAGATACTAGACAACTTACATGTTCTTAATAATGTAAAAATGTACAAAAACGTTATATTATTTCTAAAAGATATTCATGTTTATAGTAAAATTTAAAAGTTATATCACCTTTTGTAAAACTCTGTCATTAACATTGTTCTAATATTGATAACTGTTATTATAATTATATAAATGTACAGTCGCGATTAGACTCCCATGAGTCAAAATGACTAAAAATAAATCATATGTAAAAAATAAATTTTTTGAAGCTGTTAAAAATTGCAGTTTCTTAAGGGGTTATGATAACCAGTATAAGAGACAATTCAGAGGTTGACTGACTGCAAATTTTGTTAGCAACGCAAATAAAATCTCCACTCTTTGCCAATGCAGCTATTCAGGTAATCTGGTCATCTACCAATAGCGTGGATGTAGAACGCTTTTTCAGCAAATATAATTTGTCACAGCCAAAACAGGTTAAAGGAGAGTAATGTGTGTGCTGAATACAAAGCAGTGCGTATATATTCTGACGTTTACTATAGTGTTCACAATGTCAAAGTCTATGTCGCTTTATGCCTACTTGTATGCTTGAAATTATTGTAACTAAAAAATCAATAAAACGCACTTGATAACGCACTGAATTTGTAAAACTTGACTTTCCAATAATAAAATTGGTCCATCCCAAATCGCTTATTTTTTAGTAGCTAAAATATACCATCCCTACCCATGACTTGCTCGCTTAAGGGATGACAGAACTGTTCATCTACCATTTTTTTTTTAATATGATTTTTCGATTCTAGTGTAAAAAAATCTAGCATACCCTAAAGTATAACTCTGCATAACTTTATGCCGTTTGGGCGCACAAAACAGGTTAGTCTGGCATCATTTTTAAAACTCCATTGAGTCAACGCATGCAAATTTTAATCGCCTTTTTTCTCAGTTTCAATTTGCAAGCTATTTTGCTATAATTCAAAATCTATCTTCTACCACAAAAAATAGTCACAGCTGTGAAATTTTTTTACAACTTACTTTACAATGCGTGTAATGAAAAGTCCCAACAGATTTTTCTATATAGGCTTACTTTGTTAAAAGAAAAGTATAATCACACTCAGTTTTTCTTAAAATTCCGAAACTTTTCATGTCTTATTTTCATAAATTGAAGATCATCTTCCAGCAATTTTTAGGTCATCAACTTCCGAGAGCTTTTCACATTTATCTGACCGCGATTCCATTGAGATACTGCATGCCGCACATCTAGGGGAAAACTCGTAAATAAATAGTCGATCTGATGAGTAGCGGCTCCAAGATGCTAAAAGCAAAGTTTGTTGCCACAAGTTGAGTTGAAGGTGTACATGAATGTGGAGTTCAATCACGCCAAAGCTTTCATCTCTTGCAATAACACATGAAAACCGGAGAAACAAAAACTTTCCATTTGTGGTCTTGATTCTTTTGACACTAGCGGAGAGTTGTCTACTTCTAGAAAAATTACAGTGTCATCAGCAATTTATTGGGTGTGTCAGTGCGATCGAGACGAAGTTCCAGAACTATTCTTCCGCAGAAAAAAAAAAGTTTTTACAAGTTTCAGTACATCATCTTCCAACTTCAGTTTTAGCTACCTAGAAATATGCTCTAGCTACTAATGTAAACACAGCATAATCGAGACAAACAGTTAGTTGTGCTATAGGCCTATCACTGACTTTTAAAAAACTACATTATGGTTAGGCGTACACATCCGTACGCATATCCAAGGAATAATGAAAAATAAATACATAGAGAACCGGAAATTTCGTGGCTAATGAAATCGCGAAAGAGTTGAACATTTATACATGTAAATTTACATGGTTTTTAGGTCTATATCAAGATTCAGTCCCGAATTTTATGAAAGTGCGTTAAATCACAATAGTTTATTCTACAACATGCTAATTTATGGGACTGTTTACTTCCATTATGAGTTTGAATTTTTTTTTCACGCTTGGAATTAAATCTGCTACAAGGTTTTTGAGTGTTCGAAAAATAATCTTCCCAGTTCCATCGTTTAGCAAGTTTGACAAAAATCCCAGATTACCCTCAGCTAAAGTAAACCGTTTTTATTTTATTTTAATCTACCTAATAATTCATGCGTACTTATGAATTTTCATGGTCTCTAACCATACCAATCTAACAACCACACAGATATCACCATTTGTGAATGTGAAATCTGAACGTTTCGGAAGCCAGATAGTAATTGTTTTTAGCCCTTACGCGATCCCAACAAACCTAGCCTACGTCTTTCTCTTGCACTAGAGGAAAATATATTCTATTAATAGGCTACACATAGCAAAATAAAAACCGTTAAAAGTGAGAGACCAAGAGAATTGAAGCGGCCTACTTGGAATTTGATATCTTCATATTGACAAACTCTTCACTTCTCTCGCACATCAGGCCTGATGATGGGATAGGCCTATTAGGCCCGAAACTCATCACCAAAATCATTTTATGTTACTTTGAATCGTAAACATTGTTTATCTGAACTCTCTCCGTCTATAAAAAATTCTATTTTTCGGACTGAGCTGTGAAGAAAAGGTGCTAGCCCGTTAAGTGTAAAAAAAAAGGCGCCAGTCCCTTATAAGAATTATTGAGGAAATCAACAGATGTGACCGTCGTCTTCCCTTTCGTACAAATAAATATCCATTTTGTTAATGTAACTTAATTCTCGAGCCATGCCGATCAGTCAGACGTATTTCTGAAAATGGCATTTTCTGATTCTGAAGGCCCCAAAACTTGTATTTTTGTTGAAAACGTGACATAGAATTTCGGGGTCGAACACAATAATCCCTTTACTTACTTAATTCCTAGCTATGGCACCGACAAAGGAAGTAAAACTAATAAAAAACTATAGTATGTTTGTTAACTTTTTCACTACTGACGTATAAATTCGTCACTTCAAAAAATATAACATTAATAGAGTAATGATTTTGTAAAAATATATAGGGTGTTAACGAATAACACGGAAATATTTTACCTCTGTATAGAGGGGACATAGACAAACAATTTTTTAAGGAGAATTTTTCTCTGTGACGTAAAATGTTTATGCTATAGGGCATTAAAAGTCATTACAATTTGGTGCTCAGAAGTAAATAATTAAGCAAAATAGGGTTAAATTTTCATTAAATTGACTTCATGCCTTCTTAGTGATCGATAAAAACTTGATTCTTAATCATTCATCAACAGCTATATCATAATTTAGTGCTTCCATTATCTGCAAAATTTAAGGACGAATGACATGATTGGCCGCCACTGCAGTAGTTTTTTTTTATTCATAACTCCAGTGTTAGCAACGAAGTTCCTTTGTTTTAAATTTTTTTCAAATGTTAGAAGTCAGTGGCGGCCATGCCCTGGGAGATTTTATGCTGTAACAGGAAAAATTGAATCCAAGAGCAAAAATCTCCAGATAAAAGTTGCTTGTCTAAGGACAAACGAGGAAGCCTGGGCCCCTGACTTACAGTCAGATTCAGAAACACACCTTCCCTGCGTTCAAAAATTTCGCCAAGACAGCGCTACTCCAAAAAGAACAGTATCATGAATAATCCAACACATGGTAGATGGCCTTTGGACCACTATCCCAGTCCGAGCGAGGTTTTCCCTTGCTCGTAGACAAATGCCGGACTGGCTAATAATCCCCTCACACAGTTACACGCACTGCTATATAGGCCTACATTAGAAACCATCTCTACACGATACAAAACAAACAACTAACGACAAGCAATCGACTTCATGGCAAGGAAGTCAAACCCGCGCTAATACACAACGACACAAGTACACAGCCCAAACATGTCAATTTCACTACACATCCGATCAGGATGTACATAAGGGCACTATTAGGTAAATACATCAAACAAATGGTTACCAAAATTTGGTTCGACCGGAGGTGATAAGCTTCATTGCTTGGGACTCCGGGGGTAAGGGAGGGCACAAAAAAAAAAAAAAAAGTCCCCTCTATACACAGGTAAAATATTTCGGTGTTATGCATTAACATCCTGTATATAAATTCAGTCTTGCAAAAGTTAATCAAGACCTGCAATGTTTCTGATGAGTATTATAAAAAAAAAGTTTCGATCAGGAGGATCCTTTTGTGGATGTTTTCAGAAAACTGAAAGTTTTATGGGACCTATACACATGTGTGTATGTATGAATGTATATGTGAGTCTAGGCTTCCAGGGGGGGAAAGCGTATTCATCGGTTGTTACGCGGTTCCGAATGCGGCAAAATATAACACGGGTGTAGGGTTGAAGAGAGAGGGGGCGGGGGTGAGGCATGGAGGTTACGTACGTAACACAGCAATATTGATATATTATAGGGGAAACATTCGAAAATCCCAGCTTCGCTATACCGCCTATACGCAATCCATCATTGGAAAGAGATGGAGCTATACGGGAAACAGCGAACGAGATGTGATGGAGGAAAGAAGAGACTTTTTTTTTCATTCATTCCAAAACACAGTTCACCGGCGATTTTCAGTCGGATTCAGCGGCCATCGCTCGAGTCGATTAATGACATCGATTAATCGTAAAAACTGTTTATTCTCTAATCGAACGGTTTTAATCGTTTACAATATATAAACTTGTTTAATGCATCGATCTCCTCTTCCGCCAAATGCCATTCTCCTTTATAGTCCTCCCTTTCTATTTCCTGTAGTCGTTAATTTTTAAATCTGCCAATTATTCTTCTGCGTGAAATGTTAGAGCGTAATGAATTAAAAGTTAACAGCTGAACATTAGTTTAATTTGAAAATTTCAAAATATCACACAAAATAATTGGAGAGAAACTGTGGTCTCGGAAGAGGAAATTATGCGATACCGTTATTGTAATTTTCACACTCTATCATTGGTGATGGCATTTTGATAAAAGGGCGGTCTACCACATCAGTGATACGAGATTTACTGATATGAGTTCAGCTGATAATCAATTAATACATTAATAACCCCATACTATTTCTGACAGTATTATTTGTATGGAGCTGGCAGGTTCGATCCCAGTCCAAGTCGATGGCATTTAGCCTATGTGTGCATAATGTGACGGGCCAATGTTTGTGGATTTACATGCATGTAAAAGGACTCCTACGGGACAGAATCCCGGCTTATTTGCGAGACGGTCGCAGTATACCTTCGTCGTCAAATAACAGAACGCAACCTGTTGGGAAAGGATATGAAGGGCTTCCCCGTATGAGTGATCAGCCCAATACCGGGGCCACTTCCGAGATAACACATAAGACGGGACACACCTTCACTATAAATAAGGCGCGGATGGGATGAAAATGATATTGTCGACCAGATAATATCCGGGGACTTCAAGGGCCTAGAGTTACCCGACATTAGTCTTACAGGTGAGGAAAACTCCCGGAAAACCACACACAGGTAACCTGTGCTGACGAGGAATCGAACCCGGCCTGCTGCGAGAGAGAAGCGCAGAATGTGCGGCAGAGCGTTGGACTTCTCACAATAATAATATTTAATATTGAGCCCCTAATAATAATAAAGCAATAATAATAGCACTAATCACAGTTATTATTTATAATAAACACCGAATACAAAATAATTCAATTTTTTTAAAGGAGGCCCTACGTATGACATTTCGTCTACTTACCAAGAACCACTGGGCTCAGAACTAAGTGCTGAGAATATTATGAATCAAGAAACTCCACTTACCTGGAAAAGAAAGAAAGTAAGGATTAGACAATTTTAATAGCACCCATTGGAATCATATTTACAAAGATGAATCTCATTGATATTAATACGTTTAAATGGTATCAACATTATGTTTTCTTGATTTATCTGCAATAGAAGTAGACGTAAACAATGTTTGAATTGTAATTGCTATGGGCTTGAGGCATTATACAGTAAAACCTTTTAGACCCGACACTGCTTAGAATTTAAATAGATGCCCAGTAGCCTGGAAGAGTCTATTATCAAATAATCGTCATTTGAAGAAGTGACAACTTATTCATATTTCAGTCATTCGGAGAATGACACCTTCAAGTGGTAATATTTCCATAATAGGCTATTTAAGCACCTATCTGAGCTGTGACAGGTCTAAAAAATGAACTGCTAGTCACTTTTTATTTAAATATTGACAAAGCAGAGACTACCGTAAATGAATGACATCGACCGTTCGGGTAGCTCTTTTTATTATAGGCCTAGGGGTTTTTGAGTCATACATTTTTAAGGATTCATGTCCCTAGTCGCATGAAAATAACCATCTGGTTATTGGATACATGCAACACAATTTGCACGTAAACACTCAAACGAAAAATAAATACATTGGAATACTGGAAAGTCTATCATATAAGTAGTATTACATTAGAGAGGAGGCAAATTGTAACTGGGAAACGAAGAGGTGAGAAGGAAGAGAGAGGGGGGGAGGAGAAGAGCTAGGAAAAGAGAGAAGAGTCTCCTGGCAATTCCGGTTCTTTCACACTAGCCACACTACAACAGAAGCAACCACAATCATCCGTCCAAATTGAAGAGAATTTAAATGTTAATGGATTTTTTTTTCCAGTTTTTGTTACAAAGAAGAAAGAGGCTGTACAAGAAAACACTGCGTGGATAGTGTGAAGGGCTCAGAAACTCTCCTGTATAAAATACAATACAGAAACAGCATAACTTATCAGTGGAGTGTAGAGGTGTTGTTAATTTGACATCGGAGTCGTGAAATTCAAATATCTACACAATAATTACAATAATTACATAAACAATAATATTAATGTAGAAGTTAAGTGTAGACTAAAATCAGGAAATGCTTGTTCAGAAACTCTTATCTTCTCGTGTTCTGTCCAGAAATCTAAAAATAAAAAATTATAAGAATATTATTCTACCGGTTGTATTATATGGATGTGAGACATGGGCGCCTACTGATCAGGAAGAACATAATCTGAGTGTGTTCAAAAACAGGGAGCTTAGGAAAATATTCGGGCCTAAAAGAGATTAAAATGGGGACTAGAGAAAACTGTATAACGACGAGCTTCATATCCTATATTTTTCACCGGATATACTAAGAATAATTAAATCATGGAGAATGAAATGGGCTGGACATGTTGCATGCATGGAGGAAAGACATTTCTCAAAAGTATTGAATAGGAGACCCGAAGACCACTTGGAAGACCTAGACGTAGGTGGGACGACAATATTAAGATATATTTAAGGGAAGTGGGATTTGCGAGGGATGGTAGGATGGAGTTGGCACAAAACAGGGTTGATTGGCGGGGCTCAGGTAAGCGCGGCAATGAACCTTTGGGTTCCATAAAGTAGATAATATTTCTTTAGCTTGCTGAAAAATTGTCTATTGCTATTCACTAAGTAAGTAAAGTCACAAAGTCAAACAAATATTTTATGCGGTACTGGAATAGGTCAGACAGACATTACTATAACTCAGTCAGTAAAACAATTAGAACTATCAATGTGCAGGATTTTAACTGAAAGTGATTTCGTGCACTTCCAACGAACAATTCTACACTTCTTCAATTCTCTCAAAGCTCACAGTATTGAGAAATCTGTCCTATATCTGCTTTCTGAAAAAAATGAATTTAAACGACGGTAATGTTATCACAAGGGGACAGATACATAGCCATAGAGAGAGAGTGGAAAATATAGGATGAAATTGTGTGCAATGGCAGTCTTGGTACTTTACAATCCAATTTAATGTTTTTAGAAACTTGGTCCGAAAACTGGAACGAGGAACATCGATTTAGTAGGCCTACTACAAAAATCTTCATGCAATTCAATTTTAATCAATCAAAGTAATTTACTGCATAATTTTCGTAATATATCTTACTACAGCGTGACACTGGAGTTATTAATTTACGCATAACATACGACATTTTTATCAATGAGCTATCCTTTCACTGAATAGCTTTCGTTAGCTTAGTTTAGTCTATCTCTAAGCGGGAAAAATGCTCCTTTACTATTAATGGAATGTATTCTACGAGTTCTGGAGATAAAACTCACGCCCTAAACGAGATCCGAACCCATGAACATTGGATTTAATTGTCAAGTATGTAACCACTCGTCCTTTCAGAGCAATCTAGCATATGTCAAAATGTTATCACAAGGGGACAAAAAGCCATCGAGAGATCGAGACAAGGAGAGAAGAACAAAAGTAGGGTGAGAGACAGGGAGAGGGATGACAATTTGTGCAGTTCACCAACAATCAAGTATTCTTAATTCCACGTTATACATATAACAGCAGAAATCAATATTTTTGTTCCACACAGCTCAAAGTTTAATTAAGTTCTGTAGGCCTGGTTGCGGTTTAAAAAAGTATCATGCGGTAGAAATCAGTATCCAATCTATCTGTACGTAATGACTGATTTTATTGAGACTGCTACAGCAGAAACTAGTTGCTCTTTTTTTTTTATCCCTCTGTACCGCAACTTCGTTTTGTATGCGCGGTATACATTTCCCAGCCTTTGTCATTACTTTTGTCTTTATTTTCGTTGCTGCCATGCTGTTTTGTGCTATTCTGAAAGTACCGTGCCCATCAAAAATACAGAATCGCACAACACAACGCAGAAATAACTTGTCCATGAAAATGTTAACGTATCTAAGGTACAGAATAACTTATTCACTTTCGATACAAAAAATTTAAGTAATCAGAGTTTCGTGGGGAGCAAATTATGCTCAATTTAACCTGTAATAAGAGAGAGTTAATTAATTATAACAAGTCTGAAAGCTTAGGGATTCATATAGTAACCCACGAAGTTCAATGGGATCCACCTAATGGCTTTTAAGGTGAATTTGTCTTTTCTGAAAGTAAAAATATAGAATGGATTAGAAATTTCGATAAGTTTGTACCCAATACAAAATCAGGTAAACTGATATAACTTAACAAAGTGCTAGAATGCTTTTGTTTAATCAGTTATAATTGCAATTATGATATGCAGAAAATAAGTTATTTTTGTAATCGATTTCAGACTTAAGCTCCAGATCGATTCACCAAGCAGGGCTTATGGAAGAACAAAGGTCTAGCTTGAAAACCATAGGCGTAGCGAGGGGGGGTTTGGGGGGTTTGAACCCCCCCATTGAGAAAGAAAGGAAAATTGTATAATTTTTTTAAGTCTGCCCATAAATTGCTTAATACAAGTATAAAGCGTGGGAAGCTTAAAACTCGTTATTTTGCGTCTTAATTTTTAAAATTTTCCGGGGAAGGACCCCCGGAAGCTTAAAACTTGTTATTTTGCATCTTAATTTTTAAAATTTTCCGTGGGAGAACCCCCGGAAGCTTAAAACTTATTTTGCATCTTAATTTTTAAAATTTTCCGGGGGAGGGCCCCCGGACCCCCCTCTCCTTCCATACTCGCCAGACCCCGCGGAAGTTATAACCCCCCCATATGGTCGGCCTGGTTACGCCTATGTTGAAAACCATATGTGAAGGAATATGTGGGTAGTGTGATTTGCCAAAGCTAACTGTACTGCAACTTCCAAAGCCATATATGAACACTGTAAAACAAAATGTTGTCATGAGAACAGATTTTCATTTGATAAATTCTTTTTATTATCATTAAATAGGCGATAAATTGGGCATTACTCTGGTGCCAATCACCCGATTTGCTTTAAAATCAGTAGGCTTCTTCCCATGGACGTTATAAATGCGTATACCAAGTTTCATGAAAATCCTATAAAGCGTGTTTGAGTTATCGCGCGTACAGACACACGGGGTGGCATTTTCCCGTCTACCACACGATGTCATACAGCACCGTTCTGGCACTTAATAAATGATAAGTTACGAGTAATAATATTCTATTAACTAATAATAATAATTATTGTACAGTTATATGAAATACGGCCTATAGTCCATATATATGAACATAAGAGATGAGGAGTGTTTACATACAATATCCGGAATTAAATGAAATCATTCACAGTAGTGACTTTCCCCCCATCTCCACACGAAACCACTTTCTAGTTCGTTGTACTACTCTAAGCTCTTCAACTCCCGTCCCAGCCATGCTAATCATTCGTTAACACGACCGTCCAAAACGCTTGTCAAGACTGATTCATCGCATGAGTCATATGACTCGGGGGGGGGGGGTGAAGTTTTTCACAGCTTCATATGCACGTTCTTTACAACACCATATGACTCTTCCTGATAAACGAGTGGAGGGGAACCAGGTGCAAAAAATGTCTAACCCCTGCCTACGCCCCCATGTTTCAGTGCTATAAAATAATCGAAGAGTTATTTGTTGGAATCTATTGGAAATAAAAGCTACAAAAAGTGTCACAAAAACTTATGAGCCAATTCCATTTTATTGGTACGTTTAAAATAGCGACATTTTTTTTGCAGTGATGTTACTTTTGTTTCATTCGAGAAATAACTCCACTGAATGAAATGATAGCTTGATGATGATAATCATGATGATGACGGTAATAATAATAATAATAATAAATCTGAAATGAAACGCATGAGACTCTCAGATCTGAACAATGCAATTTTCTCGTTTCAGGTTCTGACATATAGTGACCGCGCATTCAGTAGGCTACCCTCATAACGCCGCTAGAAAAGCCTACATTAGGTACAAATAGGGTTCAAAATGATAACGAAGTTGTTAAGAGCTGTTTACGACAAAGTATTTGAAATGTTTTGCGCCATCTTCAAAGTTACTTAACCCAAATATAAAATTTCGTTTTGATCAACTTTTCGTTTACTAGCTATTCTCTATTCTGTTCACATACGTATACACACATAAACACATCTTTTATGAAATCATTACCTGCGGATTCAGGCTACCTCAAATAACGCGTAGAGTAAGTTGCCCTGTTAATTCAACAGTTTTCTAATATTAAAAAGGCTAGCTGTGGAAATACCTCGTAAAGAGTTCCGAGAAGAAAACAGTTACTGTTATATGTGAAATTGTTAGAAAATTGTTTTCCCAATTGAGAATAGGATGGTTCGGATGGTAACTAGATGCTAATGATCGAGGATTGGTGGTATGGTTGTCGAAAGCATACATTGCAAAAAATAAAAAACAGCAGCCTTACTGACTGGGTGTAATGTGAAAAAGCAAAGTCGTGCCGGAAAGAATTTGTTTTTCCACAGTGTCATTAGTAGGGCAAGGCATTTGATGATTTTGCATCTTTTTTAGATGAAGGTTAAAAGATAGCTCGATTATATATGAATGCGTATCATGAAATAATCGATTAAATAAGGGCATTTTTTTTTTTTGCATTTTTCATTTTCAAGAGATAGGTCATTTTTTGGCTATTTTTAGGTTATTTTCGCCATTTTTAGGTCATGTTTCAGTGGAGGTAGAGAGGAGCTTTTCCATGTACAAATAGTTAGCTACTTTCAGACAACAGACAATCGTTTTTATTTGAGAATCTCCGCTAAGTGTTCATAGTTCATTTCAATTCAGGTTTATTGTAAACATCACAGCAGTTTGTCTTATAGCAATAAGGAATTTTTTTCTTTCTTTTAAATGGCACATATTTGCTAGGGGCAATTTGATGGGTATGCCAGTTCAGAAAGATTTATTTTTCGCTAAGAGTGTCCAAGTACGGTAGTATAAATTTACTTACTTCTTTAGTAACAAAATAAGTTAGTTGTAAATTCATATATAACGCACTGCTATCCATTAAACTGCTTTTAGCAATTCATTACTCAAAATAACTAATTATAAGAATAATGGTAAATTTATTGGTAATTTTTTTAAACCTTGTGTCATTTTTTCACTATTTTTAGGTCATATATGCATTTTTTCATTATTTAATGGTCAATCAATGCATTGCCTTAGTCATTAGGAAACAGATCTGATTTTATTGTATTCTTCAAATAAAAAATTAGCACACTCTCAACAGTATCTACATAGAGTAAAAATAATAAAAAAAAATTTCATATTATATTACACTTATTCAAGACAATAAAACAACTTTCAACCCTCGCACCCTAATTTTCTGACACTACACGTAGGTCTTTGTTAAGAACCTGTAATAGTTTAACATATGTATTAAATCTTAATATTGTAAATTGGAGGTTGGTTCGACCCCAGTGCCACCAGAAGTAATGGAAATTGAAACATCCTAATGACTTCTTAAGGGATCAACCCCCCGACCTTCCTGTTTGTAGAGCATGTTTTACCAACGTTACGTATTATCCAACTCGCCTGTGTGCCTAGGACGACAGTTTTAGACAATGGCGTGTACGTATTGCATCAGTAATTTGTTTCTTGCTGCTGACTGTCGTTTTGTTCTGGAAGTGGCTCATAAAATGTTTAGCGATATCGATTGCGCGCTCTCGGTGGGCTGGAACGAGATAAAGCTCTTTGCATTTGAAAGCCAAGTAGAGCTACAATTATTTCTTCCTTGGCTGCAAGAATTAGAGCACCGCATTTGCCTTGTGTTGTATGCGTGCAGCTTACCAACCTTGCATGCAACGGCTAACGTATGACCGACACGTATGCATTACATAATCATAACAGTCTTTGCTTCAAAACTACTGTAACAACTCACTTCATATTGGTTCAGTATCGAGCCGTTTTGTTTACTAATAATAATTTCCTTAAATAATCATAACGCGTTGAAATTAGTTCGTAGCATACCCTATCTCAGCGTTTCTCAAACTTTTTGAACCCGAGGACCTCTAAAATGTCTAAATTTGTTTACGGACCCCTAATTTTACATCCCATTTTTAAAAGTAGGCTATATGTAGGCCTTTATTCTTAATATTTGGGGTATTAATTAGAGGTCATTATAACGAAATAAATCTAAATACATTTTTTAATTCGACGGAAACACAGTTATTGCATTGCAAGTAAACTATTGACAGTAAAATTATATTTTGAACAGATTTTAATAGAAAAACCAATTTCATAATATAATTAGGAGTTATAGCACAGGTTTACCGGTATCAGACATTCGGGCACCTCTAACAATAAAACACTTGTTAAGAGAGCGCCTCTAATAAAAAATTCCGACAAAGTCTAATTTTTCAGGGTTTTGAATGAAAGAGGGAACCATAGACAATCAGTGCATCAGGGGTTTCAAACTGCGGTTCGTAACTGCAAAAGTAAGGAAACTAGCAATAGGACCTGTATTTTCGAAGATTTTAAAACCTTTGACATCTAGTGTCCATTTTATGTGAAACATTTTTACTTCTTTACTTGCTTTATGATATTTTTTAATTATGTCTGCGGACCATAGGTTGAGAAACGCTGTCCTATCTGTATAAAAAATCTCATGTCACACATAACTTTCTCCACTCTAAAGCATGGGCAATACAACTTTCTCACTTCAAATAATTCTGATAAAAAAATAAGAGGCCGTGAATTGTAGGGAACGTATTCAGTTTTTTTTCACAAAGATGCACTTCTTGGACTCTCATTCGGGAGATCCCAGGTTCAAATACCGTGGCCGTGGTTTCCCCAGTCGTAAAGGCAAATGCCGAATGTCTATATTTACATAGATGAATCACCCATTTTATTTTCCATGCTACGATGGTTATGGTAGATTGACCATAGATTGGACATCTAGCCGAAAGTTTAATGTTCGGAGACAACGATATGAAAACGGTCAATTTCGTAACAGAATCGGATTCTGCGCCATGTCCTACCAGACAAATTGAGAAGATGTCTTTCTTGTCAGTCTGTTTGTATAATGCAGGGCATCAGCCCACACCAACATTCACATTAAACTACCAGCTAGGTGTTAATATCAATCATCCATAACCGTAGTAGTGTCGAAACTAGATTTGTGCCCTCACTGTACTTCACTATAATAATGCTTAAAAATCATCATACTGCTTTTGTCTTTTGGTTACCATGGACATTTTAAATAGGATTACAAACACTTCAATATAGGCTATGTCGGTATATCAACACGCAATTCAGGGGCGTTTTGGTCATTTGATACAATAAATTGTATTTAGCTAAATAATGTTCAAGTATTGATATTTAAATCAATAATGACATTATTTTAATAAATTAATATAAATAAAAAATACAGCCATATAATTTAATAAAAATACAGCCCTAATTCTAAGATAGCACCGCATCAAAAATACTCTATTACCTCTCACAGTACAAAGAATATGCCATGCCTTAGGAATTATTATTATTATTACTATTATTATTAATCAGAGTATTATTGGTGAGACACGACATACTGCCATTATGTGGTGTAGTAATGGGAATCCTAACATGCATTCGCTCGCGTGCGAACCGGCCTTTGCCTTTGACCTTGCGCTTTGATCCGTGGACTCCAGAATGTAATCATCCTGTTTGTAGCTATTCAATGCACATCCTAGCCATCTCCACAGCATATTACGGGGTTATCAGTTGTTTACATGCCTCAATAATATGTCTTATTATTGTAAAATACAATATAGTGTAAGCCTACTTTTACTATTGTTGTCATTAGTAAGTTAAACGTCTTTCACCCTTGCAGAGTTGAATTCATATTCTAATATAGGCCTACAAGTAAAATCACTAGTGATATCAACTAGAAACATTTTAATGGAATAGCTGGTTTCCATGAATGACAATTTTAATACGTGGATACATGTAATAAACATAATATTTCAGCTAGTGTTTCCGTGCAGACAGTATTCAATTGTGAAATTAATTGAAGGTAGCCTTGCTAAGTTGTCATAGCAAACTGGGTAAGAAGAGCATCACATGATCAAAAAGTCGAAAAGGACGTTGAATGAGAGAAGAAGAAGGAGAAGTGGTGTTGAGAGGAAAGTTAATAAAATTAAGAACAAGAACGTGGGTGAAATAAGAATAAAAACATGGGTGAACTGAGATCATAAACATGCTAGAAACATGGGTGAAGTTAGTAAAAGTGGAAATATGGAAAATCCTAATAAAATAGCAACGAACGCTCATGATGAAAATTCATCAAAACGGACGAGAGAAGAACTATATTGTAGTAAAGATATTGTAATGCAAGATGAAAATCAGAAGGGGCGTGTGGCAAAACGATCGAGGAGGGGAAAAAAATGAAATAAATGGGCCTGTGGTTGCATTTCAAATATGCTCTTAGGATCAAACAATTACCTCGGGCAAACGAACGCAAATTATTATATGACTTTTTAAAAATATTTTTTTCATAAATTGGCATTTAATCTAGAAGCCCAGAATTGTGTGATTCACGCACGATTTTTCTTCATCAATATCAGGTAACTGAAAAGTACTAATCAAAGTAGTAAACTGATAGCCCTAAATAGAAAACAAAAAAATCCGAACCGTGGTATAGGCCGATTATCATGGGTCAAGAGAAGGCTACTTCGAAATTGACCGTTGCGCGCCCTTCAAATGTGCTTTGCCTAGGTCTAAATATTGGCTGGATCGTGTTTGGACGAATAAAAGAGGGAATATTTTATCTGGACGAAATCGTACTGCAGCTGTAAATCATGGGAAAGGATCTCAGGACTCCGTACCTTTCCGAAGGAACGAGTTCTAAATTTCATTCCATTCTAATCTACATAACTGCACTCCTCTGGAAACTCAACCTTTGAACTCTTTCTCCACAACAACATGGAGAGCAAAACACAAAATGGCACAAGGAACTCATACGAACACCACAAAACCAGTTTGTCATAAGCTACGTCACAGGAAGGGTGAGGGCAGGTTCTTTGAACGACAGGGAAAACGGGAATAGCAGAAAT
Organism: Ectobius pallidus; assembly: GCA_964059195.1. Taxonomy (NCBI): domain Eukaryota; kingdom Metazoa; phylum Arthropoda; class Insecta; order Blattodea; family Ectobiidae; genus Ectobius; species Ectobius pallidus. The sequence continues at coordinate 20,541,634 of CAXKWD010000004.1, read as the reverse complement.
AAAAATAAAAACAGTTATGACAATACTGCACGCATGGGCATGGGGCGAGCTGAATATTAGATGGCGCTTATGTCTAAATAAGCGTAAGTAATGTCATTAGGGCTATATGGGACGCACCAGCACTGTGTTAAATGATGCATGGCACTGGACAATGGTTCTTGTCCCTTTGAGGCGTCCAATTAACCGGAGAGCATTATAATTTCACCTACACCCCCCTATTCCCCGTACCACTCACCCCCGTTCATATTTTTTTTTTACTCTGCACATGCGATTTATTTTCAACTCTTGACATGTAGTTCAAACGATACAGCTTGTACGGTGCTTGCAGAACAGAACAAAGGTTTGCTTCCTGAATTCTATAAATCGGAGCATTTTTTTTTTTTAACCTGCTTCATATCGATGTGCGTAATATTGTCAAAAGAATTTTCAGGTAATCAGACCTGTCAATTTCGTGCAGCCGCTTTTTAAACGCTACAGTTCTACACATAGGAATTCTCCTGTCGATAACAACAAACCGTGCGATGAAAATTTTTTATGTCTCCAGGCTGATTTGAATTCTCTGTTATTTCTGTAGTCCACAGTGGTAAAAAAAAACTGAATATTTCTGAAATTGTCAGCATTTTCAATCAACGAAACGTATCTTCCTAGAATGCTTGTCATTCTTTTCACAGTGCTCAACAAAGATTCATGGAAAAAACAGTCATTTTGAAACTATCATCCAAAATATCATCGAGCTATCTTTTAACCTTCATATAAAGAAGATGCAAAATCATCAAACGCCTTGCCCTATTTATTACCATTCTGTCTGTCTGGACCCCTTTAGCGAAGGGGCGAAGGGGCCTCCAAGTGGAGGTTTCTGTTACCTATATGAATTTTGTTACGCTTATTTTCCGAGAGAGGGCAGGGGGACAGATGATAAGCCCAACGCCTCTCAACCCCCCTCAGGAAACCAAGGTATTACTTGGACGTGAAACGGCCGAGAAATTTTGTCCAGAGGCTCTAATTTAGGCTTGGAATTCTTTTACGTGTCGTAAATCAGTGTAAATAAATGTAAATAAAAGATTTAAAACACAACTACCCGTTGAATATTGATATAATATTGTGCAATCTATCGACATGTATGACTACCGATATCTATTTATATTTTAAGGTATTTTTCTTATTCGCTCCTGTGGAGCAATATACCTAATGTATTTCCTGACAGACAGATTTCAGATTGACTGTTTATTCATTCATAACCTCTCGACTGATTTAAACTTGAAACAAACATATTGTAGGCCTATTACATCATTATTATTATTGCGTGGTGATGGAATTATGAAATAGTTTAAAAGTTTGTGGAAATTATATATATTTTATGTAAGTACATTTTCTAAAATGTTGATATATTTTAAGAATTTATTATATCAGTGTATAAGAAAATGATTTAAGGTTAAGAATCAAACTTTAGACCTTTGTTCTTCCGCAAGTGCTGCTTAATGAATCGATCTGGATCTTAACTCGAAAATCGAATAAATAAATAAATAAAAACTTATTTTCTGTATATCATGTTTGCAATTATCACCAAATAAACAAAAGCATTCTGGCACTTTATTATATCAGTTTACCTGATTTTTATTTACAATTAATATTGAACGGCACCCACACAAGATCAATGCTCATTTGGGTGTTAAACTTAAATTATGTAATTTAGGTATCATATATTCGAATAGAGTAATAAGAATGCAATACACGGTTTATCCGCAATGGGTTGTTTAAACAGGCGAGGGATACCAGGTGAACAGATATTTCGAATATATATATATGTGTATTTTTTTCCCTTCTAGACATACGAAACATTTTTCCAGCGTTATCTAGATTTAGAAGTTTGTTATAAGTATTCTTCCTTAGTATTACGTATTTCAGAAACGTAACAGACATAAAATACCATATATAAGGGGAGTTTTAATTTTAGTACTGCTTTAGTAGAAGTATTACGACTGGTTAATTTATACATCATTTCGTAGAATTCCGTTTGCGAGATTTTTTAGTATTATTTTCTGCAGATAATTTAATGTTTAAGCGAAGAAAGTTCTACGATTACCAAACATAATGTAACAATTACCACCACATAACATAATACTTAAATATCTAGACACGTAACAATAGGCTAGTAAATAACATAGAATTCCAATAACTGTGCTGTTGCAAAATGAAAAGGAAATAGAACATATTCTTATCCAATGTCCACTATACTGTAATGATGTAAATGTCTTTCACAGTTCGGTCAACCATTAGGGTTAATCATAATCAGTACATTTTTATATTTGAACATATTTAAAGGTATGACGAAAATAGAGCCCGTATTTGTAAGCAAAATGCATATTTATTTTCGTACTCCTAAATATAAGCAGAAATGTTATATTTCTTAAGACACTCTTTGACAAGCAATTTTAACTTTATTTTATAGCGGTTATTTTGCTTATTCCGAGAGAAAAACAATTTTCCTTCTTATTGTAATTTTGAATTAAAATAGCATATTCTACTAAAAACTGACACATTAAAAGTGCTTATTTCATCCTACACGTCATTAACACCGGCTTCCTTTCTTTTTCGGCTATTAGAATTACTGAAAAATCCGGGATATACTAGACTATGTCAGATTTCTAAAAAAGCTTTCCGGTGAAGAAACATAATTAGTGGAGAGGGATTCAAGGGGGAAAAAATGTGTTGCTTTTCACATGCGCCTGTGACGTCGATATATTTCATCACGGACAGACGGAGCTTCACACAATAAATTTTTGCGGATACCGTAACAGCCGTGAATAAGATAAATTTTATTAGGTGCCATATTGTATAATGAGATTCTGTGGGGGACGGGAAAATGTATGTCTGTCTGTCCGTGTGTCAGTACGCGCGATAACTCAAATACGCTCTATCGGATTTTCTTGAAAATTGGTATACACATTTATAACGTCCATGGGAAGAAGCCTATTGATATTGGACCAAATCGGTTGACTGGTGATTAGAAAGAATTTATCAAATGCAAATTAGGTCTCATTACATCTGATTAAAAAAAAACTAGACCTTTATTCTTCCGTAAGTCCTGTTTAATGTATCAATCTGGAGCTTAACTCGGAAATCGATTTTAAAAAACCTAATTTTCTGCATATCATAATTGCAATTATAACTGATTAAACAAAAGCATACTGGCACTTTCTTATATCAGTTTACCTGATTTTATTACTATTATAATTATTTACCTTGTTTTGTATGCTTTAACTGCATACAGGTCATAACACGTCTTTAGTCTTTAGGACATTTTGGTCTACCAATAGGCACTTAAAACCATATTAATTGGGAGATTAATCAATTAAAGGCATTTGATTAACCGATCAAAACTTTTAGTCAAATGACAACTCTCAATTCTTATTAATTACAGGTATTTATCTGGGATAAACACATTGAATCTTTCTGTTTCTGGGCAAACTGAACTCTTCTGTAACCATTCCAGGGATTGAGTTTTAAAATATAATAATGATAATAATAATAATAATAATAATAATAATAATAATAATAATAATAATAAGTAGGCCTATAGCAATAGGCAATTCCTAACCAAGCTAAAGGAATATTATCTATTTTATAAAAGCCGAAGGTTCATTGCCGCGCTTACCTGAGCCCGCCATTCAACACATCCAACCATCCCTCTCAAATCCTACTTCTCTCAAATATATCCTAATATTGTCCTCCCACCTACGTCTAGGTCTTCCAAGTGGTTTTTTTCCCTTCGGATCTCCCAGTCCAGCCCATTTCATCCTCCGTGATTTAATTACCCTTACTACATCCGGTGACGAGTAAAGGTTATGAAGCTCGTCGTTATGCAGTTTTCTCCAGTCCCCGTTTTCATCTCTCTTAGGCCCAAATATTTTCTCAAGCACTCAGATTATGTTCTTCCCGAAGAGTAAGCGACTATATCTCACATCAATAGTAATAGTAATAACGTAACCTAATTCTGTTTAAAGACACTGCTACACACTTCAAATTATTTAAATGTCGTTACTGCTCTGGACAGGAATGAACTGTGGCATGGAGGATGAGGCATGCGATAGAGCTGCCGCATACATTAAAATATGAGACGGACAGCTGCTGTATCTGATGTCTTTATGGCATCCCCACTATAAACTCATAATCGCTGTTTCACATTACTTCTCTCACAAAAAGTAGACTTTTTTTTCATTTACCTAACGCATTACAAACCAGGCTATGATAATAGTAGATACCAACACCAACAAACCCCTCCTTACTTGGACTGCATTCTAGGAAGCCTCTTGTTTGGAGGAAATTCAAATCCCAGATTCGCGGATACCGTACAAAACACCTACTATCGTTGGGCTCGAAGCCAAAGCTCTGTAAGTCACAGAATATATTTTATACTATACTGCGACAGTAATATTTATTGCATGGTATACTATACGCGTCTATGGAATAGGCCTAGCGCAATCAAGCTTTAGTGAAAATACTAACACTATGAAATTCAAATTATGAGCAGAAAAAGTTTTAGGGGCATTGTTTAGCCTGAGTTTGAGCCTTCATTCTGAAATCGAATCCGTGTTACTGCGGTTGGCATTGCTGATCACCAGAGCCCGAATTGTGATGATATGTCATCTTTTAACTGGAACATCATGGACGTTGCCCACTAGAATAGATATTCTGATCATAGTTCCTAGTTTATAAAAATGAACAATTTTAGGGTAACTTTTGGTCATTTCCCCCATATATTTTTAATTTTTAGGCCACTTTTTAACTTAATGGGAGGTACACCGTAGCGCAGTGGTTGAGGTGCTGCGTTACAAACCGGAAGGTAGCGGGTTCGATCCCCGATGAGGTCATTGGAATTTTTCAACTGGCCTAATCCTTCTGGTGGTAATATGACCCTGGGGTCGACTCAGCCTCTAACAGAAATTAGTACCAGGAGCAATCTTGGGGGTAAAGGTGGCCGGTGCGTAAGGCTGACAACCTTACCACCTTCACGTGCCGAATGTCCAAAATCTGGTAGCCTCAACCTCCCTTAGGGCCTCCATGGCCTGTATAGGAAACACTTTTAAATTTTATGTGATTATCCGGTCATTTTTTGGCCATTTTATGGTCTTTTTTCCTTCCATTTCGTATTTTTAGTTAGTTTATTAATTTAAAGTCTCCTTTAGTAATAACATAGTATACTTGGTATCGCATAGTTTCCTTACGTAATTGTAACCATCTTGTTTAAGACAGAGTATGTAATTAATTATTTCCACGTAACTCACATACACAGGGGCTCATATTTGGCCCACAGCTATCGCCATAATGCGCAGGGTATAAGAAAGGACATCAGTTTGCACAGCGCGGTCTGTATGTCCATGTCACATGTATAACTGAAGGGTCTTGGCCGCTCGGGTTTGTATTGATTGTGCGCCCCCCCCCCTCCCCCAGCAAGTTCAGCATGACAGCTTCGTGATACATACAGGGGTGGAAAGGTGAAGTCCAGCGTATCTAGGTAAAGACCTCATCCGCTTCACATCTTAGCGGTCAGTTCTACAGTCCTGTTTGTTATACTTATTTAACGACAGTTGTATAACATTACTTAGGTCTGGAACAGTTGTCAGTGTCCCGGAATTTAGCCCACAGAGTTCTTTTACATGCTTGTAATTCAAGAGACGTGGAACTGTCGCATTTACTCATTGACCTCCACCAGGATCGAACTCGCAAACTCGGGAACAGGAAGTCAGCGTTGTAAAGTGGGCAATTCAAAATACGTAATATTACGTCATGTTTTTATACTATTTTATGGTGTATTTTATGTTACCTGATAATAGAGTAGATGGAATAAGCAAACAAAGGGGAAGCAGGACTAGGCTAATTAAATTGGGTCCAGATTTCAAAATTGAGATTTTTTTACTGTTGTTGCATCTCTGATACATGTTAAACATCATAATGAAAAATTAAATGTAAAATCTCACAGTTAATACTTCAATTTTAATTATCTGCAAAGTTCTATCCGTTCCTAGGTTCAATACAACAGTGCAAACTGAAGAACAAGATATTTACGCAACAAGAGAGTAGACAAAATTGTGGAGCAAACGGAAAAAACTGCAAAGAAGGAGAGAAAAAATGTTATATTCAATTACGACAAGTTTTGAACCCAATACTTTTGGGACAAATGATAGGATTAATCACGAAAATAGACTGACTATATTTCAAAGTCTTGATCGTAAATTTACGTTGACAGTAAGCGAATGAGACAATTTTATCAGGCCTACAGTTAATGCAAGACCCCCCCGCCCAAAAAAAAAAACATTGAAACACTACAAATAACACTTTCCCAGATTACGTCGGTAGCATAGTTGGCTGAGATATTGCGCTACAAATTAACGGGTCGAGTATTCGATTACCAGTGAGATCAATGGCTCTGTTCAACTGGTCTAATCCTTTTGATTTCACTATGATCAGCGAGTCAAATCAGATTTCAACAGAATTGAGTACCAGGAACAATATTGGGATTATACAGGCCGTGCGTAGAACTGAGAGCCGTACCATTTTTATGCGTCGACAGCCTACCTATGCGTCGACTGTCTTAAGGGAGGACAGAAGTGTTGATTTTGCTATTTTGGTCAAAAAAATGCGATTTTTGGATTTTAGTGTAAAAACATCAAGCATACTCTAATGTATATCTGTGCAAAATTTCATGCCATTTGGGCGCAAGGAACAGGTGTTTCTGACCCCATTTCTGACTTCACGTAATCCTCGTACTATCCTTTGTTACCTGGTCGTATTAACTATAGTGTATTTAGGTGTAAAATGTATAATATAAGTGTTGTGTAGGGCTCCATTCATATTTAGTAATAGTTCAGTGTAATTATAAAGGTTAATAATAGGTACAGAAAATGCGTATTTTTTACTCTGAGTGCATGTAGACTCTAATCGCTTGTTTTTTCAGTTTTAATTTTCATGTTAATTTGCCACATTCAAAATCTATCTCCTCCCATAAAAATATAGATAGAGCTATGAAATTTTTCACAGTGTACTTTGTGACGTGTGTAAAAAGTATCTAATCAGATTTTTGGTGTGGGTCTTACTTTTTTTTAATTAATATTTTACATAGAAATATATCAATTTTTTATCAACTACAGTATTTATTTCTCTGGGTAAAATATTTTTTAAAACAAAAAGTATAAATAATATAAAAAATCTGAATAATTGAATCTGTTAAGAGAGCATCATAGAATCTCAAATAAAAAATTCACATCCATTTTTTAATATCTGTCGGAGGAGATAGATTTCAATTTTGATTTAAAAAAAATCAATTAATTTAATTATATCTCAAAAACAAATTGAGATATCAAAATGAAATTTGAAACTTAAACATATGTTCATGTTTTAATTAAGTGTGCAAAATTTCAAGTTTCTAGTACAAATAGTTTAGAAAATCACTCTCAACACTTCGGTCCTCCCTTAAATTCTGAAAGCCTCAACCACCAGGAGCGTACGATTCTCTAAGACAGCATAGATGAATTCCTCTAGCAGGCTTTTCTTAAGATGAATGACTTTGGAGTAAGATGAAGCACGTTAATCAATGCAGTAATTAATACCATATTACTACATTAATGAATTTACAGACAGGCTACAAATAAATCTGAGATCCATGACCACAGCAAGGGGGAAATCACGCTAAGAAATTGCCTGTTAATGAAAGGAAGTAGGGATGAGAAAGGGCACAAGGGGAAGGGATCCCTCGTTATAAGGGCTAGCTGGGGAGAAGGGCAGGAGTTTGGACGCAACAAGGTGTGCATCAAAGTGCGAGCAGATAACAGGGTTCCATCAGCAGTAAAACAAACATGGTGATCGTAAAATAGAAATAAATTCTTGCTGTTGTAAGTGCACCTCTAAGTCAACTGGCTCGCTTTAAACTGAACACATAGCATGAGGGATATTGCTGAAGCTGCAGGTCTCAGAAAACGATTACACTAGGCCTCATTATAATTGAAATAAAATCGGGTAAACTGATGTAATAAAGTGCCAGAATGCTTCTGTTTAATCAGTGATAACTGCAATTATGACATGCACAAAATAAGTTATTTTTTTTATCTATTCCAAGTTAAGCTCCAGATCGATTCATTAAGCAGAGCTTACTGAAAAACAACGATTTTAAGTTGATGAATTCCATATTGATTCAAAGAGGGAAGTATTTATTTGAGAAAGGTTGTCACTGCTTATACCCCCAATATGTATAAAATAAGGAAAGAAAATCTAATCTTAAAAACCCCCTGGTTAACTTTGCGGAAACAATTACAGTTTATTGTATTATAGCTTAGGCACATGGTTAAAAATATATAAAACTTGATATTTAAAATTGACATTTTTAAGTGTGAAAAGTTTTACATTTTTTTAACTATATGCCTATGCTAATAATATAATAAAATGTTTCCACAAAATTAACCAGGGTGGATTTTATTTCCTTATTCTTTTACATATATTGGGATAACAGGAGTGACGACCTATCTCAAATAAAAGGTTTAAAGTTTGATAAGGAAGGAATGTGTGGGTAGAGTTATTTGTCAAAGCTAACAGTATTGCAACTGCCAAAGCCGTATATGAACACTGGAAAACAATATGTTGTCATGAGAACTGATTTGCATTTGATAAATTCTTTCTAATATATTACCATAAAATAGGCACTAAATTGGCCATTACTCCGGTACCGGTCAAGGATTTGGTCCCAATATCAATAGGCTTCTTCCCTTCTATGTAGTTTATGTATGATAAACCTAGTGCATGAAGACAATGCAATATATGAAGAACAAAGACGAATGAGTTTTAGATAAACCCGGTAGCAGCTAGCAGAGCAAATGGGAACTACAGCGAGGATCCGTCAACTAAGAACTAATTGACCGGGATTCGGAACCTGGCTGACAGGGAAGTACATGGTAAGAACATTCCAGTGCGAGTGAAGGGAACGGGTTTAACAGGCTTTCCCCTCATGACATCATGACCTGCACCACCATTCTACCAGATGACCCTCGCCTCGTCTGGCGGAGATCAAACCAAACAGGAAGAACCCTATTCACCAAGGGTAAGTACATGCACTCCCAATCTGCCAGCCAAAGTACACTCCCTGGCTAAAAAAAAAATATAATTCTGATTTTAACGAGTTTCTGAAAAAATTAGCTTAAATTTTACCCATTTTACTGAAGAAAATACCATAGAAAACTACAAGTTTTAAGTTCAAGATGACCCAAACAGAACATCACATCAGTGTTTTCCTGTACCCTGTAAGTATGAAGAGGGAGCCTCCTTGGTGTATAATGGATTCCAATATGAAAATCTACCTATATTGATTATGCACAGATTTTGGGGCAACCTCTAGGCGGCAATTTATTTTCTTTGCTATTTCTGAACTGAAGTATTTGCTGTGGAAAACACAACTGGAAGACATTCTGTACTTGTGTCTGATCTACACGACGGTCAGATTCTTTGTAGGCCTACTATAAATCAGATAAATTTGCTCGAACTTCTTTCTCGCAAATATATCGATAAACTCGTAATCTCTCGTGGGATTGATAAAAAGTCATAAATGCAACTTTTGACTGTGAACTCCCCTCGAGAGAAGTAGCTTGTGAATATATCACTCATGGCATTACCTATATTAATAATTAAGGCCCGGAAGTTAATGCTTTATCAGAAGACGAAATTTACATGAAAACATGCTCTAAAACATTTTAAAAATATGCTCCGGACCCAATGAAGTATTCTCTTTCGTTTAATTAGGTAATTTAATGATTTAATTAATTTTAATACCTCATGTTCTCTTGTTAGCTGAAGTAGGATACATTATAAATTAAAAACATTAGTAGAAGTAGTACAAATTAGCCTACATTACAAAACTTTGGAACAAATTTTAGTAAATTCAAAACTAATGAACTGAAATGTCGCTTTAATATTATACAATCAGTTCTGAATACATTAGGCTATGCAGTACAATTACCTACAATGGGTTCTTAAAACATTCACTCAGCCAAATATGCTGTAAATGTTAACAGAGATATGTATAACATCTAAAATCTGCCAAAATCTGTTGTTAAAAATGTGAAACATTAATCACATATGCACCAATATCTTAATATCAAGAAATTATAATGAATTATCCCAAAACTAACAAAATAGCCTATGTAAAATATGCAAAAATGAAACTATAAATTTTCTGTTATTTACTTGATGCCTTAACACTAGCATGTAATAGAGTGCACTAAAAATATGACTTGACATAAATTTTCGGACCGTGGCAATAATGTTTTCGCCTTCAATTAATACATAGGCTACTATATCGATTCCTTCTTTATTAAGAGGCATTAAAGAAATAATCACCTTCGAATTTGGCTGTTGCATCCCAAATTTCCCATAATTCATCAAATAAAAATATGGATATTAGTAGGCCTTAATGTACTTCCTGTACAAACAATGTTACCCACTGTACAAGTTAGTGTCGCAAAATAAATATTGGAAGCGGCGCTGGTGTGGAGTGTAGACGCAATTACGGATACAAAGCGATGCAGACACACCGGTGCACATTTCTACTAATCACACGGCGACTCTCTAATCAAAAAACAATGCCAGCGCTCTAAATGCGACGTCATTAGCAGTGCTGATAACAAAAACACAAATAAATCGCACCACCTCACCTGGCGAGGGCAATGGAATTTACTGGTTCTACATTACCAGTCATGAGAAAACGTTCAGCTGCACATGTGATAGCCTTTGCATGCACTTCAGGAGGGGGACACATGTATGAGTCCACTTCTGTTCATTTTGAATTTTGAAGCATTTCCCATAGTTTAATCCTAAAACATAGCTTAACTTACTTAACTCCGTGGCGCTAACATCTCTGAAGGGACAAGGCTTACCATCCGTCAATGCTCTTTGGATAGAAATATCATCTATGTATGACACATTATTTGGATAGGACTTTGAGGGAATCAGCACGACGCATGGCCTTTTCGAAAAACAACGCGTACATGCACAGATAATGGACAGGGGATATTCAAGAAAGAGTTTAAGTAAATTCCCATCCAGGATTCGCATGGGTGGAGAAAACACCCGAAAAAATCTACACTTGCATTACCGGCCACAGGATTCGAAGTTGCGACCTCATGACAATACCGCCTCGTCATCTCAACAGATGTGTTTACTTTTTTGCACCTCAAACTGAAGCAGCTGAACAGCTGTGATTCGGATCCAGTTTCAAATGAACTGATTTGGTAAGTTAAGGGGAGGGGGGATACAGCTTTCAGTGAAGTTCATAGGTGAGAAATAGGTGAATTTCATTTTTTTTTCCTCAGCAATGAATTATTGCTCTACAATCTTGCATTTTGACATACTCTTTTTTTACTACTTCTACAATTGTATAATATTTTCAAAATTAATCAAACTGTTACAGTCTCGGGTAATTATCGTTTCAAAATGGCAGCCACGTTTCATGCACTGAAATGCCGTATCCTTGACAAGTTCCACAATTATCAATATTTCTGAGTGATTATTTTTCTGTGTATTTGTCAAAATCATATGAACAATATTATCTACAATCATTTATTTAACATTCATAGTTTTTTAATATATATATATATATATTTTAATGGAAAAGAAAATTTAAAAAAATATTTTTAAAAATACTTATAGGCCTAATGTAGATATTTCAAAGATTGTAGATTATGTTGTTCATATGATGTTTGCAAATAGATAGAAGAAAGAACCACTCAGAAAAATTGTCAATTGTGGAAATTATCAAGGAAACGGCATTTTAGTGCACGAAACGTGGCTTCTATTTTGTAACGATAATTACCCATAACTGTAACAGTCTGATTAATTTTGAAAATGGTATGGAATTATAGAAGTAGTCAATAAAGAGCATGTCAGATTGCAAGATTGTAGAGCAATTCATTGCTGAGGGGAAAAAAATTAAATTTACCTATTTCTCACCTAAGAATTTCACCGAAAGCTGTATGTCTCCCCTTAACCAATGCTCTTCATTCGAGAACCAAATCTTTAAGACAAACACTAGTGTCATAAATTTGCATTAGCTTATGCTGGAGTGTATCATGTCGATGTGCTGTGCCACAGTTTAAAATACAGCACCAGACATACGACGCCTGGCAAACTCATTTCACCCCTGCAGTGTAGAGCACACGTAGAGACAGAGAGGGTAGATATCTCGCTCTCTCTTTTCTTTCTCTCTGTATACCGACTGCCTGTATAGGCCTAGCGAAAGCCCTGGCGAAACAGCTCTGGTGATGTCTTCCAATGATTAATTGTCGCTAGCTATATACGAACGCTGCAAGCCTCCCCCCCCCCTTAACCCCACATTGCCCCGGCAAACACAACTACTCCGCATCACCCCCACGGAATATATACGTGGATTGTATCCACCAACACTCTCACTCACTCTCTGTCTCCCTCTCATTCTCTCGTTCCATGCCATCAAATAGACAATTCCAGCCTCAAGAGAGATCCCAAGCCTTGCAAGCGAACCGTTGCAAGAAACTTTGTAGAAACTGTGGGTATTGATTTAGACTTCGAAACAAACTAAGGTGTCTATTATTTAGAACCGAAGAGTATGTGAATGTCGGAGTAGCGCAAGTTAGAAACGCCAGGACATTAGTGCTCGCGTTTCATTCCAAACAGAACTCGTCCTGTGTATGAATGTCAATGCAGAGGTGGATAATAATTCATCTCTAATTGGATTGAAAGCACAAAAAGTCTATTGAAAATTAAAGCTACCTTTCCTCATGAAATATTGATTCAGTGTGCTATCTTCACGGTACAATTTAACTTTCATAATGGCTTCCACGATAGAAACCTGTCTGCTTCGTTGTTAAAAATTACTTTAATGGACTGAGAAAGTAAGAAACTAACATATAAGGCTGTGCAGCTGTCTAATGCCTAACCAAGAAAATATTAACCCTTGTAAAAGCTACTACAGTCAAACCTCTGTATAACGAATACCGATATAACGATAAACCCGCATATAGCAATATAATGTTAAATGTAACTCACTATAACGATGAAGCTATTTTACAAGCACCCTTTTATAACGATATTTGGAAGTTGAATTGTTACTGCAAACCAGTAGCTTAGCCCTAAGGATTGTAGCTGCTATCTGATCAGTATCCTTTCCAGCCACCAACAGGCCTATTGTTTTCTTAGACATTCCAGAAAAGAAACGTTCATGAGGGGTGGAAAATAGGCTCACTGAGGCTAAAATCATCCCTTGTGTGCAAAAACATATTGCGAGTTATGAACGAAACATGCAATGAAATCATCAGAAGGAGCAACTGTTTCAGTTTTGCCTTAGCTATGTGATGAATTTGCTTGTCTTTTTCTTCCATTTCCCAACATCTACGAGTTTCTGACATATGGTTAGGCCGAAAGCGAGCCATGATCAGTGATGTAAAAACCAGTCTGAATAGTATTTTTTTAGTGTGGGGGTCTAATGTAGCAACGGTTACAATTCAACGAAAGTCTGTAAGTTAAGCAACAAAATTAGCATTCTACTTCTTCGCATGTCTTTCCATGGATTATTCTGTACATTACACTGTTGTGCAGTCTTTCTAATGTGTGGTAAATCACTACTCCTCAATATAACAAAAGCCCTCATATAACAATACTGGCTTAAAAGGCCCGGCGTCACCCGGGTTTTGTATTTTGCAATTCGAAATTAACTTATGAAGGACTTACGATTTTCAAATTCTACCATACCTCGTATTGTTTTCTTTATGTCCAGGGTAGAGAAAGTTATGTGACTCCATTATTTTCGTGGATTTCATTCTTTAATATTTATTTATAACATGAATTATATTGATAACTTCTCTGATTTGTCAAACTCCCATTTCACTTATTTCCAAACCCATCAGAGACCAATGGCAACAATATGTTGTCGTGTGAACTATGATTTGGATTTGATAATTCTGTGTAAAAAGGGATTAAGTTTTCTAAAAAACATTTAATTTTTGGCATTTAAAATCAAAATTTTGCAAATCCTTTCTTAGTGAGCACCAAGTCCCTACCTATTATAGTTTAGGCTCTGCGTTGATTCTCTGTCATGAAGTCAGTCAATATATATATATAACCTGCTAGGGCCCACAAATATCGTTATAAGGAGGTTTCACTGTATACAGTAAATACAGCATTACCTACTGCAACATTGCACTAAATGTCCAAAGAAGACTGTTGCTGATTGGTCAGCGAACGAAGCACTCAAAATTGTTCCTCTCATAGGAGCTGACTAGTAAAATTTACTGGGGGTACTCACTCAGAAAAGAAAACTCACATTCAAGTTTAATACTGTTTATGTTGAAACCCCTTCTTTATTACAACAAACGATATTATTAAATACATAAACGATCTGTTCATAGGAGCACCCCGAGAAAACATTTCCCGACCCATTTTGTCCACCACAAATTCCACATTAATCCACCGACATTCGATCCCGGGTCCCAGCGGTGGAAGGCGAGCAGTGTAACCACTCAGCCATGGGGGCCCTCAAGTTCGATACAGTCGAATGGTTGTACGCGGACGTGGAGAGCATAATTATAGTGTAGGAACCCGCTTTATATAGGCCCAGGTGGCCATGCTTTGCTGCGCAGGAAGAAGTAAGAAAAGTTTCTGTCCTTAAATCGATCTTCAAATGAGATAATTTACATAAAAGTAGCACGTGCCCGCGATTATTATTTACAACTGCTAGATGTTTTATTTAAATCATATTTATAACCGAAAAATAATTAAAACATATTTATTAACACTGACATCGTTTTTACACAAATTGTAGGAATTTATAAGTTTATTCTTAACTAAGTTACATTGTTTAACGTTAAAAATATAAATAACTAAACGAACAAAACGAATCTTATGCTGCCATATCGGCATACAAATTCGAAAAGAAACTATTAAAATGAACGTTAGATCCATGAACCTTACCCAAATCATGCATAAACAATTTTATTATAATGACTGATAATTACAAAAACTAAAAACCCTGCTTCGAAGTGCATTTTACGAACAAAGTACGCCGCCCGAGGAAAAAAAGATCTCAGATGAGAGTTTTCTAGCCCCAAAAAAAACCGCATAATGTTTCGTCCAAATCAATCAATGTTTTCCCATTTTGGCGTACTTTCATTCTCCCCTTCTGTCCAGCTATCAGCGAATCGTAAACAAATGAATGAAGATAGCAACCGAGCAAGGCCATCTTGTATTAATTTCACAATTGAATACTGTCTTGCTAATAGGAACGTTTTCCACAACAATAGAATTGCTCGTGTGTTTCTTATGAAAGGTATTTCGTCTCCTCGAAAACATTTTATTTTTGGCATTAAAAATCAAAATTTAGCAAAATCCTTTCTTAGTGTGCACATTATCAAACGAATGTATTGTCAAAATTCCAAGTTTCTACCAATTAAAGTTTAGGCTCTACGTTTGTGCATATACTTATAAGGATATCATATATAACTGTATACGATAGTTTAAGAGTGTACCAAATTACCTGCCAAATGTTCAGTTCTCCTAGGCAAATATGAAAAGGGACGAACTCGCAGGTACAGTATTAGGGCTAGAGATACATAAGAGTAACTTGTATACAAAGCTGCCATAATTGCAATTCAAATATGTGTCGGAACAAACACAACTTTATTATAACACAGGCAGACTGCGCTATGAACTTGTTTTTTTAACGTGGGGAGTTTTATTCCACAATTTGCTCGCCGGTCCATTTTTACATCTGCACAACTCCCCCCCCCCCCCCCCCGAGCAGAACATGTACTAATTCACGGCAGGATTAAGCAAAATATTCATCTGAATAATGGTGTGATTGGATTGGCAGATAATTTAATATTCTACATCACACACCAGTACACCATATTACATAATATCATATTCACGATAAATTGACAGACCATCATTACAGGGATTACTGCGCAAATATTGAAAGCAAGATCGTCAACAGCAAATAATTTACATAGTTGCGAATAATATAATACATACAAAAATATAGTTTACTTCTTTCATTACGTTGCACTTTAAATAGAATTTTTGAAACAACATTGCGGGTTACGGGTTATAGGCCTGGAACCGGTGTTAAATGACTAGGGCCCTGATTTATTGGTGAAATAAAATGGCTGATTTCGGTGTTAACTTCCTTCTATTTCGGTGGGTATTTCGTGAAATAAATTAATTATAGGCTACTACATTGGGAACATTGCGCAATGATAAACTTTGCTTCTTTATTTACATGAACTTCTGCCCTTGTATGAATTGAAGTAACTATCGATTTAGGCATGATTAGAGTTATTATTCAAATATAATGACGAGAAATATTATCGTAATTTCTACTAAACACCATCAGATAGCCATTTGAAAACAAAAGTGCCAACCATACCACTGTGGATAAAAGACGAAATCTGTTGAATACAAGTAACAAACATTGTACACTTTGTAATCGATCATAGGCATCGCTAACTTGGCAAAGACATAGCAGGAAAGGAGTGTACTCAACAGTACAAACCAGGTCACAGACATACTCTGCGTAAATTCTGCAATCTTTGTAATCGATCAAAAATATCGATAGTTCGGTAAATCTTCGACAGCCACAGGAACAGCAGAAAAAAAGCATGCTGCTAAGAAATAAAAAATACAGTACACCAAAACATATTATTGTCATTTTATGGCACATTTTATGGCACATTTTCGTGCTCATTTCTCACTTTACGGACAGAAGGGGCATATTTCACGCTTATAGACATATTTCGCGGAATCGAGTAAATTTCGCGATATTTCGTGGATTCAATTTCGTTCATATTGGTATTTCAAGCATATACAAGCTAAATATAGCTAAAGGATGTTGTTTTATAAAATTTCGCGCTTATCGCTGTTACCAAAAAATACGGCCCCTATAAATGACACGTTGGCTAGTAACTTAAGTCTCTAGTGAGAAATTTACATTGTTTCTTGTTTGTCTGTTTGTTTGTTTGTTGCTCAATTTGAGCTTATTCCAACAATTAGACGTAAAGAATCCACCTCGCTAATATAAGCTTATGCTCAACCTACGAAGTTTAGGAACTGATAATGTATAAGTACTACATTGTCACATGATGAGAATTATTTCTAATGCATAGGAGATGGCTATCTTTAAAAATAAAAATAAAAAATAATAATTCCAGATAAAATCTCAAGTGATAATATGTGTACAATTTTATTTTAAAATCTTGTAAAATAAGTAAAAATATAAAATCAGAGCTATGAATATCACCAAATGCAGCGTCTATAATAAATCAAAACATAACATCACACCAAACAATTAGTAGATAAAATTAATTACATAACCATATTACTTACTTACTCAATGGCAACAGACAATTCCTAAGCAAGCTAAAGGAATATGATCTATTTGATGGAATCCGAAGGTTCATTGCTGCGCTTACCTGAGTCCGCCATTCAACCCTATTCTGTGCTAACTCCATCCAATCATCCCTCGCAAATCCGACTTCCCTTAAGTCTATCCTAATATTGTCCTCCCGCCTACGTCAAGGTCTTCCAAGTGGTCTTTTCCCTTCGGGTCTAGCAGTTAATATTTTTGAGATATGTCTTTTCTCCCACAAGCGCCCAGCATGCCCAGCCCATTTCACCCTCCGTGATTTATTATCCTTATTATATCCGGTGAAGAGTACAGGTATGAACCTCGTCATTATGCAGTTTTCTCCAGTCCCTCTTAGGTCAGCCAAAATATTGTCCTAAGCACCCTGTTTTCGAATAGGACTACTCTCAGATTATGTTCTTCCCGAAGAGTAAGCGACCATGTCTCACAACCACATAAAACAGCCGGCAGAATGATTGTCTTATAAATTTTTAGTTTTAGATTTCTGGACAGAAGACGATAAGGTAAGAGTTACATAACCATATTAATATTTATAATTTATGAATGTATAACTTGGTGAAAGTTTGTATTGCTCTGCGTATACTCCGTAAACTTCTAGTACCTTGATTTAGAGACAGAAACTGATTTTATGTAGCAAGCTGGGAAATAACAGAAAACCAGGTTGAGATCTACCACAGGACATGAACACCTTAACTCTTTTTCTCTTTTTACTATTGAACAAAAACTGGCTTCAGAAATTGATTTCTGTAATAAGTTCATCAATTCATAGAGAAAAGTGACATGTAGGCTATATTTTACCTTTATAATATTTACTTTTGGCATCAAAGACCCACCTGAACCCCCTTTGTGGGGGGCCTGGGCATGATCAAACCCCACATTTGTGGACATAAATATTATGCTTTAAAATTTGTTATGCACACCTTCCTATGCAGTTTGTAGGTCTTACATGGTACATACTTTGCACTTTTTACGTAGCCTATACTACCAAGGGGAGAATGCAATCATTCAGTGTCTCTCCGAAACAAGTTCTGATCCTCCAATAAAAACCTGGTCTGGTCGATAGAGACGCGAGACTGAGAAGGACATCTTGAAATGCCGGTCCAGCCCGGGACAGTGAACTGAAGGTGGGAGCACTACGCGTAACGCAATGCAAGAAACACTGACGCCATGATGCCATGAGAGCATCTTGCTAATCCATCTCAATGCCAAACCAATGCCTCGGGCATATGCCACCAACTGCTATCATATTACACGTATGTCTACTCGAATCTGTATTCTTTCTCGTTAAGAAATTAATGACCTATTTGTGAGTAAGAAAAAACTGAATTTGAGTAGGCCTAATCTTCTTACTGAACTAAACATCGGGATGTCACCAGATGTCAATTCTATTGATTTGACTCCATATTGTAACTTTTAAAACAAAACGTTATCATCGAGAATCTGAAATGGCTGTTTTCGGTGAGATCTCTACTAAGAAACATCCGATTGATTATTTGAATAAATATTTGCTTTTTTTTTAAGGGGGGACATACAGCTTTCAGCGAAATTCATATGAAAAAAATAGGTAAATTTCATTATTTATTTTTTTTCAGCAATGAATTGCTCTACAATCTTGCAATCAGACATATTCTTTATTGACTACTTCTACAATTGCATGCTATTTTCAAAATTAATCAAACTGTTACAGTTACGGGTAATTATAGTTTCAAAATGTCAGCCACTTGTTACGCACTGCAATGTCGTTCCCATAACATCTTCCACAAATATCAATATTTCTGAGTGATTATTTTTCTGTGTATTTGTTAATATCATATGAACAACACTATCTACTATCATTCATTTAACATTAATTTTTTTAAATATACATATTTAAATGAAAAACAATTTTTTTAATGATTCCAAAGATTATAGATGATGTTGTACACATGATGTTTGCATATAGAAAAAAATCACTTAAAAATATGGCCATTTGTGGAAATTATCAAGGAAACGGCATTTTAGTGCACAAAACGCGGATGCCATAATTGGAAAAGTTTGATTAATTTTGAAAATAGTATGCAATTGTAGAAGTAGTCAATGAAGAGTGTGTCAGATTGCAAGATTGTAGAGCAATTTATTGCTGAGGAAAAAAAAAATGAAATACACCCACCTATTTCTCACCGAAAGCTGTATGCCCCCCTTAAGAACAATGTGGTTGAGTGTGTATTAAAATGCCTACGACTCTACTGTTTACCCTATAGGCCTATCAGAAAAGGAAGCTTCCGAGTAAATAGAACAATATGAGGTTATAGGGGTACAGGTGAATAATGTTTTGATACCCCGAAAAGACCAAATAAGTGACGCATATGAAAAGGTCAAATATCACAATCGGGATAGGAAGGGAACCTGTAAACTTCCTAAGATTGAAATCAGGAACTTTCACGGTAAATTAAGGGACAACATTATTATTGCATTCACTTATTTTATTCAATGTTATTTTGATACATCTTATATCTGCTCTGAGAGTGATAGTTTTCTTCTGATACGCATTGCTCATCGGGAACGTATTACGCTCTCAGTCAGAGAATCCGACTAACCAATATTTTCTAATGCATTCGAGTCATGCTTTTTCGCTCGTTTCTGTCTATGAGATATGGATAAAGTTGGAAGAATAATCCAGTAATTAACTCAGACTTGAGATACTTGAAACAAGACCCTTAAGTACAAGAGAGCCTTGTCGAGTATTCCAGAAACACGCGAATACACAAGCACGCTACGAGCTAAGTGCCGAATAATAAATCACAGGGAATTCCTGCAATACTGCATATCACTGCCAACATACGTAAACCCCATTTACAATCTGATACCACTTTAACGCAAGCGTAAAAAGAGCTTAAAATGCCCTTCAGTTCCCCCGATTACATGATTTGTAGTCACCGCTGCAATATTAACACACATGCCATGGACGTCCAACTATACAACTTCATCTTAATATGTGTTTGCATGTAATCGGGGTCTCATTTAGTGCAGTCTATCGAGTGTTTCCCCAAAATTTCCTCTGATAAAACTGTGGCAGGCCTACAAGTAGTCCTCTTTGAATTCCTCCTGTCGATTCCGCTTTCAGGGGTAAACATGGATGCATCAGTAGTCAAGAGGCTGAAGCTGAGACCAAGGTCCGGAGAGGATCAGTTAGTATTATTATTATTATTATTATTAGCCTATTATTATTATTTTATTTCATTATTATTATTTTATTTTATTAATATTATCGTCATCATTAGTGTCATTTAAATAATAGGCCTACACGTCTACGTCATTCATGCCAAAAACTACATAAAATTTGTATGATATATCTTAGTCTAGGAGATTTTATGCTGCAACAGGAAAAATTGAATCCATAGAGCAAAAGTTTCCCAATAAAAGTTGCTTGTCTATGTCCTCTCTACACACAGGTAAAGTATTTCGGTGTTATTAACACCCTGTATAATTAACTGCATTCCGCAAGAAATTTCTTTCGTATAAAATTTCAGGAATACATGCTACGTTCAGCAAAAAGAAAGGCATTAAGTTATAAAGTTGCTTTATCTTGAAATTATACGCCAAGGCATGGAGATCATTTACACTCTTAATTATTTCCCTGGCTTACCACAATAACTGGAGGCTGCATATTTTTGCATGTTTAACACAGCACTTGTACATACCCCTCTTATCTTATAATATCACGTAATCTTTTAATAGAAAGCAGAAGAATTCAAGTTAAGTTATCCCATACACAAGGTTTAATGTTCACCAGCGAACTAGCCAATTAAGGACGAGTTCAACTACCACGGCTTCAATAAACTGGAGAAGTTCGATTCACAATAACTCAAGGAAATCCTATTAAATTTAACACGCAGGTAAAATGTAAATGAACAAGAAACATGAAGGAGCAGGTAAGGCAGATTATTTATCCACACAGTTTAATGAGAAGAAAAAAGTGTGAGAAAAACTTTTGAGGATATGTTAGAAAATGAAAATTGTGAACATTAATTTTAATAGGTGGAAAAACCTTTCGGAGCTGAATTTATAATATATAACCAATAATATCAAGTGAAATCATCAGTGTGCTCTAAGTTCAAAATCGATCAGGAAAATATCCGTAAAATAGCTCGTTTCCATGAATGGCAATCCTAGTGCGTAGATGAAAATATTCACTTTTGCATAAGCAGTAGGCTACCGGTATTCTATTAATTTTATATCTCTGCTTATAAATAATTTTTGAGGCGATACATTTTCACGCTAGTAGCAGTGAAAAGATTAAGTTCTTTTGCTACTAATTTATTTTGAAAAGATTAAGTTCTTTTGCTAATAATTTTAATTTTACTTGGTAAAAGCATTTTTAATGCGTTTTAACAATAATTCATGTAACCTAAATTTAATGTTTCACATATCTTATGGTGAATAAAATTATTTTCATTACAAAAAATTATATTTCCGCGTTATTTTGAAATAAAAATATGTTATTTAAAGTTTTAAAAAGATAAATTATCAAATGCTTAGCACAAAATAAATCAGTTTTCTGCGAAGAAAATGGAATGTGTTACCAAGGAAATTTAAGCCTACCGAAATTACATCACTCACTTAACAATGCATTACCGGCAAGAATGTTTACTTTTACTTTAACTTAAAGCAAAATTAAGCTCCAGAAAATTAAAATTATTCTCAAAAAGAGAAAGAAGGTAGTTTATACACCCTATTATTCTGTTGAAGAAATAAACAGTGCAGATTTCGTTATTTATAATGCATATAGCCTATCTCGATTTTTTTTTGTACACACGTCCTTATACATATCGCCATTTGCTGTGCGTAATAATCCGCCTCAATCATATCACACAGCAAATATAATATATGTTCCTACAGACGATTAGAAACTGTCATCGCAATACGACGCCTGCGCACAAACTTTTTAACTTACATCGTTCTATTCTACACGGGTCCAGTCCTAATAAGTAGGGCTGTACCGATTAATCGATTAATCGGCTCGATTAATCGATTAAACATTTAATCGTCGATCAATTACATTTTCCGATTAATCGGTTTAGTCGAATTCTGAAAAACGTTTTTCAAGAAATGGGTCAAATGACCAAACTCCTTTCTCTCTCTTTTCCGGCCTTGGCACATCATGTTTCATTCAGCCTATGGTGTCCAAACAATTCCCGTCATTCAGAAACCTCAAGGGTAGTTTAGTCAACAAACTCGTGTGTCTCAAGTCTTGACTGAAAAAGTAGAATGTAGAATGTAAGTTTTTTATATATCTTTTCACTAGTTAACTAATAATGGTATTAATTATTTCAGGATTTCTTCTGATTATCTGTAGTGTAGTAGTTATTAAACGTGTAAAACAATATTAAATGAACACATTGGTTTCGTTTAAAATACCGACCTGTTTGTCAATTAATCGGTCGATTAATCGATTAAAGTCAAGCGTTAACTCGATTAGAAATTTTAATCGATTTTCAGCCCTACTAATAAGGGAGATAGAGCAAATTCTTTCCTACAAGAGTGTTAGACAAAGAATTTAGAAGAAGACAATGTTAACACTCACGGTTAGGGTATTGTCATGCTGTGAACCTGCGCCCTCATCGGCCTTCTCGCCGCCACCTGGAAACAAACACAAACACATATTCAGTGTTTCACGTAGAATACATTTAATTAAACTTAAGGGATGACAAAAGTGTTGATTTAGTTGATTTTGGCAAAAAGGTATACAAGTAAAGTAAGGTAAGAATACTTTAAAGTAAAGTGCAGAGTATACATGTACAAAATTTCAAGCCGTTTGTTCGCATGGGATAGGTTCTGCTGTCAGGGCGCTTCCAACTGCTAGTGCATTTGCTTCTATTTTCTCCCACATTCAAAACCTCAATTTGCATGTTCTTTTGTCACAATCAAAATCTATCTCCTCCCACAAAAATAGATAATTTTTTCGCAACATACTTTTACAATGTGTGCACTTGTATATTGTCGCCAACACTCCCCACCGTACCAAATATTAAAAATGCGAGAGTAAGTGCCTTGTATCAACAGGTTTTCCTTGTACCCAAAGGTTTGTCAGCCTGTTCATCCTCGAAGAATTCGCTAGATCGTGGTATAAAAGGAACTGCTTCACTGAGGGTGGGTGGGATGGGACATTTTTTTCTCATGCGAAGGTGTACCCTATATTTGTTTTTTCCCGAAAAATCCTAGGTGACTCAGTGGATCGAACCCGGGCCTGTAAATATGTAGTCAGTTACGCTAACCACTAGACTACGCAGGCAGTCAAAAAGGGTTTGGTAGTGCTTAAATAGATTACGCTATTGCCGAAAAGCAGGAAATGCTTGTTTAAATAACTATCAGATTTGAATACATTTTATCAAAGCAATGCCTCTATATTTTGACTATTGACGAATGAATCCCTTAACTTCAACAAAATAACTCATATTGAAGGAAGCTTCCAAATTTGCGAACTATTCATTACTAACCACAAAATGGCCAAAGCAAACTTCGCATTCTGGTTGGACCTGACAGAAATAACATTACAAAACCACTAAATTCTAAATGTGTGCCTTAATTGTACCTGATGTAGTATTCCTCTGAAGCTGGTTTGAACACAAACACACAATTGCAGATATAATATGAGCTCAGATGAGACGAACTAAAACAAGCACTAGAAATAGGAACTCGCCATTTCACAATCGAGGTCTTTCCACTACAAGATGTTCTACTAGAAATGAAACCGTCAACAATAATTTCCCAAACTTTGTTACCAACACGACCAATCTGAATTGAAATCATGATCACCGCAAATATGTAACGTTTAATTATCTAAAACTAAATGCAGGTAAGATCCAACGAAAAACAAATGAGAATAAAAATAAACAGCACGGAAAAAAATATCACAACAATCAACAAAGCCTTCATAGCGGTCTGTTTAGAGTAAGCAGAGAATCTGGGAAGGCGCGAAGACTACATAAAGATAAGTCGTAAATAAACCGAAAATGACTTCAAGTTTTCTTTTTGGCAGATGTATCTATCTTTCACATAATGGATGAAAGATCATCGCGATATTTTCATTTGCAATACACCTTTGAGAGCAGGAAATGGAACTTTTAAAAAATATCATAACGAACAATCATATGATTTCCAGTACCTTAAGCATGGTTTTATTAATCACTAAATAAATCTAAAAATAATTTAGCTAATTGGTGTTCAGTGGATCCATCGTACATTATATCTGTAAAGGAGTTTAGTTTTAATGTAATTTATAAACATTTACTGTATATCAAATAATTGATAAAATGTTTAAACTGACATCTAGAATTGGATAATTTAATTCGACTACTTCCATTCATAAGCCGCGTGTTTCATATTGGCCAATAACGTTCAGCAATTCCTGGGATATAGGCCAATCACGATCGTTTATATTATAATATCCTTCCTCGGATCGCAAGGATGAAATTTTATCTCATAATAATACGTCGGCTAGCTTGTGAATGTTGTATTAGCTCCTACACATTTAACAAGTTTAACCAGTTTAATTGTATTAAAAGTTGAATATAGTGCTACCTTCAGTTAATTATATATTAAAGGACACAAGTAAGTAATAATTAGCATTTGTGCTAGGACTGAAAAATGAAAAATCCACCAGACAAGTCAGATCAAGAGGTGAACCTAAATCAAGTGCAAAAGAGACAGAAACTGGAATGTGAATCTCCATTTCTTTCACCAAATTCATTCTCTGCTCTGCAGGATATAGAAGATATGAACACTGAAGTGAGTAACAGTAATTCACAGTCAATTTCTGGAAGGAAAGACATTCCTCCCCCTATATTTATTACTAATATAGTTAATATGAATGCTCTTTTAGCTGCCATCAATAAGCTGAGTCCAGGAAATTACAAACATATCACCATCAACAATGAGAAAGTGAAATTTAATTTTGAAACAGTCGAAGGCTACAGACTAGCTATCAAATATTTGCAAGAAAACAATGCTCAGTTTCATACATATCAAATGAAAACAGAAAAATGTTTTCGTGTAGTTATAAGAGGACTTCATCATTCTTGTGATACTAAACTAATGATGGAGGAAATTGCGGAAATGGGATATGAACCAAAACAAATGATTCCTGTATTTCATCCTATCTCAAAAACACCATTGCCTTTATTCTTCTTGGATTTAAAACCAAGTACAAATAATGATAATATTTATAAGTTGAACCGGCTTTATGGTGCTGTCATCAAGGTAGAACCTCCTAAACCAAAAAGAAATATTATTCAATGTTTAAGATGTCAAGATTACGGGCACAGCAAAAACTACTGCCATAAAGCACCGCGCTGTGTAAAATGTGACGGTATACATGCAACCACTCAGTGCACAAAAGATAAACATGCTCCCCCAATATGTGTAAATTGTAAAGGTCAGCACACAGCCAATTACAGAGGCTGTCCAGTGCACTTAAGTTTGCAAAAATCATCACAGCCTGTATTAAGAAACAAATCAGAAAGAAACTCAGCTAACCCACCTGATGTAGGATCTACTGTAACTTCCCGAACAACATCAGGAGCACTGCCTGCAATACCAAATGCGTCTTCTGCCCCACTTGAAATAAACGGGGAAATAGCAACAACTACAGCTCATGCATCAACTCCTACATTCTGTCATCACAACAGCGCGCGAACTTACGCAGATGCAGTCAATCCTAAAGATAATGCAAATTCAGCATTTAATGACAGTAATCTAATAATCAAGTTAGTCGATAAAATAGATTCCCTACTGTCTCTTTTGCATCCTCTCATTAACACACTGCTTCAAGTTCTTCCAACGTTAATCAACAAAAAATGACTTTACACTTTACAGAAAAACCTGTAAAAATTTGCACATGGAACGCAAGAGGTGTTAACAATAAGTACTTTGAGTTACAGCTCTTTCTTAACACTCATAATATTGACATATTACTCATTACTGAAACTAAACTAGCTCCAAATATTCAATTCTTTATACCTGGATATCAGATTCATAGAGCTGACCACCCTAGTGGTTCACGGAAAGGAGGTTCTGCAATACTTGTTAGGAGGTCACTTAAATATGATGAACTACCTCCAGCTACTGAAAACGAATTTCAGATATCACGAATACAAATGCACTTAAATAATATACTTGTCCAAATCGGATCTTTCTACTCTGCACCAAACAATAGACTAACAGCGACTGATTTCTGGGGTGTTACTCATCTGATGGGAGCGCATTTCTTATTAGGAGGTGATTTCAACAGCAAACATCCTAGATGGGGCTCAAATCTTGCCAATCCAAGAGGACGCTTGCTTCATGACGTTGCATATCAGCTATCCTTAGATTTTATTTACCCAGTAGAACCTACCTATTATCCAGACACAGGCCATGTTCCAGATTTATTGGATTTCTTCATATCTAAGAATGTCACAATCTATTGTTCTGTACCATCAGTAATTCATGATCTTAGTTCGGACCATCTACCAGTATTTCTTAACTTATCATTAAATTGCAGCCAACAAGAACGCCCTACTTTAATAAAATATCCTTTCAACTGGGAATGCTATACAAATACACTTCAAGAAATTACAAATTTAAACATGCCACTAAAAACTTGCAATGATATTGACAATGCCATCAGTACTATAACTAGAAATGTACAGCTTGCAGCTGGTAAAGCCAGTAACCGGAACCAAACAAGTACTCAAACCTTTAATATGAGTAACAAAAATGCACTAATATCACCTCATGTTCGTCAACTTCTTTATGAAAAGAGGGCTTGTCGTAGTTTATGGGAACGCACTAAATATCCTCCCCATAAGTCAGCTTTTAACAGAGCATCTAGAGAATTGACAAAAGCTTTAAAGGAAGAAAGAGAGGCTGCTCTAAATAGCCAGTTACTTAAATTAAAAACTTCAGACGGTTCTCTATGGCGAAAAACCAAATTTCTGACGAAACAAGTAGAACGAATACCACCCCTAAGTGTTGGTAACACATGGTACACAACACCACAAGAAAAAGTTAACTTATTCTCTAACATTTTACAACAGCAGTTTAAACCAAATCCAAGCTTTGATCCAGAATTTACAGAAAAGGTTACACAAGCAATCTCTATGCCACTGCAGTTGTCACCATTTACGTATCATTTTAAGCCAGCACAAGTCAGAAATGCCATAGACAGAGCTGCAAATAAGTCTCCTGGCTATGACTTGATTGTTCAACCATTACTGAAAGCATTCCCCAGGAAAACTCTTCTATTATTAACTTACATCTATAATGCAATGCTACGTCTTGCTTACTTCCCTCAAAAGTGGAAGCATTCTATAATAGTAATGATTCCAAAGCCAGATAAAATTAAAAAAGATCCAAACAACTATCGTCCTATCAGCCTTCTACCAATCTTCTCTAAGATCTTTGAACGTCTTCTCTTACCTCAACTTCTTATTCATCTAGAAAAAACTATACCTGAAACTCAGTTTGGATTTAGATCGCTTCATTCCTGTCCTCAACAACTTCATCGGGTGGTGGATGTCATTCTAGATACCTTTGAAGAAAAGTTTGTCTGTCATGGCTTATTTTTAGACACAGAAAAAGCATTTGACAAGGTTTGGCATGAAGGCCTACTACACAAAATTAAAGACCAGTTACCAGACACCTACTATAGGATTCTGCAGTCTTACCTGACAAGTAGAACATTTTCTGTAAAGTGTGAAAATTCACAGTCTCAGTCTATCGAAATAAAATCAGGAGTTCCTCAAGGAAGTGTAATCGGACCTTTCTTGTACCTCATGTACACCTCAGATTTTCCAAGAGATGATACATTAACAATAGCTCAATTTGCTGATGATGTTGCAATTCTCAGTAAAGGAACATGCGATTCTTCTGCAAATAAACTGCAACAGTACGCAAATAAAGTTGAAGTATGGAACAATAAATGGAGAGTTAAAATGAATCCAAACAAATCAAAACTAGTGGTATTCACATATAATTTAAAAATTTAT
Source organism: Ectobius pallidus (assembly GCA_964059195.1). Taxonomy (NCBI): domain Eukaryota; kingdom Metazoa; phylum Arthropoda; class Insecta; order Blattodea; family Ectobiidae; genus Ectobius; species Ectobius pallidus. Next base: position 20,513,197 of record CAXKWD010000004.1, on the reverse strand, counting down.
CAGCATACAATCAGACTACATGGCATGGATGTACCTCGGGTCGACTCTGTAAAATATCTAGGACTGATATTAGATAGCAAACTAACTTGGAAATCACATATCAATGGACTGGTTCAGAAAATCAGAAACAGAATTCACCAAATAAAATTCCTGATCCAAGGCTCATCTCCTCTTCCATTGAAGCTCAAGATACTCATCTACACAACTCTCATCAGACCTATTTGGATGTATGCCTGTGGGATATGGAGCTCTGCTTCAGACACCCAGATAAGAAGAATACAGACACTACAGAATCGTATTCTCAGGATATGTACCGATGCACCATGGTACGTTCGTAACACGACCCTGCATAATGATCTCCAAATTCCCGAAGTCTCAACTGTTCTAACTACCAATTATACCAGGCTTCATAATAGCTTCATACATCATCCCAATGTTTTGCTGAATCACATACCTTTACAGAACCAAGTGACCCGAAATCAGAGAAGACTAAAACGCAAAAGACATGCTGATTCTCTTCAATAATAATGAAACATGTCATAATTAGCCCACACATAATGCTGCTGAGGACTATCAATGGATAGCAACCTCAATACAAGTTACATGTGCATTTTATGTCTATTGCTGCCTCAATTGTAATATACTTTTGTATAGTAAAGTTATCGATATTAAAAAAAAAAAAAAAAAAAAAAAAAAAAAAAATAATACGTCACATGCTGCCAGTGAAAACAATGAAAACGCATTATTTTATACAACATAACCTGTTTGGAAATTGAAATAATATAAATGGGGATTGATTAAAAACACAATTTAAATTCGGTGCAAACCAGTTCGTGTGCTTTTATTCTGTTCTACTGTTAACTTGCCTGAATTAGGTTAACTATGTCTTAAATGCACCAATGGTAGCATTGGTTGCGATATGGTAGCTCGAATAGATTCATGGATGGTTAATTCATAGTATGCCGTGATTTCACAGCCGTTAGTTTTGTTTTTATATAACAAAGTAAGAAAGTAATTATTATTTGCATAATCCTTTACATTTTTATTCATGGAATAGTCTTAATAAATCCAACTCGAGTTTACGAGTTTCATCAAATAAATTAGCTTCTGCTGCGCAGTCGCGAATCTATCGATAAACTCGTAAACTCTCGTGGGATTACCTATGATAATATAATTGATCCGTATTCACCTCCTAATGTCTATTAGTTTCAGAATTCCTTTTTTTCATCATTTTTATATAAATACTAGCTGAAAAGGCCCGGCGTCGCCCGGGCCTTGTATTTTTTAATTTGAAATTAACTTATGAAGGACTTTATGTATGTAGAACTTGAAATGAAGAAAAAGATTTATCACACTCAAACTATTGCATCAGAAAACGCTGGATATAGCTTTTTATGGCTCATAGAGGATGTGGAATGCTGCATTCCGTTGCTTCTACACATCATGCTTGGGAGGGGTTGAAATAAGAAGAAACACAAATTACATAAGATTGTACTGACTTGACGGAAAATTTTATTTCTCATTCTCATGTTACTATACAATCGTTTCGGAGCTGAAATAAAAGAGAAATGCAGTATCACTTTCATACTTTCCTCCCCTAGAACCCGGGACATAATATACTGCGAGCATAGGACTCAAAATGTTCCATCCCATGCTTAGGGCCTATGATAAACATCCCTATTTCTCAACTAATACAAAGCCTACAGGTATGGATAACTTATCAGCGGAAAGGATTATTTATAGACTTTTGATATAGCATACTCACACACTTAAGTTGTCCCTCTTATTCTACATCAAAATGTGAAGTGAGTAAATATTTCTTATGTCGAGGGTAGAGAAAGTTATGTGACTACATCACACTGTGCTTTATTTTCGTGGATTTCATTTTCAGTCATTATTTTCGCCAATATATTACATCGATGGAATCATAATTCGTTAAAGCATTAGGCTATATACTTGCCAAGGCCCTATGTAATCATAGTAAACAATTTACTGTTGCCATGTGAACTAAACAGCAATTCATTTTTTCAGTATAAAATTCTCAGAAATTATATAATTTTCAAGGGAAGGAGTATTTTGTTTGAATTTTAATGTCGACAGCTATACTTCCCGGGCTTAACTGGGTATGTGTGCAAAATGTCGTGTAAATTGGTAAAGAAATGTAGATTTGTATAAGGAACAAACATACATACATACATACATACATACACACTTTCGATTTTATATATTAGATACGAGTATATTATGCTCCTAATTGCTAGTGGTTTTTAAAATACCGGTAAGCCCTTATTGAACGGTACTCAGCATAATTAATTGGAGTTTCTAGTACAATATTGTTACGCCATGAAACAAATACATTTTTAAAGTGCGTATATTCGCTCTCTTTATTTCGAGTAATGAAGCCGTATCATTCTGCACAGTGGCTTTAACCAGTATTATTATAATGACTGCAAATTACTGCAAATGGCTGTATTCCCTTGTGCTAAATCATGTGTGTACTTAATAAAATCCACACAACCATTCATAATTTGCAATAAATGAGGGTGTGAGAGAGAAGCAGGATTAAATATTCACAAACTCGACTATAACGAACCCGGTACAAAAGCCGACGCAAAATGAAAGTCAGTTCTGACGGAAAACTCGCTTCACGCCTTCAACTAGCTATTTTCACCACTTTTAAACCTATCAAATAAAAAAGACTTTGTCATTTCTTTTCTTGTCAGTAAATATTCATAGAGAACGTGTATACTTTGGTCAGTGTTTTTTGAGGCAGTGAAATGAGTAGGTATTGTCCACTCTAGAACTGACCCTTAAGTAAAAAGTGAATCTATCTCACTGTTACGTAGATAAGATATGATATAGTTTATTCTTGTGTCGTAATATTAACACCCTTGGCGTTACAAAGGTTTTCCGCCATAGGATGTACCTCCTACCATTAAACACTAATATTAACATAAAAGCCTTGAGTACGGTACCTACAAATTATGGGCTTGCTGTATTTGCTTTACTTGTGAACAAAGCAAAAAGGATTAACACTCTTGCTCACTTAATTCTAGGATTCGTTTTTCCCATTTTCTTTTAACAATGTATAAAAAGTTCCCCATTTCCTTCAAAGTTTTCATACTCTTTGTCGTTGTTAATTTCTTATATGCTATTTCCACACTAATTCCTAGGAATTTCCTATCCAAAAATAGTTGTCTGATCGTTTCGGTTTCTGGACATTTTAAAATTATGTGCTCAGCGTCTTCTCTATTTAGACATAAAGGACATTCCTTCTTCTGCCCCTAAGTTTCCATACCCCAACCCGCCACCATGCCAAACCCATTCTTTGTTTCCTGGAGCAACCTGAGACGTACTTTTCCAATCCCCACGTTTTTTTCATTTCAATATAGAACACTAGGGATCTTTTTCCCCTCATTATAGCTACATGGTTTTGTCTCTGATTATCGTTGCATCTTCTACTAACGGTCTTGGTGAGACGTAGATACGAGAATTGTGCTAGAGTGAGAGAAACTTACATGTTTATTTTAGGGCCGGTTGTAGGGCGAACAATATCTACCCACTCCACTGTCTCCAAAAACTCTGACCAAAATATATAAAGAGAATTACTCGATACGCCGGAAATACCAAATGGATCATGGACTGGTATGGCCACACTCATAAAAATATATAGACTGTATAATGTGACCCTTTCCTTTCCGTAACAAGGGAACACAATGCTAATTCCTAATTCTTGTAACTTTTTTCCCTATAGTCCAATCTTTTTTTTAATTTTTAGGGTAAGACAGGGTAGGCCTATGTACAGAGGACGCGACCAACAACTTTTTCAACAAATTAGTTGCGATAATTTTGAAAATAAAAATTACAGTATTTAAATGTTTAATTAAACGTTAATTAAAGTAAAAATTTTAATAGAATAATTTAACTTTATCAACCGGCTGAAATAATATATTATTGTTATTATTATTATTATTATTATTATTATTATTATTATTATTATTATTATTATTATTATTATATCGGTCAACCTATAACCTGAAAAGGTTTACCAGTTTCTTTTAAATTACTGCATCAAGACCTGTTTAAAGCAAAAGTAGGTAAGCCTGTTGTAAAATTTACTTAGTGTTCTTTAAGGATTATCTAAGAGGTTAAAGATAAAATTCCAAGAGAAAGTATATTAGATAACTTTCATCGGCCTCCTCACATCATACAGTTAAGTTTTGCTGCCGTAAGTGGAATTTTCGCAGAACCACATTGAGATTAAGACTTTTATGCCGGTTGTCGACCGAGAGCTAAGCTAAGTTAGTTTCATGTGTAGTTGTGCCGACAAAACTACATATGAAATCCGGCACATATGAAATACAAATGAAGTTGTGCCGAAAAAACTACATATGAAATCCGGCACAACTATATATGAAATCCCTCACTGTATGTCCGGCATTAGGCATTTCGGAGCTAATTGAACTGAAAGAGGAGTTATTTGAATAATAATTTATATATAATTTATAATTTATATTTATAAATTGCACATCTCTCCCTTTGCTGTCCCAACTATACAATTCGCAGAGTAGGCCTACTTTTTCCCCAAAAGCTAAGCATTGCGTCTTTCAGCCCAGATGACGCCTGCAACTCACGACTAGAAAACCCGCATAGCACATTTGTAATGGCAGGGCAACAGATGGAATCGTACATGGCATGGGGAATCGAGAACGCCTGCAAGTTACGACTAGAAAACCCGCACAGCATATGTGTAACAGCAGAGCAATAGGTAACATTATGTATGACATGGGGAATTGAGAACGCCTGAACTTACTTAATTGTAAATTTATTCCTACCAAGTTAATGTATTACGTTAATGTATTACAGTCTTACTAATAATCCAGTTGTAACATTTATACCAGGAATATACACAGCTGAGGAGAGAAAAAGGGTACTAATAATCCTTGCATAAGGCTGAATGTATGCAACGCTTTACACAGCCTGGCCCCCTTGTATAAACTTGACGTAAATAATCAAGATGGCCGATATCCGTAACAGCCGGTCGTTTCGTAGATGTCTGAGATTGAATTTTGAGGCTACGCATATTCTGAGCTGCTTTTGCGGAATTATAAACATTGTTCCTTGTTTGCGGGACATATTTCCATACTTGTACCCATGATTACAGCTTTCTGAAAACAATACAATGAAATACTGAAACTAGGCAGACGACGCATCGCTGTTTGCCCGCTGCCGATAGATGGCTTTCAGCAGTCCTTCATAGCCAGAGGCTAGTAACGTCATGAAAAGCGTGACGTGCTTGATGACGTGAACGTACAAGCCCGGTGTAAACCTCGGCAGTTACACTGCGTTTATTGGTAATACGGCTTATGTAGAACTTACACGGTGAACAACCAAACAACCGTTCAACGCAGATATAAGCAGCATTTATTAGTAAGGCTGTTAATGTATTATATACCAAGTTAATGTATTATATAATGTATAATGTTTGTATTTTAAGTTAATGTATTAACTTAAAATTTGTACGTGGTATGAAAAACGAAAGGTATGAACCCAAATGTTTTACCTCTGCTGGATTAAATCACAGTATAAATTTCGGCCCAAGATTATACAACTCACTAATAAGAGCTCATCCTGAACTGTATAAACTAAATTCACACAGATTCAAGAAACAAACTTATAAAATTTATTCAACCTAATACATGACTCATTTTACAATATCCCAATTTTTTGCTTTTCATGTTGCCTACTCATGCTTGTCATGTTATATTATTTAATATTTGCCTTGTTTTGTGAGAGTAGGCCTATTTGTGTATGACGTGTGTGTGTTTTGTATGTAGCGTCGCTTTGCCCTGAATTTTTGTTTTGTAATTTCCAGTGGTCTCTGTTATCTGTTGCTGTGCTGAGCTGTGCCCGAGCTTTTGCTCATTTGGACATCAGTTATGAATGTATGTTTTATGTTTTACGAAGGTAAAATAAATAAATAAATAAATAAATAAAATCCATAATCTACACGAAAAGTTGGTCTAGGAAAGTATAATTTTCTCTCTGGCGATTAAAATTAGTTTTATTTTGTAGACTAGTGTAATCAGCAGCAGTCTTGCTGATGAATTATGTACCCAGTCATGTGGGATGAGCTAAGGAGAACTAGTAACACAGTATTTGTGGTAGTTCGTTAGTTCTGTAAGACCTGCATATCCAATTCATGCTGATGACTTGATATCAAGTACAGTATATGAAAAAAAACCTGATTATTCCTTTAACACATCGGCGAGCTGAATGCGTGTTGTGAATACGGCCGTAATCATGATCTTGACTGTATTCCATTGTCCCTACAACTCTGTCTTAAGGGGGGACATATAGCTTTCAGTGAAATTCATAGGTGAGAAATAGGTGAACTTCATAATTTTTTTCCTCAGCAATGAATTGCTCTACAACCTTGCAATCTGACGTAAGTTATTCTTCATTGACTACTTCTACTACTTTCAAAATTAATCAAACTGTTACAGTTATCGGTAACTATAATTACAAAATGGCAGCCACGTTTCATGCACTGAAATACCGTTTCCGTGATAACTTCCACAAATATATATACGAGGGTTGATCTGTATGCTCCACCCCTGACCCACTTCCTATTGAGGTAAAATTATCAAAATATTCATGCAAGCAGCTTCTTATCTCAAGGTAAACACTGCACTGTTTCAAGCTCTTATCTTTCTCCCTTGGGTCAGGGGATATTTTTCTTGTGAAGGGTGTGTGTGTGTATGCCAGTCATAAAATGGAACCTGTAGAACCTAGAGTTGAAAATCGTCTTCCACGAATATCTTCTTTGAGTTTTGGGAACAATCTGAAGTCACTAGGGGACAGATCTGGTGAGTATGGTGGGTGTTCCACTAATTCAAAGCCTGCTTTGGCTATAGCAGCCATGGCCATTCAAGAGGTGTGACTGGGGGCATCGTCCTGGTGAAAGAGGATTCCTGCACTTAACTTCCCACATCTCTTACTCTTTATAGAATCTCTTAATTTTGAAATTAAAATAGCATAATATGCTCCTGTGATTGTAGAACCCTTTGGTAAGTAATCAACCAGAATTACTCCCCTGGCATCCCAAAATACTGTGGTCATTACTTCCCTGCAGCTGGTTGAGTCTTGGACTTGCGGAGAGGGGGAGATCCCTTAAGTTTCCACTCTTTACTTTGGACTTTCGTTTCTGGGTCATAATGGTGGATCCAGGTTTCATCCATAGTCATAAATCTGTCAATAAATATTTTTGAATCTGCTCTGTACATTTGTAACAGACGTTCACAAATCAACACAAGCTGTCTCTTCTGTGTAGCTGTCAACATTCGAGGAACTCATCTTTCTGTCAATTTTTTAATGTCCAGTTCCATAACTAAAATACTTCTAACTGTGTAATAGAAGAAGCATGTTAGCTCCACTATTTACCTAATAGTCAGTCTGCGGTCTTTTTTTTTAAATAATCATTTTTATTCCTGCATGCGCCATTACATTAGTAATATTACATGCGGTCTTACTCCTTAGATGTATCTATATACACATATTACAAGTTGATATTCCTAACATACAGTGCCATTGTAACTATATACACATATTACGAGTTATTAATCCTAACATGCAGAGCTATATACATATGTTTACAAGTTAATATTCCTAACATACAGTCCCAATTTGATTACGTCTGAAGTTTGTCAAAGTCAATTTTGTTTACAAAATGTTGAAATCTTTTACAATATTTGTCCATGAGTTCATTATTATTTAACGGCCAGCTTCCACCCATCTTCAGTACATATTTGCGTAGTTCTTGTCTTTCTTCACTCAATAAGTCGCATTCCCACAGTATGTGATGCACTGTTTGAATACTATTACACACGCACATTGGGTTGTCTTTGATTTTAAATCTTTCCAGGTATGCACCGAATTTTCCGTGTCCTGTGGTCACTGCTGTTATATTGTGAGTTAGCGTCAATTTCGTCTTCAGTCTTGCTTTAATAGTTGGAAAGAATGTCCTGGTTAGTTCTCCTTTGGTGGTAGTTCGCCACTCATTCTCCCACTGTTGTATGCTTTCTTCCCTCAGGTCGCTCTTCACTGCACTCATCGGTATAAGGCTGAATGTTTCCTCCAGAATGGTACTGGTTGCTGCCTCTAGTCTGCGGTCTTGCATCACTAGATCATGGACTTTTTTGACACTGTCTACAGTTGTATCGCTCACTGGTGGTCCTCCTGCATGTTGATCTTCACATGATTCCCTACCACATCTAAATTCACGACACCACCTTTTGACTATGTCATATGACACTGCACTTTCACCTAAAGTCACACATAAATCCCGATGGATTTTTGTTGGAATCATTCCCTTTTTCTGCAAGTGTTTAATAACAGCTCTTTGTTCTTCAGGCTCCATTTTATGACTGATACACACATCCTTCACAAGAAAAATATCCCCTGACCCAAGGGAGAAAGATAAAAGCTTGAAACAATGCAGTGTTTACCTTGAGATATGAAGCTGCTTACATGAATATTTTGATAATTTTATCTCAACAGGAAATGGGTCAGGGGTGGAGCATACAGATCAACCCTCGTATTTCTGAGTGATTGTTTTTCTGTGTATTTGTTAATATCATATGAACAACACTATCTAGAATCATTCATTTAACATTAGAAGTTTATTGTTATAGGCCTAATATATAGCCTATTTTAATGAAAAGTTAAATAAAAAAATTATTTAAAAAAATACTTATACTGTAGATATTCAAAAGATTGTAGATGTTGTTCATATGAAGTTTTTAAATAGATAGAAAAACTTTAAGATAGCTTTAAAACCGACGAGTTCGCTTAACAAATTCTCAAAGCCGAAAAAAGTAACAAATAACAGCAATTCACTTATAATTGAACATCCAACAATTAATTCACATTTAGACGATACGTTCTGAACTCACCATACCTTGCAAACCACAGACAAGTACTAAACATTAAATGCTAACAGAAGCTATGTCATCAGAACATTAACCTTCATGTGAATATTTCACAGCTGATTAATGAACTTCCTGGAAACCCAATACACTTGATCGATGACGTGCGAAAATAAATTCGCAAGGGAGAATTGAGGTGTTCAGAACACAAGCGAAGGAACTCCACAAACTTCTGAAGTCACAGTATAAAAGTTTCATCAGTTTGAATTAATTTCAGAGGGATGACAATTTTTTTCCACATTAGCCGTGTGTAGGCTAAGGTGGAACGGTGAAGCCAAACTGAAAAATTCAATGTCATAGCAGGGATTTAAAACAGCATTTTCCGTGCCGCTGCTCTTGCCAATTGAGCTACTTGATATATAAATAGCTATTGTATAAAGTTATTCGGTAAATTATGTCCATTTAACTTTACCTTATTATATATTATGTTTTTAATTGGCACATGGCCCGCTGTAGTTCTCAAAACTTCAACTGAAACCAGGAGTTTGTGGTGCACAATCATCATTAGAAAAATCATACAAAACCAACATGTATAGGAAAGTCGTGAGTATAATAGGCCTATTATTTGGAATATACAAGTTTTATAGGAGCATGTGGTTTCTCCAGGTATCGTTTAAAAGGCTTAAATAACATTCATTATGAACTTTGCAATAATAAGTCAAGAACAAAGCATAGTCGCAATGGTTTGTGGGTTCATTCAATCAGAAAAGACCCGTCTCATGTCACAATACGCCTTAAACCCACCCAGGAACTCTGCGTACCAGGGTTGCCAGATCAAAAACGTAGAACAGTCGTATCAATATTCGAAAATAGTCGAATGCTAGTTATTGTCGTATACTTTGTTATTTTTCAGTGTAATGGACTTATTGCGTTAATAATTATAATACTACTACTACTAATAATAATAATAATAATAACAACAATAATAATAACAATAACAATAAACAATCGATATTATACACCTTACATATATCATGTAATTGTAAATAAATAATCTTATTTGTAAATGATTAGGCGTGTGCTAAATTTGATAAAATACAATAAAATTAAATAAACAATAATTGCCACATTGTTGTTATTATTAGCAACATGCTGACAACAAAAATCATGAGAAAACAAAGAGCTGGACATATATAAAAATTTAAAATTCGTCAGTAGATTTATTTAAAAAATAAAATACTATGTTAAAAATAGTCGTACAAATAGGCGTACGACTCATGGTTGCGTCGTACGTCGTACAAATCTATGAAACAGTCGAATGTGTACGACTATAGTCGTACGTATGGCAACCCTGCTGCGTACACGACGATTTGCAAATAAACGGTGCAAAATATGTTGCACAAATTTCCTCACATTATAAGTGTTAAGATTTTAACTGTTGACGTTTTTAGGTTGACAGAAGAAATGGTATGTGCCATTCAAAAATGTACAAACTCCAACTTAAATAGATTTATGCGAATGAGGAAGCCATGAAAGCTAAGTCTTATTGGCCGGAAACAAAGTTTGAGATTTGAACCCAGGACTTCTTACCTCGGCCACCTCGCTCTGATTTGTTTTTTCTATGTTCATTATGACTCAGATAGAATGCATTTCACAACAATCAATATTTATTAAAGTTTTCTTGTTACTATGTGAAACAAACGAATATCGTTCATATTTTAATTGTTGTATTTATGTTCTGACATTCTTAATTTAAGCCACACGTGTTACTTATTTACCCTGATATCTATTAATCTTATAAAGAAATGTTTATAACAAAAAAGGTGTATATTAATCTCTGCTACGTCTTTACTGTGCTAAGTTTTCATGTATCGCCTACTGTATTTAACATAGCCTAGGAAAATAAAAAAATGGACACTACACCTTTTCAACCTCAATTTCGGAAAAGGTAATTTCAATTTCGGAAAAAGTCATTCCAATTTCGGAAAAAGTAACTTCAATTTCGGAAAAGGTAATTTCAATTTCGGAAAATGTAACTTCAATTTCGGAAATGCGAGGGCTATGAAGAGGGTATAGTAAAGTTGGTACCACGCTAGGACAAATGACTCAATCGGAGCGAGATTATGTAGAGAAGTAGCTAGAAGGTGTACCTAAATGTTCCAAATAAAACAGTTTTGATTTTCACTGTGGTTTTCATTTTATGCCCCATCGAATGCTTTAAAAAATAGCCCTCGTATTTCCGAAATTGAAGTTACTTTTTCCGAAATTGAGATGACTTTTTCCGAAATTGAAATTACTTTTTCCGAATTTGAAATTACTTTTTCCGAAATTGAAATTACTTTTTCCGAAATTGAAATTACTTTTTCCGAATTTGAAATTACTTTTTCCGAAATTGAAATTACTTTTTCCGAAATTGAGGTTGAAATGGTGTAGTAAGTATCCCTACGTACACAGATACACAGACAGACGTCATTCCAAAAACTTTTTTTTTTTCTGGGCATCATGCAGTATGTTTTCTCAATTTCGATTTTTCATCACGATCACAATACTTTCTCTATACTACGTATATGCGAGAAAGTATAAAAGTTATCCAGTTTTGAGTAATGAGAGCTGTAAGCGAAGTAAGACAAATGACGGTAGGTACTGGAGTCGCGCTATTAAATCTTCAGATGTCTGGATATGCAATGAACATGCGCACGGAGACTTCAACTGTTTCTGTAATGAGATGGGCACGTTCCATTATTAACAATGGGAAAGAGCATGTGTACGCCGAGTAACTGAAAGTGGAACTCCACTTATAGGCCTATATAATTTCAAACGCCGTTACAACTAAAATACAATGCTCAATCGATCAGCGATGTAGTCTGGAGATGTTATGGATTTCATCATCGAAGATTGCATGATTCCAGGCAAAACTAATGTTCAGGTATCTGGACTTCAAGGTACGTTCATTTATCTCCACAATAACATATTGTGTCGAACTGAAATATAATTTTGTGAAGATAGCAAAATATTTTACCCGTATGGTTTCTACAAGATCTTATTTTCCCCTTGCATGACCTGGCTTAAAGTTCTTACCGTGTGTCCTTCCACTTCCACTTATAAGGGCCGACCACAAAGTAATTTTCCCAGAGGCCGTTTACAGAAACGAAAAACAATTTCAAGGAAATATTTATTGCAATAGACATACCCAATGTTCAGCTATTATTCAACATATTCGCCGCCGGAATTAAAACGCTTGTCATACCGTGGAACCAACTTTCGAATACCTATATCGTAGAAGTGTGCCGCCTGGGATTTGAACCATCGTGTGACAACCACCTTCGCCTCTCATTCTCTGTCATAATTTGTCATTTCGTGAGGTGTAGGAAAAGATGGAAATCACTAGGAGTGATGTCCGGGCTGTAGGGTGGATGTTTAAACACTTCCCATCCAAACTTCTGCAGGAGACTTGCTAGGAGGTGTTTAAACATCCACCCTACAGCCCGGACCTCGCTCCCAGTGATTTCCACCTTTTACTACACGTCAGGAAATGGTAGGGAATGACAGAGAGGTGGAGATGTTTGTCACACAGTAGTTCAAATCTCTGGCGACAGAGAACCACAAATATTTAGGTATGACGATTCATAAAGATGATGGAATGGAGAAGAAGTTCAGAACAAACACTTAGGGCAGAAAAGCGATATCCTTGTTAAATGGAGTATTGTGGGACAGACATATAACGAGAAGGAAAAAGCAGTATATTTATGATTCAATAGTTAAGAAAATATTACAATACCGTTCAGAAATTTGGCCAATTAAAAAGAGAGAGGAAAGAAAATTATTAGCAACGGAAATGGATTTTGCGAGAAGAGCAAATAGAACTTCTAGGATGGGAAGAATTAGAAATGAAGAAATTAGAAAAAAATGGAAGTACAACACATTATAATAGATGAAACTAAAGAAAAGCAAAAGCCTGTATGGTCATGTGAGAAGGATGGGGGAGGAAAGAATACCAAAGAATATCTTCAGATGGAATCCTCCGGGCAGCAAGAAGAGAGGCAGACCAAAGAAGACATGATTTAATGGGTTACAAGAAGACATGAAGGAGAAAAACATTCCTGAGAATCTATGGGAGTTAGAGAGGCTTGGAGATTGAGAATATGGAAGATACATAGGCACATCAAAAACCGATGATGATGATGATGATATGATGATGAGGATAAATTTTACTCGTGACTTTTTCTAAATTTTTCTTACTCAATTCATGTGTTTGAGATCGGATGCAGGTAAAGTTCAGCTCGACTTACAAAATCCCTCTGCGGGGTGAATTTCGAATAGACATAAATGTAACTGCAGTATATTGGAAATATCGCATTCTACGTAATACTGCTTTTCATTCGAACAACGAAAAATGCTCAGGGAGACGCGTGAATAATGAGAAATGACAGCAAAGGAAAATGTAAGAAAGGAAATTATTCTTTTCACGCAATATTTCCCCTCCTTGGTCTCCAGCACAATGACCTCTGTCAAGCTTTACACGAGCAGAAGGGAAAGTGAAATCAACGCATTTACAATTTACCAACAGAATACTCTCGCATTTTAGTTTAAAAACACGAAAGTAGTAGTGGTAATAATGATAATTCGGGGTCGGATGTTTATGACATGTCATATTTTTATCCTGGCCTCTGTTCTCGCCGCAAAAACAAATCTATATATATATAAAAGGCTTTGTCCTGACTGAATGACAGGAATCAACGTACAGCCTAAACTATAACAGGTAGAGACTTGGAATTTTGACAGTACCTTCGTTTCATAATGTAGGTGCTCACTAAGAAAGGATTTTGCAAAATTTTGATTCTAAATTCCAAAAATTAAATGTTTTTGAAAATACTTAATCCCTTTTTACATAGAATTATCAATTCCAAATCACAGAATATATTGTTCCCAAATGGTATCAGTTGGCCTTGAAAAAAAAAATGACATGCAAGTTTGACAAATAAGAGAAGTTATCAAAATAATTCATGTTATAAATAAATATTTCAGAATGAAATCCACGAAAATAATGCAGTCACATAACGTTCTCTACCCTGGACATAGAGAAAGCAAAACGAGGTATGGTAATGTGTATATTATTATATTATATCGCAGGTTTTTGAAGAGAGAAGTATGAAAGTTATAATGCTTTCTGTTTAATTTCATCCCCAAAACAGTTTTATGGTGACATGAGAGTGGGAAATAAAATTTTCCACCTCGATATTACAATTTTATGTTACAGGAATTTCTGTTTCTTCTTATTTGAACCCCTACCAGGCTTGCTGTGCAAGCGATGGGATGCAAAATTCTACATCCTGTAAGAGCCATAAAAAACTATATCAAGCGTTTTCTGAGGGAATAGTTTGAGTGTAATAAGTCGTTCTTCCTATTTCAAATTATAAATGCCCATATAAGGACCTAGAATTTAAAAATAGAGAGTCCTTCATAAGTTAATTTCCAACTACAAAATACAAAACCCGGGCGACGCCGGGTCTTTTAAGCTAGTTAAATATAATTGCACGCTTGTTATCCTAATCGGACCGTTTTTATTTTGCATATAAAGTAATATTTTGGGCTTTTTCTGTGGTCTTGGTCATATTTTGGCCATATTTATAATTTAACGTCATATTTCAGTTATAAATTCGGTAAAATAACACAATTATACAGTGTATGTACTACATGGACGAGTTAAATTTGAAATTTATTTAATTAATTTAATGTTTATGGCAAATTAGTAGGTAACTTAAATTTCAAAATGAATGCAATTGTTCAGGATACGCAAGGTCTACAAAATATTACGAGTATTTGGAGCTGATGACGCAACCAAACAGGAGCAAATTCTTTAAAAATAGAAGTTCATTACAAGTAAAACTGTAAATAACTAAAATTGTTAAAAACTGATTCTCTGATTGAATTCATGTGATGTACGAATTTAGTGTCAGTAAACGTTTTGAATTGGAACGTTTATTTTTGGAAAATACGTTATTTTATCAAGTAATATTTCGGATTTTTGGGTAATATGCCGTCATTTTTAAGGGCATATTTTCAGTCATATATTCCACTTTTTGGGGTCATAAATATCCGAACCCTAATTATAATAATAATAATAATAATAATAATAATAATAATAATAATAATAATAATAATAATAATAATCATCATCATCATCATAATCATCATCTACATGGATAAAATAAAATAAAAATAAACATCCTTACACTTATGTCATTTTTAATGATTTCAAGGAACACACAATGGCAAATTGGAAGAAAATAGAACAATGCGTTTGGTCGAAAAATGCCTTCTTAGTGATCGATAAAAACTAGGGCTGAAAATCGATTAAAATTTTTAATCGAGTTAACGCTTGACTTTAATCGATTAATCGACCGATTAATCGACTGATTAATCGACAAACAAGTCGGTATTTTAAACGAAACCAAAGTGTACATTTAATATTGTTTTACACGTTTAATAACTACTACACTACAGATAATCAGAAGAAATCCTGAATTAATGAATACCATTATTAGTTAACTAGTGAAAAAATAGACTATATACAAAACTTATATTTCCGGTTACTTTTTCAGCCAAGACTTGAGACACACGAGTTTCTTGACATTTGAATGTTCAAAAGATGATCGTAGCTTGTTTACAATAATACCGGCAGCACTAAAAACTTTCTCACTCGGCACTGTGAAAGGAGTTTGGTAATTTGACCCATTTCTCGAAAAACGTTTTTCAGAATTCGACTAAACCGATTAATCGGTACAGCCCTAATAAAAACCTGATTCTCAATCATTCATCTACAGCTAAATCATAATTTAGAGCTTTAATAATTTGCAAATTTTACAGGCTTATCCCATGACTGGCCGCCATTGCATTAATATGTTTTTATTCATAACTACAGTGTTAACAACGAAGTTCCATTGTTTTGCATTTTGTCTAATATTAGAAGTCAGTGGTGGCCATGCTCTGGGACATTTTATGGTGTAACAGGAAAAATTGAATCCATAGAGCAAAAATCTCCTCTTAAAAGTTGCTTGTCTATGTCCCCTCTATACACAGGTAAAATATTTCGGTGTTATTCATTAACACTCTGTATGCTGTATCTAATCGTATGGGAGAAACTCCATTAAGTTTTACAAGAATTCTTTCAAGTTTCTGCCAATTAGGAGAGGTTTATCGGATAGCTTATTAATGCAGATACAAGATACTGTAAAACTCTAGTTACAGCTTCATAATGCCTGTGATTTGGATGCAAGCGAACCTCAAGTTTAGTTTTGTGCGATTCGCATAAGAGAGACAGGCAGTGAGAGAGAAAGATGAGGTTAAACCAATGTGGTCACGCAACAAACGTAACAGCCAGCAAGGACAAAGACAAGAGGCAGCAGAATGTGTGTGAAGAAATAATTGAAGTATGCAAAGCAAAAAACTGGATATTACGAGACTGCTAGCGAACTCTGCATTCAATGCCAGACATTTCCTCTCACTCATAGAATGCAGTATCGCCATTTGTAGAAGAATTCCCAGGGAATTCAAGCTTCTGACATATGTATACAATGTCAAAGTAAAATTCCATATGTAATACATGTCCTTAACTATAACAAAATTAAGTACCCAAGTAAGTAACAGAAAAAAAACAGTGCAACCAAATCCGAATATATAATTTATTTATTTACTCTTTTAAATTATTACAGAAAGAGTTACATAAGTTACCCCAAAGGAGCAAAGCTCGTGTTTGGGGTTAGTTCCTTTTAAATTACATCAGTTAAAAATAAAAATACAAAATACAAATAACATGTAATGAATACAGGTACAATAGAATCAATTTAAACTAAAAATACAATAAAATATATATATCAATATAGCCTATTATACTGTAGAGAGACCCAACATGTGCTCGCGGCCCACATTCAGCCCTTAATGCATTTTCTTCTTCACGGTTTAGGCCTTTTAGCCTGTTCTGACTCGAAAATCTTGTTCAGTCCATCTTTCTTTGGGTCGTCCTGGGTTTCTGTGTCCTTGTGGTCTGTATTCTATGCTGCTTTGGGTTTTCTATTTTAATAATTTAAGGAATCGCGCACAATGTGCATTATCTTAACCTAAGACTTAACCTACCCAGTCCTGAAGCCGAGAAAGGGATTTTTCACTACTGAAAAATCCCCGACCCGGCCGGGAATCGAACCCGGGCCGCCGGAGTGGAAGGCAGGCGTGCTGCCGACTCACCCACGGTGTTTCTGTCATCCTTTTTAAGTGTTGTTTCCAATAACTAAATTCTGTTATTGTTTTATTCAGTTCTATGTTTATTTGTTATCTTATTTCATTGTTTTGTTTTTTATCTAGTCTTATGCATCCTGCTATAGGTCTGAGGAATTTCATTTCGGCTGTCTGTATTCTTCTTTTGTATTGTGCGGTCATTTAATGTATTTTACGTTGAATATTAACAAGGAAAATAGATATTACTGTTATAAAGAAAAGGTTAAATACAATTGAAGAGCGTTTTTTTCAAAAGCCGATATCTACATGGGTGGCTCAGTGCCAGAGGTGACTAAGTGCCATCAAGAATAGTGCTAATATTTGTGTGTATTGACCAGCAAAGATCGTATTCTATCTAAGCCAAACATGACAAACAGCCTTGCTGTATCAGTTACAGACACAGTAATGGCTGCTAGTCATGTTTGGCGTAGATAAAATACGATCTTTGCTGGTCAATACACACAAATATTAGCACTTTTCTTGATGGCACTTAGTCAACTCTGGCACTGAGCCATCCATGTAGATATCGGCTTTTGAAAAAACGATCTTCAATTGTACCATGTTGTACTGTATATTGAAAGGGCACTTCAGTTTACAAAATTTGGCTGTCGTCAGCCAAACTGTAATAGTTAAATTAATTCTGAAAATAGTGTGCAATTGTAGAACTAGTCAATATAGAGCACATGCCAGATTACAAGGCTACACATTTCATTGCTGAGAAAAAAAAATGAACTTCACCTATTTTTCAGCATCGAAAGGTGTATGTCCCCCCCTTAATAAATGCAATTATAGGCTCGTTGCATCATATACTATTGTTTTATTTATCTAGCAACACGATACCATTGCGAGTATTTTAGTGGTGCATAAGTTAATTAACATGTACTACGAATTTTGTAGCCATTTACCACCTTGAAACTTGTGATAGTATTATTACTTTCATTCTGTATAGCCCTATAACAAATTATTGAAATAATATAGGCAAGCAAGGGTGTTGTTTAGCTTCAAGAAGTCTTGCAGAGTGCCTTTTCTGTGCAATGTGAGGTGACACCCAACATCGGTCACCCAGACGGGCAAACAAACGGCGACCCCGAAGATATCCATCACCACCTCCACGCATGAATGTATAGCATAACACACCCACTGCCATATCATCTATTTCGCATACATAAGTAGTTTGCATTCTCTCTGTTGTCGTTTCCACGGCGACCAAGATGATCAATTACTGACAAGTGAAACTCTAATACAAAGCATCCTCCTCCTTCTTTTGTCTTCTTCTAGTCCTTTACAATATGGTGGAGCTCTAACACATTCTCAATTTGGTCTTCTTATTAATTATTAATTATCTGATATGCGAGATCGAAAGTCAAATTAACAAACAAGCGAAACTATTGAAAATTAAATTTTAGAAACTTCAATATAATAGCAGGAAGTGTGTGTCTTTCTGTCTGTCTGTCTGTCTGAGTGCGATGCCCCGTCAAATCCAGGGCATATAGGGATATGCAAATTTTAACATAGATGGACTGAAGGATGCCCGAATGCACCTCGAAGCTTTCGTTCATGAGTTATGAGCGAAGAATTGGCAGAAAAGGTGTTTTTTTTTGTGCTCTCGAACCATCAGTTTTTGCTATTACATCTCAACTGTGAAATTAATTGCAGGTTGCAATTCTATCTGAATTTCGTGTCTACTCACACTATATTAAGAATATTTTGAAAGGGGAAGAATTTTTTTATTTAGGAATTATCTACATTAATATAGTAGTTTTCCTTCAATCCAGGTCCATATACTTTTTTTCTTCACAATTCTCATTTACACTTCCTCTAGTCATGCTCCTCTGGACTCCATTAATCCACTTTTCCCTCGACTTTCCCCCGTTTCCTGTTGCTCTCAGCTTCCGCATCATCCTGAGATTCCTTTTCACGTATCCAAATCATTTTAATCTTTTTTCTTCGATAACACCTAATACAGTACAGTCTTCTCTACCCCCATTATTTCTCTAATTTAGTGTTCCTCACTTTATACAACTTTGACTTGGCTGCTCTGCTCCAGAAAGTCCATCTCTGTGGCTAACAATTTTGTAAATTTACAAAATTTTAATTGGTTTTTTTAAAAGGTGTGTTAAATTATTTCATAGCATTTTTCATCTTTTGGCTTGGCATAAAATAACCAGGCCTAAACGTGAATCAGTCGGAGTCCAATTATGCTCAACGCGCGATTCGATTACATGGCAGGTAACAAGAAGAAAGGATTTCTAAGTGATTTTTTCTTTAAACTCAAAGTGTATTATTTTACAGAATGTTTAATTACGAATTTAAATGAATTCTTTCCAGGTGCAAGGTATCATACATAATACAAAAGTTTAATAAATAACCGAGCGAGGTGGCCAAGATGTTAACTTCTTGGACCCGCATTCGTGGCCGTTGCCGGCCAATTTGTCATGGGATTTTTTCATGGTTTCCCCAGTCGTAAAGGCAAATGCGGAATTGGATATTTACATACCACGAATCATCCTCATCACTTCATCCTGTATCATATCCATTTAAATCAATATGAGTTGAAATTTGCTCCATAAAATACACCAATAATAGAAACAATTGCCAATCAATATTCCATGGCCTACCCTAATGTATAGACACAGATCCAGAACTCCTGAAATGGCCTCGCAGCAAAAAGGAGTATAAACACAGCTGGCTTAAATAATAATAATAATAATAATAATAATAATAATAATAATAATAATAATAATAATAATAGTGACTACAACGATACAAATATGAGGCCTAAAATCAGAACTGGCCTAGAGGACAAACTTCATAAACCCCTTGCCTATGTAACATTATACAGAACAAAATGATTTTTTTTAAGACTAAACTTCACACTTAACATTGTGATGCCTAGAAAATGAGCTTACTTGAGAATGCGAGTAATACAGCCTCAGTAATAATAAGTTTAATTACCTCAATAATGTCGTCTG
Organism: Ectobius pallidus; assembly: GCA_964059195.1. NCBI lineage: Eukaryota > Metazoa > Arthropoda > Insecta > Blattodea > Ectobiidae > Ectobius > Ectobius pallidus. The sequence continues at coordinate 20,493,027 of CAXKWD010000004.1, read as the reverse complement.
GTTATGAAATTACACACTCACGAGCTGCATATTACCTGCACTGCCATTTTATTAACAGGTTCATAACCTACTCTGTTATTATGACACGTCATTACGCGCATATAATGGTGAGTAATGTAAAATGTTATTAAGTCCCATATTTTCTAACACGAGACAAAACACTGCCTTCTTTCATCGCAATATTGCAGAACTACAGAGATACTCGGCTTTAAAAAAGGTTGGGCTCCCTGAAAGTTGTAAGAACCAGAGTCAGAATGCTCCTTTCGTCATCGCCTGCATACACAGGCTGTGATGTGGTGTGAGCGCTGAATTTCTCATAGTGCATAATAGGTTTATCTAGTTGCCAATCCCCAGGATGAGAAGATTTACCCTGTATACATAGGCCTACTTACTTAGGGGAAGGGCCGGTAGCACCGGACACTTAAGCCTAAACTATTACATCACGCAGGAAAAGTAACTGAAAGTGAAGTAAAGTAGATAAAGCCATTCTTAGGACCTTCTGCTTTAATTGATATAGTTTGAAATCTTCATGTAAAGCCTAATTATTATGAAAATACAAATAACTTTCATCCCTTACGTTTTAACAAATTGCGAAAATGAAGGGTAGCACCGGACACAACATTTCATTGTAACAAACAATGGAAATGAGTCATATTTAGCTGCACAATGATCACACTGGTATGAAAGCTGATGGTCTTCAACATTTGCACACTCCTCATGCGCCCAACCGCTGCAGTCCTGGCATTGAATCCAGTCTTCGTCAAACTGACCACTGCACAAAATACAAGTGGTTGTGCATAGGCCAGTGAAGTGCATGAACATTTGTTAGCTGCAGAATTTTTGTTCACTGCTCCTTTGTACATCTACGTTCCCCTTAAAAAGGATTTGTTCCTAGATTAGGACCTATAGGCTTAGGTCTACTGTTTGTTTGCTACTATTTTTTTAAAATTTTCCTTTGAGAATATTGTCAAAAGGAGAAGAAGTCAATATTTCATTTCTCTGCATTCTCCGTTTCCTTGTTGATAACTTTCTTGCAGTAGGGGCTACTATCTGGCAGTTTGTACTCCTAAAAAAACGTCATTTCAAATCTGCCTAATTATGGCTTTGGAATTATCATGAAGTGCACATTATACCGAAGTTAAGGCACATTATATCGTGTCGCTGCTTCTCCCGCACCTAATTCCCCTGATATTACTTTAACAATGGCAATTTTCATGTCACTTTCATCCCAGGAACCTCTGTTAGTAGTTTCCCCCCTGAATTTTGGCATATCGTCACAGCCTGAAACAAATAAACGAATTTAGCATTGTCCGGAGCTACCGTCATATGATGCGTCCGGGGCTACCATCTATGTAGCAAAGTAAATAACACGCTATTCTCATTTTATATAAATACTTCTGGACTTGAAACCACCTTTAATTATTTGTTAATGCTATATTCTTCACCCACAATAAAAACGGTATATTTGTATTTACCTGGTAAGCTGGAATGGCGGTTGGAAAGTTAACAATGCAACACTTATTCAGCACGTGCAACTATATCCACTCACCGGCAGAAAGTCTGAAATCACACTGGCGTCAATCTCTGTTTAATATCTCTGTAGAATGCAGGGAAGACGCAGGTGTACGACTCGTGTCACTATCTGTTGTAGAAACTCTGAACTAGCTATTGTCCGGGGGTACCCCCTGTCCGGTGCTACCGGCCTCTCCCCTACTCAATGGCAATAGACAATACCTCAACAAGCTAAAGGAATATTATCTATTTTATGGAACCCGAAGGTTCATTGCCGCATTTACCTGAGCCTGCCATTCAACCCTATTATGTGCTAACTCCAACCATCCCTCTCAAATTCTACTTCCCTTAAATCTATCCTAATATTGTCCTCCCACCTACGTCTAGGTCTTCCAAATGGTCTTTTCCCTTCGGTTCCCCCTGCCAATAATTTTGAAATGTCTTTCCTCTCCCATGCACGCAACATGACCAGTCCATTTCATCCTCCGTGATTTAATTACCCTTACTATATCCGGTGACGAGTATAGGTTATGGAGCTCGTCGTTATGCAGTTTTCTCCAGTCCCCATTTTCATCTCTCTTAGGGCCAAATAATGTCCTTAGCACCCTGTTTTCGAACACTCTCAGATTATGTTCTACCCTGTATACATAAAATCTTAAATTGATCACTTATCCTTTAGATACAGTCGTCTTGCGTTTTATTTATTGTCAAATAATTGGAAAGACTGGCCCAAAAATTTAAATGTAATACAAAATTATCAGAATAATGAAAAAATATTGTAATACTTGTCTTCTTTGCAATTGTAGCTACATTAATGTGGCCCAAGCCGACCGGGCGTTATAGACCCGCGACCTTGTCGAGAGTGAACTACCTATAGATCACATTTTTTACATTATTTCACCAGACAAGGACATGGAGAGCCTCCCGGATGAGTGTTCGCTCAATGCCGGGGCCACTTCAGAGACAACACGAACACCTAGGGGACGGGACACACTTACTGAACAAGGGGACCCCTCCCCGGAAACTTGTCCCGAGAGAGAATCGAACCCGGGCTCACTTTATGAGGAGTTCGAAGGCATCCTCTACGCCACAGCGCTGGATCATCACAAAATGAATTATCATAAATACGGCTCGGAAGTAGATGACCTAAAAATGCCTTAAAATGACTTCATAATTCAAAATATGTATTTAAAAAGAGAATATAAAGCAGTATAATAGTAATAGTAAAAGTAATAATAATAATAATAATAATAATAATAATAATAATAATAATAATAATCATTTAACTTATTTATTTAATGATGCTACAAACTTTTTTTATAAATTGTAATTAGTAAGCATAAATAATAATAATAATAATAAATAATATAATAATAATAATAATAATAATAATAATAATAATAAAGGACAAGATTTAAGTATTTTGTTATTAATTTTATTACTGTGTTTTCTATTATTACTGTTGTGTTTACTATATATACGAGGCGTGTTTTTAAGTAAGTACCGTTTTGGAATTAAAAAAAGACGTGCAAAGATATCGCAATAATTTTATTTTTACATGAAAGCCTGTACCTTAATCTACTTTTCTACATAATTTCCGTGAATATTGAGGCACTTGTCATAACGTGGCACCAGTTTTTGAATACCCTCCTCATAAAATTCTGCCGCCTGACTTGTTAACCACTGTATCACAACTGTTTTGACTTCGTTATCGTCTTGAAGACGCTGACCACCCAGGTGTTTCTTCAAGTGCAGGAACAAATGGTAGCGTCTGTTTTCTCTCACCTTTTCTTCCACTTTCTGCACCAAATCTTCATTAAAGACCGAAGGACGCCCACTCCGTTCTTCATCATGCACATTTGTGCGGCCATCTTTAAATGCTCTCACCCATTTCCTTACCATTCCATCACTCATAATGTTTTGTCCGTAAACTTCACAGATCTCACGATTAATATCGATCGGTTTTACGCCTTTAGCACTAAGAAATCGTATAACAGCCCGTACTTCACAATCGGCGGGACTCACGATTGTCGGAGGCATCTTAAACACTCAGTAAACAACGTATACAATGGAGAATCAGACTGTAATGGCGTCAGTGCGTAGACAAGAGATGTAGGTAACCATAAAAATAAAATTATTGCGATATCTTTGCACGTCTTTTTTTAATTCCAAAACGGTACTGTACTTTTTTGTCTGACGATAAGAATGCCAAATCAATATTTATTTAACTGTCTGGAGGTGAATTATGAGATCGCTTTGTGTGTAATGTTGGAAAAGTTCATACTGAAAACAAAATAGGGAAATAATTAAAATTTCCTAAGAAATGACCAGTAGAGGATTAAATGCCGAAAAATGCAAAATAAAAGTAGGATATTTTCATTCGTTTTGAGGCCGATGAATTTATACTACATCCTGCGTTGTATGTGATGTGTCAGAAAAAAAAAATAATCACATTCCGAGCTGTAATCGTAAATATCGTCACATACGGTATCAAAATCGTGAAATGATCAAACTACCCATTAAAATAGTTACGTAGCCTACTGGTATAGTGCAGTATTAAATGCTAAAATTAATGTCCATAAAAAGAAGTAGGGAACACAGCAAGGTCGCCCGGCTATTGTTCCGCCTTGAAGACAATCATTTACAAGTTAACAGAGTAGATATTATCTACCTACCGTGTGTGATGGATGTGGTGAATTAATTCAATTTGTGTGAACAATGAGAGAAATTAGTCTCAAAAGGCAATAAATATATAAATATAGGCCTACATTCATCTCAATAAAGTGGCAAGATCTATAATGAAGGGAAAAGTATTAAAACCCAGGTAGGCTAGACGTTTACCACTTCATCTTGCTTTAAAATACACAACACTTAATGAGTACGATAATAAATAGTGACGTCAAAGAGTTTCACGAAACACCATGTACTGCAAAAGAGACATAGACCTACCTTTACAGCATTGAAACCAAGTAAGAATATACGTTTTTGTATCTTATCAACTCACTTTGATTTGAAATTTTGCATGTATTATGTTTATTCCTTTTATTCCTTTCAAAACAGGAATATTTATTCACATTAAAAACAACAATTTCATTTTTTTATATAAATATTATTATTTTTAGATAGATTTCGAAGAAAACTCTAACTATTGGGATGGGTACCATGTCATGACTTTCGAAAAATTGTTTAATATCTTTTCGTTTCATGCCTCCCTAACTGTAAGTACGAAACCACATCCCGTTCATTTTTTTTTTTTTTTTGTATATTTATACCTATATCTTTACACGCTAGCGGTCGTAATTTTGAAGATATTTGAACCAAATTTTATTATGTTATTTCTAGGCCCAATAGTTCGGAAAAGTTCGTTAATGAGCAAAATTGGCTCAAGGGAGGCGGTCAGGGGAGGGGGTTGAAATTTTGAAAAATTTATATCTCGGCCCCTATGAAGTATAGAGGGAAACTGTATGTGAATAAATTAGAGTACTCCCTATGGAGTTCACAGTGACATCAACGATTCGGGGATTTTGAGTGGGGGTGATGGAAATTAGAAAATTTTGAAACCACGTCTTATGGGTGTATCGTTGAAAAGCTCTTGATGAGTAGGCCTACTCTACAAATCAATAACTAGATTCTCTATAGCTCTCATACAAGGCTAGATTTGAATGTTTGAAAAAGTGCTCTTCCCTCTTTTTTTGCAGTTATTATTGCGGGTCTGTCATGCCAAGGTTAAAGAAGAAGAGTGCTCCGCAGCGACAATAATTTAAACCAAAAGCACTTCGAAATATACCTCAGCCTGTAGGCCTGCCTGAAGTGATTTAGCTGTGTTTAAACTCCTTTTAGCTGCGAGGCCACAACAGGAGTTTGGGATCTGTGTCTATTAAGTAGGGGTAGGCCATGGAACTATTGATTGTCAATTATTTCCTAGTGTTACTTGTCTATGTCCCCTCTATACACAGGTAAAATATTTCGGTGTTATTCATTAACATCCTGTATTTTACTGATAGTCCATGTCAAATGAGTCCAGAGAAGTTTTCAGTAAATGTAATTAATTTTTACTGCCCCCCCCCACCAGCCCGCGTTGTTTGTAATTTATGTAAGTCTAATATGCTAAGCGAAATGGATACATTCTAACCTATCAACAAAGGATTTCAATGTGCTAAGCTTACTTAAGAGTTAATTGAAAATAAATGCTTAATATTAAATTCATGTGCGTGAATTATTGGTGCAGATGGAATGTAATGAGTTTCTACTGCATTGGAAGGAAAGATTTCAAGGATAACAGGCAACAGACGTTCTTCTTCATGCGCGATATCTTAAAGAGCAAGTGTTCGCGCCTGTTTGTGTCTATGGAAACGCCGTCGACTAGAGCTGTTAACAACCGCAATTCTGCCAACCACTAAGACGTGTTCTCATTATAATACAAACTTTATTATTACTATTATTATTATTATCCACTTAATCCTTTTCTCGCCATACTCCTTTTCACCCCATTCATCCAGCACTCTTTGGACTTCCCTCATCTTCTGTTTCCTTCTACTTTCCAATGCAACATTTTCTTGGGTACATATTCTATCCTCTGTCATTAAGTGTCTTTCTTCTACAATTTCCAAAATATTCTTTTCAACTTGCATTATTTCCCTTATTCTATTATTCCGAAATGGACATGCCAAAATGGACAGGGACTTATGAGGCAAAAGATTGTTATGGGATGAAGGAAAACCATTGTATTGTGGAATATTCCTTAATAAAAAAATATATATTATTAGTATTATTATTATTTTTTCACATTAGTCTTATCTCTCCCTTTTAGGGACATTTAAGTGACCCACATCGCTCGGGCCTTACAATATTGTACTTCCTTACATGTTCATTAATAAGCACGGGATTTTAATTCAATTAATACCTCATACCTTCGACAAGTTAAATAGCGAACTTTGATTTCCCTTCCTGCGATTAAATGCCTTGCACCACTCTAAAAAGTATACATATTTGTGTGTTATTAACACAATGTATATTGGTTTGAAGTAAATAGATACTTACGTACCATAATTTCGGAATAATGAAAACGCCCTCTCCACTTACCTGCAAGAAAGAAATACAAGAATGAATAAAATACAATATAAATACATAAGTTATGTTCATTACAAGTACAACTGTAAATCATCAAAATTGTTACAAGGTGATTATCCGATTGAATTCATGTGGTGTAAGAATTTAGTGTCTTTACATGTTTTAAATTGGAACATTTATTTCTTGAAAATACGCTATTTTATTAGGTCATATTTAGTCATGTTTATTTTAAACTTTTTAGGTCATAAACATCCGAACCCTATACATAAGTCATGTAGCCTATATATTAGTTGAAACAAGACACCTAAAGACCTACAACGGACTAACCATTAAATTGATAATGTATCCTACAAAACACAGTAAGTAAAGTGTTCTCTATTACAGCCCATGTCTCCAGAAGTTCAACTTGGAGATGTTTAAAAATTCACCTCATAATAAAGTAATTATAATTTTCCCACCTTGTACCCTCATTTAAAATAATAATGCTTGGATGGTTTGTCTTTAATTCCTTAAGTATTTTTCCTTTTAACACAAAATTACTTATATAATATATAGATATCCCACATTCATCTTATAGCCCGGACCTCGCTCCCAGGGACTTCCATCTTTTCCTAAACAGCACGAAATGGCAGAGAGGCGGAGATGGTTGTCACACAGTGGTTCAAATCCCAGGCGGCAGAGTTCAAACATACAGGTATTCAAAGGTTGGTCCCACGGTATGAAAAATGTCTCGATTCCGGTAGCGAATATTTTTAAAAATAGTTGAATACCTGCTGTATCTGTTGCAATAAACATTTACATGAAATTGTGTTTTGTTTCTGTAAACGGCCGAAGGGAAACTTACTTTATGGACGGCCCTCGTATTATAGTGATTTTTGACTGCAATTACAGTACTTCAGAAAAACACAATGAGTCTAAAGCTCAGGCAAGAATCCTTTTTACACAGTACTTGTAGTATCGCCGGAAACTGTACGTCATGTTAAGAATGTTCATGTTGGGAAGGTGTTTTAAATATGTTGTGGAGCAGGGCAGCTGAATGTTATGCAACAGCAAAAACTAGCCCGGTCTCACCTGACACCCATACCTGTCCTCTGTATCAATCATCTGGATTCAAATCGATTGCCTTGCTCTCCAACCGGTTCTCCAGTCTACCAATTATACAATGGCTACTAAAATATGTCCAACCCATTCAACACATATAACTTCCATATTATATGACAGTATAATTATACACTTTGCTGTTTCTATTCTGTCTTCTGGTTCTATATGAAGGTTGATTTTTTTCTAAATAGTGGCAAAACATCTGTAGTGTGATACTAATTAACGTAGCCTACAATTAATTGATCATAAAATCACGCCCTAAAATCTACAGTAGGCAGAATTCTTCTAAACTTTCCTACTGTACTTGCTTTTTAAGAAAGAAAGAAATAATAAATAAATAAGTAAATAAGTAATTTTTTGTCACAAACATTTACAAAATAGCTTAAAAGCTGGTAAACTGATGACTAGGGGCCGTATTTTTTGGTAACAACGATAAGCGCGAAATTTTATAAAAACAACCTCCCTTAGCTATATTTAGCATTTATATGCTTAAAATACCAATATGAACCAAATTGAATCCACGAAATATCGCGAAATTTACTCGATTCCGCGAAATGTGTCTATAAGCGCGAAATATGCCCCTTCTGTCCGTAAAGTGAGAAATGAGCACGAAAATGTGCCTTAAAATCACAATATAGTGTTTTGGTGTACTGTATTTTTTATTTCTTAGCAGCATGCTTTTTTTCTGCTGTTTCTGTGGCTGTCGAAGATTTACAGATATATCGATTACAAAGATTGCAGAATTTACGCAAAGATTGTCTGTGACCTGGTTTGTACTATTGAGTAGGCCTACACTCCTTTCCTGCTATGTCTTTGCCAAGTTAGTGGAACCAGCAATTCTGTACTGTGTTTCTTCCTTTGAAAAGGTGCTGGAAAGAAAGTGGGCTCAGAAAAAACTGTTGCAGATACAACGGGGATTTTTGTTGAGTATCACACGTGCATATAGAACTATTTCCACAGATGTTGCCTTAATCATCGCAGGCATAGAACCACTATATCTAACAGCAAAATATAGAGCCGTACTATGCAATATAAAGAAGAAACGAACAAATATTGAAGGGACGGAAATAGAGACTAGAGCAAGTCATTTACATACTGGCCACCCCGCTCAACATTGCACTAATGTAACATTTACTGAATGCTCAGCACAACACAGACACCAGATCTTCCCCGATGGCTCACGTTCCAGCACCGCTGAGGGTCAGGCCATAGTAGGCTGTGCATTTGTGGTTTTTTACGATGACACCGAACTATGCAATACCAGATTTAAACTGGCTAATCACTGCTCAGTGTTCCAAGCAGAACTATTTGCCATTCAAAAAGCCATAGAGTGGTGCAATGAGAATGACGTAAACGCTAAAATATGCAGCGACTCACAATCTGCACTATATGCCATACATAATAAATCCAATCTCCATCAAATTGCAGTTAATATCAGGAATCTTCTCAGAATATCAAATAAACATATATGCCTCTCCTGGGTACGTGGTCATTCCGCAATTGAAGGAAATGAAAGAGCAGACTCACTTGCTAAAGAAGCTGCATCTCTACAAATAGCCCCAGCCTATATTAAGTGCCCCATTTCCTACTTCAAAAAGGAACTTCGAAACAAAACCATTGACAACTGGAATCAAGAATGGGAAGCATCCACTTGTGGCTCTACTACAAGAGAAGTTTTCTTTCCAACGGTCTATGATCGCCAAAAATGCAAACTGTTGAAACCAAACTTTATTTTAACCCAGTTCCTTTCGGGACATGGAAAATTTGGTGCTTATTTTGAACGATTTCACATAGAAACTCCGAGTAATAATTATAACTGTATATGTTCTGAGTATCCACAGGATGTAAAACACTTGATTTTTGAGTGCCCTGTATTTTACAGGAAAAGACTAGAACTGGAACTTCATCCACACATCTGCTTTACAGTATCTAATAGGCAAGTCAAAACAGATACATTTACAAGCAGCTGCTGTTACAGCACATTTACAAAATTTATCATACATATATTTCATAGATTAAGAAAGACATTAGGCTAGGCCAACAGTGAATCATATAATACAATTATACATACTTTGTAATTAAATATAACCCTAACATACCCGGTAAAGTAGGGTTTAGAAGATTCGGAGATTCAATAATAATAATAATAAGTTAGCGATATCTATGATCGATTACAGCAGAAGAGTGTATGGGTAGAATGTTTGCTACTTGTATTCAACAGATTTCGTCTTTTAAACACAGTGGTATGGTTGGCACTTATGTTTGCAAATAGCTATCTGATGGTGTTTAGTAGAAATTGCGATAATATTTATGGTCATTATATTTGAACATTAACTCTAATCATGCCTAAAGCGAAAGTTACTTCAGTTCCTACAAGGCCAGAAGAATATAGAAAAAAGGGGGTGTTAGTTCATGTAAATAAAGAACCAAAGTTTATCATTGCGCAATGTTCCCATTGTAGTATAAGTAATTTATTTCACGAAATACCCACCGAAATAGAAGGAAGTTAACACCGAAATCAACCATTTTATTTCACCAATAAATCAGGGCCAAACTGATGACTCGTTAAAAAAAATACAATGGTATAATACTTGTACTATATATTCAAATACAAATTTTGAAAAATGAAAAATATGAGGTGAAACTTTTTTTAATAAAAAAAAGAGAGAAAAAGAAAGAGATAATAGCACTCGACTACCAAGATGTCTCTTTCATTTAAAAAAGAGGTTTCGTCCTAAATCAGGTCTTATTGAAGCTTCACGAAGCAACCAGATATTCAGACAAAATTAAAAGCATCAAACAGAATAGGCATATAACAAACAAGAGCTTGTACCAAGAAGTAGGCGTAATATTTCAAGTAAAGCAATTACAGACTGGAATAACCCTACCTGCAGAAGTTTTTCAATACAGTCCTCTACGAGTGAAAACACTTAAAAACAATGTGTTGATAAATTTCATGTTGTTTATCTCCTACGAGGGATTTGTATGCCGTGTATAAAATAATTCCACCTATTCCCTCGTATAAAATGTTTTTGTTAAAATATCAGCTCATAGCTTTGTCACAAGCTGTAGGTTAATCCATTACAACAGAATAAGATCACCAGGAGAAAGAAAAAGGACCTGAAGATGGCTGAATAGCTGAAACATAGCCTATTGTCCACAAGATACGAAAATTGTCTTATAAAATTGACAGCTATAATTTTTAATTATGTTTTATAATATTGACAAATATAAATTTTAGATTTGACAAAGCTATGAGCTGATATTTTAATAAAAACATTTTATACGAGGGAATAGGTGGAATTATTTTATACACGGCATTTAAAAACAAGTTGACACATATTTAATTGGTAGCTGGATGATAATTTAGAAGAATTTAGGAATTACGATAGGGTTAAGCATAGGGATTAGTGATTTTTGTTGTTGTTGTTTGTTTTCTTTTCCCTCTCTTTGGTGTTTCTTTCTCTTGTTCTGTAAGCTATGCTTATTGTAATTCTAACTAATTTTTTTGTTCTGCCACCAGCATTTGCCCAATTGCAGAAGTGAAATATATACAATACAATACAATACAATACAATACAATACAATACAATAAAAAACTTAAAAAATGTAATCATTAAAAAGTGATAGTTAAAATATGCTCCATGTCATTTTCTTTATTTAAGTCTTTCGTTTCCCTCAAAACTATTATAATACTTATGTTTTGATCTGTTCCCCTCATTGTATAATTTTCATACTGTATGTGCTCCTTGTTTCTTTTTTCTGTGTTTTTTGGTTGTAGTATTAGTTTAAATATCTTTAGTATTAAATTAAACATCTAATGCTAGTGTTGTAAAACTGGTGTAATTAGTATAAGAAAATGTTGTAATTGGGCAATGAGCCTGTCATATTCTCAACAAAATAAATAATAATTAGGGCAAGGCATTTGATGATTTTGCATCTTTTTTATATGAAGTTTAAATATAGCTCGAATATATATAAATGTGTATCATGATATAATCGATTAAATAAGGGCAATTTTTTTTTGGCTTTATTTTACATTTTTCGTCATTTTCAAAAGATAGGTCTTTTTTGCCAATTTTAGGTCATTTTTGGCATTTATAGGTCTGTTTTGGTATTTTAGGTAATGTTTCATGGAGGTAGAGAGGAGCTTTTTCATGTACAAATCGTTACTTTCAGACAACAGACAATCGTTTTTATTTGAGAATCTCCGCCAAGTGTTCATAGTTCATTGAATTCAGGTTTATTGTAAACACCATAGCAGTTTGTCTTGTAGTAACAAAAAATTATTTTTTATTTCTTTTTAAATGGCACATATTTGCTAGGGGCATGCCCGTTCAGAAAGAATTTATTTTTCGCTAATGGTGACCAAGTAGTATAAATTTACTTACTTCTTTAGTAATAAAATGAGTGTTTTATATAGTAAATTCATATATAATGCACTGCCATCCAATAAGGTTATCATCCCATCCTTTTCGATAACAGACTCGTAATAGACGGAAATTCTTGGTAAGAGGAATAATGAGAAAAGTGAACATAGCATGGAAGTTAAATAACAAACGAAAAGAGGAAAGTACGCATAAAAATGTAGAAGATAATTCCGAATCACAAGAAATCGTCAAGAGAATTTTAAAGAGCACTTTTATGTTATTCGTTTATTTAAGCCACGCCCCCATTTGGAAGTTAACACAAAGTGGACTCTGAAAATTGGAATGAAAAGTCTTTCGCGTTTTGATGATGAATACAAGTAGGAGCTTTAGGAGGGACTCGGGGAAGTGAGCGGAGAGGAGGGAAAAAATTAATCGTGGCTGGAATTCCTCGAAACCTTGGCGTGTGCACTTGCAACTCCGCCATTGCGAAAAGAAACGAGAGAGTGTGTTATGCACCGCAGGGTGTGTCTCTCTGGATTCAACTTGTGCTTTCTTATTTCCCCAGCACACGAAAATGTTCACCGGATTTTACTTATCATGGGGTAATCTCGAGGAGGATTCATTAAGACTATTTCATTCATACGCCGCTTGTTTGATATTGACCAATAACGTTTAGCAATTCCTCGGATAAAGACCAATCAAGGTCGTTTACCTCGCGAGGATGACGTTTTATCATAGGTAATCCCACGAGAGTTGGATTTATTAAGACTATTCCATGAATAAAAATGTAAAGGATTATGCAAATAATAATTACTTTCTTACTTTGTTATATAAAAACAAAACTAACGGCTGCGAGATCACGGACTACTATGAATCAATCATCCATGAATCAACTCGAGTTACCATGTCGTAACCAATGCTACCATTGGTGCATTTAAGACATAGTTAACCTAATTCAGGCAAGCTAATAGCAGAACAGAATAAAAGCACACAAACTGGCTTGCACCGAATCGAAATTGTGTTCTTAATTAATGTACATTTCTATTATTTCAATTTCCAAACAAGTTATGTTGTATAAAATAATCTGTTTTCGTGCCGCTTAGTGGCAGCATCTGACTATTAATCACTGCACACTGATACTCGCGTCTCCAGTAACGACCAGACGGTTTTATCACGACAAAACACCATCCTGGCAATTCCTACAAGAATATTGTAAGATAAACGGCCGTGATTGGTCTATATCCGTGGAATTGCTAAACGTTATTGGTCAATATCAAACACGCGGCGTATGAGTTGAATAGTCGGCTAAAACCGTCTGCTCGTTACTGGACACGTAAACATCAATGTGCAGTGATTAATACGTCACATGCTGCCATTAACCGGCACGATAACAGATTATTTTATACAACAAAACTTGTTTGGAAATTTAAATAATATGAATGTACATTGATTAAAAACACAATTTCGATTCGGTGCAAGCCAATTGGTGTGCTTTTATTCTGTTCTGCTGTTAGCTTACCTGAACGAAGTTAACTATTTCTTATATGCACCATTGGCAGCACTGGTCGTAACATGGTAACTCGAATCGATTCATTGATGATTGATTCATAGTTATGCCGTGGTCCCGGAGCTGTTAGTTTTGTTTTTATACAACAAAGCACGGGAGTATAATCCGTTATATTTTTATTCATGGAATAGTCTTAATAGATACAACGCAAGTTGACGAGTTACCCAACCTGCTTGATAATACTCTAAAATTAGTTGCTTACATTTTAATCAAGTGTGTAAAATTTCAAGTTTCTAGGACAAGACGTAGTTTAGAAAACCATTCAACACTTCGGTCATCCTTTAACAGAAAGTAGGATAGGACTTTGTCACTTAGCCAGGGTATGAAACTTAGTCAAACCAATAATTTTAGTAGGCATTATTGTTACATATGGTATAGCACTGTAGCCTTTGGGAATTATTGCTTCTTTGCACATAAAATATTACAGCATATATTTATGTGTTTTATGCCCGGTTTCTATAAACTCGCGAAATACCTATGGGTAAAATATCCAATGGACAGAATTTACACAAGAATAACACCATACAAATACAAATCATTTAAAGGAGGCAATCACATACACTTGTGGCAAGTTTCTAGATAAATGTCCTCTGGGTAAATATGAGAATGACAGAAATAATGTTCCTACAAACTCGGGCTAGATCTTTCCATGGGTAAATCGTCGGGTTAATTTATCCTTTCATGGATGGCTGGATAAAATTTAACCTCCTGTAGCATAAATAATAATTTAAACAATGAGAATCAAAGCCTTCTGAATTAAATTAAAACTGTACAACTCCAAGACCTTGCTCATTATATCATTGTGGGTGAAATGGAACAAATTTGCCCATGGATAATTTAACCATAGGTATTTCACGAGTTTATAGAAACCGGGCATTAAATGCGCAAAAATTAAATAAACAATAAATAAATAAATGCAGAAATAAAGGACACCATCGTAAGCACATAGGCTACGCTAGCGAGGACCTCTTAAAGAACATTATCTATCCACAGGATATGTGGTTCAAAGAGCACCGCAGAAGTTGCTTACAAACAAAAAAGAACAGGAAGGAAACAATTTATATTTCAAGAAGTGTTCTGTATTTGCACTGACAAACAAATTGCATGGCAAGGAGATGTGAACTGAACACAGCGCACAAACGACAGAATTATTCCAGTAATATTCCCATTACACCGTGTCCACATTATGCCGCTGGCAAGGCCGCATAAGCAAAGCAAATTGTTGAACCTCTATCCACATCGATGTTAGCATTTAGTCGCAAAAATGTTCATAGAGAAGGATTTACGTTATTACTAGACCTGGGATTTTAAGGCAAATGACTATTTTGTTCCTTATAAAATAACTTGAACATTTTAAAATATGTTGATATATCACTTATATTTACAGAGTTTTATAGTGCCCTAAAATGCCTATTTTGACCTTTGGAGCCTATTTTTACTAATTTAGTGCCTAAAATGCCTATTTTGTACATTTAAAATAAAATTCAACTTCTGTAACTTTTACAATCTTATAATGGACATCCCTCAATGAAAAGCAGTACAGCAGAGGTGTTTTTTTCTTCTTCTTTTCTTCTTCAGAAACTTGATTATTCCAAACAATTGTCGCTAAAGCAATGCTGACTGACGGGGGAGGGGGAGGATTAAGGGGAAAGGACTACTGTGTCAAGACACCAGTGAAAGAACTTCTGTTTAGTGATTATAGTTCGTGATGCCTAATTTTGCAGTTAATTCTCTTAAGAATAGGTATACCACGTTTCTTGCTGTAAAAAAAACTCGTTACAGTTTAAGTGTATATTGTAAAATTGTAAAGTTTATTTTCTATCTATTCAGCATATTTTAAGTGCCTATTTTCTCTTTTAAAAGCCTATTTACTTGTTTTAAAAGCCTATTTTAGGTACCTAAAACTAATTTTTTAGAGCCTAAAATCCCAGGTCTAGTTATTACTCTCGGCAGGTGTGAGGGTGCTTAGGAAAATATTTGGGCTTAAGAGAGATGAAAATGGGGACTGGAAAAAAACTACATAATGACGAGCTTCATAACTTGTACTCTTCACCCAATATAAAAAGGGTAATTAAATCACGGAAGATATGTCCTCTTCTTGCATCCACACAACACTGGCACCTTTTTAGGAAACTTTCTTTCACGATAAGTTCAGCTTCCGAGACTGAGTTCTCCTAATGTATAGGAGTTTGACCTATACACTTTATTTTTCAAGCTCCTCCAAAATAATAATCACATACTTTTAGAAGAACTTAAAGACAATATCACAAGAGAAATTAACTCTATCTCGGAAGCTGAACTTATGCTCGTGAAAGAAAATTTTCTAAGAAGGTGCCAGTGTTGTGTATATGCAAGAGGAGAACATTTCCAACATCACTTGTGATGAGATACTTTAACTGTAATTGTGAGAACCTGAATCATGAGGCCGTTAGCGGCTTTATTTGCGTAGATATTTCACCCGATCGCTGTGGCCTCCGCGACGCAGAAACCCATGTCATTGGCCAACTCTTACGTGAAACACACTGTAGATGTAAACATAGGCGTAACCAGGCCGACCATATGGGGGGGGTTATAACATCCAGGGAGAGGGGGGTCCGGGGGTCCTCCCCCGGAAAATTTTAAAAATTAGGTTGCAAAATAACGAGTTTTAAGCTTCCAGGGGTCCTCTCCCGGAATATTTTAAAAATTAAGACGCAAAATAACGAGTTTTAAGCTTCCGGGGGAATCCCCCGGCAAATTTTAAAAATTAAGACGCAAAATAACGAGTTTTAAGTTTCCGGGGGCCTCCCCGGGAGAATTTTAAAAATTAAGACGCAAAATAACGAGTTTTAAGCTTCCGGGGGTACACCCCCGGAAAATTTTAAAAATTAAGACACAAAATAACGAGTTTTAAGCATCCCACGCTTTATACGTGTATTAAGTAATTTATGGACAGACTTTAAAAATCAATACAATTTTCCTTTTTTCAATCAATGGGGGGGGGGGGGTTCAAACCCCCAAACCCCCCCCTCGGTACGCCTATGGATGTAAATATAGAAAAAAAATTGTCTTAAACCACTCCAAATATTCTAAAATATATGTATTTACAAAGGAATCCTAGCTCTGAATATTATAATAGCCAACGCACGCAGTTCAACAAGAAACGCGTAGGAAGTACACGAGCTTCCTCTTTCACCTTCGCGCTCTAGAGATAAAGTTCATAACGTTATCTACCTAGAACTAGAAGTCCAAAACCCATTTCCTCACTCCTACAGAAATTTGCATGGGTAGGGATCGGCGAAGTCGGACATATTACCTCTAACATTTATTTTTATTTTATTTTTTAAAGAGTCCCATTTCCTTTACGTGATTGGCATTTCTCGTGAATCGCAGCTGCCTTAAAAGAGAAGAAGAGAAAACGAAAAAAAAAAAAAACTCACCCCCTCGAAACCTCCCCAACCATCCTTCACTTCACTCGCGAAACTGGGCTTAGCCTGGAAAAGCAGAAACTAAGAGAAAGAAAAAAGAGATGGCTGGGTATAATAGTGCAAGAGCTAGGAAGTAGAGTGGGCTACGTGCAATGAGGAAAAGAGGAAAGCCAAAAGCGGTAAGAGCGATGTGTGTGTGTGTGACGAGGATAGCATGCTTCTGGTATCGACTAAAACTTGGTCTTCTTACATCCTTTGCTGTCAGACTTTGTCTATGTGTATGTGTGTGTGTTGCTAGGCTTCAGATGAGTGTCAGAGTTACTCCTCCTCCTCCTCGCCCTCCTTCGCCCTTCCCAAACAACCTCGAACTCCTCTTTCTCAATCTACCGCTCTTCCTACATGCTATACCCCTTGACGTAGAGTCGTCCAAAGCCTACCCCCCTGTGCAGCCCGCATCCTGGCCTTCTTCTTTTCTGTTCGTTCATTTCTCTCCAAGCCCCACCTCTGCCACCAAAAAGTGTCCAGAAACTAAAGAGAAGTGAGTGTGGGTCTGGAAAAACAGGTCTCTATACCCAGCAACTAAAAACCTCTTTCGAACTCCACTAAAGATGCGTTATAATCTTCCCTGCAGTTTTTTTTATAGAAAATGTTCAGTTTCTAAGTGGACTTGAGAAATTTTATTTTGGTGTCATTTACCAATTAGCCCTTATAACTAGTTGTAAGCAGGAACCTTAAAGGGAGGACACACAGCTTTGGAAATAAGGTAGGAAATAGGTGAATTTCATTTTTTCCTCAGCAATGAATTGCTCTGTAACCTATTAACTATCGCTACAATTACAAACTATTTTCATCATTAACCAAATTATTACAGTTATGGGTAATTATCCCTAGAAAATGTCAGCTCGTTTCGTGCACTAAAATGCCGTTTCCATGATAATTTCATGAACATCTACAATCTTTGATATATTTATAGTGTAAGTATTTTTAATTAGATTTTCTTTTTCGTTAAAATATACTTATTTAAAAAAAATAAACTATTATTGTTAAATAAATGATTGTAGACAGTGTTGTTCATGTGATATTAACAAATACACAGAAAAATAATCACTCAGAAATATTGATATTTGTGGAAGTTATCAAGGAAACGGCATTTCAGTGCATGAAACGTGGCTGCTATTTTGAAACGAAAATTTTACCAGTAACTGTAATAGTTTGATTAATTTTGAAAATAGTAGTAACGAATAAAGAGTATGTCAGATTGCGTGGTTGTAGAACGATTCACTGCAAACAAAAAATAATGAAATCACCTATTTCTCACCTATGAGTTTCACCCAAAGTTGTATGCCCCCCCCCTTAAATCACTGTGATTATCTGTAGATAATAAGTTCTATACAAATGAGATGAACAGAAAGGAGAGGGTAAGATAGTGAAGTGTGTTAATGCTGCGAAATCCAGGAAATTGGTGAAATCCGATAAAGCTATAACTCTATCAATCATATGTTGGGTTCCAGCCTAATAACTAAAATTTGAACTCAGTTCCCCACCCCAATTGACGAAACATAAATATCACCAAATACAACTATACACTTTATTTCCAAATTTATTATCACATTCCAATATTACATTGATTTAAGATCGGGTTGCTATTGAGTGAATTCACGGTTTACAATACAGAGAAACTGCAATAAAGAATTTTTCATGTCCTGACGACCTCATTTCCCAGAACTGCTGCATCCACTATTTCACCCAATCCCTTTAGACCTGTCAATCAACTCAATTGGTTGTAAGGAGATTGATGCCAATTTCCTCAGTTCCAGGAAACATTCGCCCAATTCAAGCTACAGTATAAATAAGCTCGTCATTGTGTGGAGCCGACACCAATGCAGAATGAAGTAAATAGTAATGTCCACTTCAATTCAGAAATCGCGAAACAGCCGCACTATTAGGAGACGCAAAAAGGGCAGAAACCTGTATATAATCAGTATAGATGGCACACGGAGAAATCTTAACGTGGATTCACTATACAGTTGGAATATGTTCATTTCGAAACAAGAAAACCTCGTCTCACTTCACCACCCGGGCAGATTTTGCGGAATTATTTTAAGAGTCCCTTCTTAATGATGGTCGCTTACTGTTCGCTAATCCCACAGTCGGGGTATTTAAAGAGAACACATTCTTCTGACGTGGCAAGATGGCCATTTATACACCTGGGTTGAAAAAGGTTATATTATAACACTAACACCCCGGGTGCAACTATTCAACACGATACAAGATACTGAACAGAACAAGAAAACCTACATCTAGCCCTTAAATGAGGGTCGCCTATTTTCAGTAATCCCTACAGTTAAGTATCAGAGGGAAACTTTATCTGAGTAGCTCCAAGAACTGAAGTTTTCATGTTTTGGAAATAACTATATTAAAGACAGAAATGTGTTTCACAATTAAATCATGGGTAGTTTGTGGGTAATTAAATCACGGAGGATGAAATGGGCTGGTCATGTTGCGCGCATGGGGGAGGAAAGACATCACAAAAATATTGATGGGGAGACCCGAAGGGAAAATACCACTTGGAAGACCTAGACGCAGGTGGGAGGACAATATTACGATAGATTTAAATGAAGTAGGATTTGCGAGGGATGATTGGATGGAGTTAGCACAGAATAGGGTTTAATGGCGGGCTCAGGTAAGCGCGGCAATGAACCTTTAGGTTCCATAAAATAGATAATATTCCTTTAGCTTGCTGAGGAATTGTCTATTGCAGTGGTTCCCAAACTTTTCAGTCCGCAGACCCCTTGAAAAAAATTAAAATTTCGCGGACCCCCTCTGGGTTTGGAAGGAAAAAAACTAAATAAATACTTTGATTCAAATGCATTAAATTCAATAGACAAAATAATACTATCAATGGTAACAAACAGAGTTTACTCCTTAATGTGAACAGTGAAGCTGGTTTAGAAGATATGTATTTTGAGAAAATTACGGGATATCCTATTTCTTCTTAAACCGCCTGCGGACCCCGCTTTGGGAATCACTGGTCTATTGCCATTGAGTAAATAAGTAAGTTGTGTTTCACATAATATTTCTTTCTTAGCTCCTTCGTTCTCCACTCACCTCTCCCTCGACCTTCGAGCAGTATTTATTTTGTAAGTGGATTTTCGCCTGTATTAATTGTTCCG
Source organism: Ectobius pallidus (assembly GCA_964059195.1). Taxonomy (NCBI): domain Eukaryota; kingdom Metazoa; phylum Arthropoda; class Insecta; order Blattodea; family Ectobiidae; genus Ectobius; species Ectobius pallidus. Next base: position 20,472,827 of record CAXKWD010000004.1, on the reverse strand, counting down.
TGCTCAACACAAAGGGGGTGAAATGCGAAGTTTATGCAAGACTCGCGAGGGAGGAGCGACACAATGATGGGGCTTGATGCAGAATGTTACCCTGGGGCGTTCCTAGTACCAATTGTGGCAGATAGCGAGGGTGGAAGGATGGGGTAGCATATAATTTTTATTGATTTACAAGCAACACAATATAACCCTTTCGATTGCTGCCATCTAGCGTTTAAAACGACATTTGTAATCACAACTCAGAGGTTAGTTCTGCAGTTTGAGGGGAAACGAGTTTGAAGAAACGTATTTTTCACTTCCTCTAACATTTAGGCTTCTTTATTTTAAACTATGAATATTAGAGATTTAGAGCATTAGGGCAATCAGTCATAGGAGAGAGGATCCATCTGGCACTGTGAATTGAACTCCGGCTTAGCTCAGTTGGTAGAGCATTGGCGCAAATAGCCAAAGGTCCTGGGTTCTAGTCCCAGTCTCGGAGGAATTTTTCTCCTATAATATTCTCATGTAATGTCCAACAGAGACAGTAATCTGTGGTTCATGAATGCTTATATATCTATCTATGAATATGAGGCCTATAGATTGTCCAATTACAGTGCTCACTTGTAATCAGTGGCGGATCCAAGGAAGGGGTCGTAGGTGCCGTGCCCCCCTCCACTGGTATTTATTTTCCATTGATTTCTTTTTTTATTCGTCGAAAATAATTACCTAACAAAATAATATTCAAATTTAATTAAATACACAAAAAATAAAATAAGAGCATTTATGTGCTTGCCCAATTTCAACCTGAGGATTGTAAAATGCAAGTTGAATAGTAATTTATATTCTAGACGCCTTGTGACAGCCCACAAAACAGAAGTTCTTCGACTTCCTTATTGCTAATTCTTGTGAGCTATTTCGGACCAGCACTTATTTTAAGTTTGATACTTGATTAACGATTTTAATTTACATATATTATGTGAAACCGACAAATTTTTCAACAAAACTAAAACTCTGGCCAAAAAACGTCCGCTGAGTAATTTGGAGGAATCGCCCAGAGGACCTAAAAAGTCGTCATTTTGCACTTTTTTTTTTTTTTTTCCTCCGGGGATAAATCATCTAGCTAGACTCTTGGAGATATACTTTGTTTTATTTTACTTTAAACTACGACTATTATGCCTATAGACATTGTCCAAACACAGTGCGGATCCAGGGGAGAGGCCTTAGGGGCCATGGCCTCCATCGGTTTCCTTCACCCCCCCTCCCGTTAATTTGCCTTTTTTTATTCGTCGAAAATAATTATCTAATAAAATAAAATCAGGTAAACTGATGTAACAAGTGCCAGAATGCTTTTGTTTAATCAGTTATAATTGCAATTATGATATGCATAATTTTGTAATCGATTTCTAATATTAAGCAGGGCTTACGGAAGAACAAAAGTCTAGTTATTTTAACAGATTAAAATCGTCCAGCATTAGCAGAACTATACAGATTTGTGATATCTTGACAATCGCACACTTACACGAGATTTTTTTTTTTATGTCAAATTGGCCGGCCACGGGATTTGAGCCAGGGACCTCCAGTATGCGAGTCCAATGTGTTACTACCTCGGCCACCTCACTCAGTTTAACGGTCTAATTTAATAAGCATACGTGAAATAATAATGTTATTTGTCAAAGCTACCTGTATTGCAACTTCCAAAGCCGTATATGAACACTAAAACAATATGTTGTCATGAGAACTGATTTGCATTTGATAAATTCTGTCTAATATATTACAATAAAATAGATACTAAATTGGGCTTTACTCTGGTACCGGTCAAGCGATTTGGTCCAAAATATATAGATTTCACGAAAATCCGAAAAGGCGTATTTCCGTTATCGCGCGTATAAACACACGGACAGACAGACATATATTTCCCATCCCCCAAACAATATAATAAAGTGCCATTCTAACACTTAATAAACATACATAATATAGGCTATCCAATGTGTTGCAGATTTCGTTATTTAATTTTCTTCTTTCGGTAAATGGAGATTGCGGCCTATAATGATAATTAGACTTCGGACTTTTAGGTCGCTAAAAATGCTGTTTTAGGTACCTAAAATAGGCTCTAAAAATTGGAAAATAGCTTCTAAAAATCGTAAAATAGTCTCTTATAAAATCGTTAAGTTGCCAATTTTCTGAAATATCTCAATTGCAATGCAGAATATTATATTTATTGAAGTCACCATTAATCAATAATGATGATACAACACAGATATAGGCCTATGGTACCACTATTTAAACATTTAGTACAAACTGAAAATAAATGCTAGAATTTATAACAAAAAGTAACTTATTTTGAACTTTAGAGGAAAAAACAAGCAAAAAGGTAATATTAGGCTCTAACGTAAAAATAGGCTGTTTTAGGTCCTATAAAAGTATCAGTTTTAGGCATAGTCACTTCTGAAACATGCATATACAAGTTTTCCTCCATATATCACTTAGTCTAAGGATTAAAATAGGTTTTTACCTAAAATCCGAAGTCTAATGATAATGAACATACACCCGGCTTAATGAATGCCAATATAGGCTCGTAGCATAAAATCCTATTCTATGATCGAATATATCTACACTTCATTTTAAATCACTATGTTACGTAATATGGATTGAGTTTGATGAGACAGTGAATATTCCCGTCACAAAACTTGTATGGCTGTCACAATTATGTAATGCATGTACGTTTCCCCCCGTGCTCTCGAGTTTAAAGCAGCGGGACATTGGAGGGAATTACAGTAGTATTAATCAGACGTGGCAGTCCAAGGATGGATGCTCAGTAGATGCAGACGAGTCCAATAAACATTCGTACTCCATGGAGGGGTGTATGGGTTAGTTATGTCGTTGCTTTCAGAGCGGTAAGATCGTATAATGCAGTGAAGAAACAAGAGACCTCGTTACAATCGCTTCTCCTCTCCCGCTAGATTTTTACCCCTCCCCATGATTCCTCCTACATGCGTCACCTCTCTCACGCGCATCTGACTGCCACCTCTCATTAATACCACTGTACACTAGAGTAGCCTTTATTAAATCAAAGAATTTCGTATTGTTTCAGTTGATAAGAACATGTTATTCTGCATTATTCTACTTTTTCATACAAAATTTCCTTATAATGATAGTGTTATTCAATCTTTTTCTAAACCTGTGAATATGCATGCCATAAATTGATAGGCCTACTCGTTTATCCGATATTTTCAATTTTCATTACAAAAAACGTAATTTCCCACTAACCATGTGACTGATTTCCTTAAAATTTTGCATTAATCTATGAAAGGTGAACCTCAGCGAATAAGATATGATTAAAAACGAGTAACTGGGAAATTAAAATTAACTTACTCAATGGCAATAGACAATTCCTAAGAAAGCTAAAGGAATATTATCTAGAGAACCCGGAAGTCCATTTCCGCGCTTACAAGAACCCTCCAATCAACCCTATTCCGTGCTAACTTCATCCAACCATCCCTCACAAATCCTACTTCCCTGAAATACATTCTAATATTTTCTTCCCACCTGCGTCTTGGTCTTCCAAGTGGTCTCTTCCCTTCCTTCGGGTTTCCTAGTCAATACTTTTTAGATATGTCTTCTCTCCCCCATGCGTGCAACATGTCCAGCCCATTTCATCCTCCGTGATTTAATTACCCTTGTACAACGTGCAGGGGTGAAGTAACCAGCCATTTCAATCAAGTCACACACACACAGATTCAGCAACTGAGACCTTTTGCTCAGTCAATGCTGTACATTGTATCATTGTATACTATATCTTGAAAAACAAAATCATCAGAAGCGTTTCTAGAGAGAATAGCGAAAAATTACATATTATTCATGTAAAGTGTCAATCTGTGTGCCACATCCCCAAAAGATATCTAACCAAAGTATAACTTTTTTATTAGTATTTATTTATTTAAATCCAGCTGTCTTTATACTCCTTTTAGATGCGAGGCCATATCAGGAGTTCGGGATTTGTGTCTATACAGTAGGGTAGGCCATGGAACTATCGCTTGTCAATAAGTTTCTACTATTGTATGGAGTAAGTTTCAACTGATATTAATTTAAATGGATATGGTACAGGATGAAATGGTGAGGATGATTCATGGTATGTAAATATCCAATTCGGCATTTGCCTTTACGACTGGGGAAACTATGGGAGGGAAAAAAAAAAAGGTCAAATTGACCTGCCACGGGATTTGAACCTGGGACCTCCAGAATGCGAGTACAAATCGTTACCATATCAGTAACATAGGCTACGAGTTTTCGTTCTCACAAAGAATGGCATTTTTCTGAAAATGGGTTTTTGGATTCAAGAGACCTCAAAACAAGTATTTATGTTGAAAACGTGACATTGAATTTCGGGGTCGAACACAATATTTCCTCTACTAAAGTCGAAGTAGAAAGAATAATTAGGCGGGCTTCTAAAAAAAAAATTGCAACCTCCGACCATCCCTCTTTCCTTTCCCCTTACAAGTAGATTACTAATGGCTGTGCAACTATCTATCCACACAGTATCTTATAGTAGCACTATATTTAAATTGTCAATCGTGTAGTGCAGACCTTATTTACTATGAAACTGCTACTCTGTAAACTGTAAAACAAATAATATAAATCAGGTAAACCGATGTAACAAAGCACCAGAATGCTTTTGTTTAATCGATGATAATTGCAATAACGATATGCATAAAATAAATTATTTTTGTAATCGATTTCAGAGTTAAGCTCCAGATCGATTCATTAAGCAGAGCTTACGGAAGTACAAAGGTCTAGTTTGATAAGAATATGTGAAGGAATATGTTGGTAGTGTTATTTGTCATAGATAACTGCACTGCAACTTCCAAAGCCGTATATGAATACTGTAAAACAATATGTTGTCATGAGAACTGATTGCACTTGATAAATTCTTTCTATTATATCACCATAAAATAGGCACTAAATTGGGCTTTTACTCTGGTATCAGTCAGCCAGTTTGGTCCAATATCAATACGCTTCTTCCCATGCACATTATACACTAGTGTCCAAAATTAAAGCAACAAACCGAAATTTCATCTTTGGTGGTTTATTTTGCCACAAAACAGTATAAACAGGTGATAGTAACGTATAAACATATGAGGAATAAAGAAAAACTATTGCAACGTTTGTGCATACCAGTAAAAATCCGTTTATCTGATTTTAGTATAGTACCTATGGTATGGGTAGAGGAAGTATACATTAAATGGCTAAATCCACACAGGGCCGTAGCAAGGTCCTTCTGTGCCCTTGGCGTGTTTGACAAATCTGCGCCCTCCAATACTGGGGGGTCTGAACAATTATTTTAAAATGTCTGTAAAATTGTTTATTTTAATATAAAACGCTGTTATTATCAAAGAAAACCTAAACCTCAATTTTAAAATGAACTGTGTGTTGGACTTTCAAGGTACTAAAACCTTATTTTCAGACGATTGAACTACTTCAAAAATAAATGAATCATAAAATCTAGAATTTTTATTGCTTGATAAATTGCACCAGTCTAAAAAAGGTGGTATTTTTCATGGTTAATTTTGCGCCCTCTTTGTACCTGCGCCCTTGGCGGGGGCACATCTCGCCTCCGCTAAACTACGGCCCTGACCACATAACATTATTCAAGTTGAATATAATTTATACCCATTTGAGACACCGCAATTAATATATTTGTCGCGTTGGTGCATCAAGTACTAACATGATCGAAGATTAAGCAAATGATCCATGAGGTTTGGAAATGAGATGGTGTATCAATCCCTAGCGTGCCATTTGCGGTAATTAGCTTGCATGATCCACTGGCTCCCTTAATATTAATTACACTTTTTTATATCGATTGCATTGCGTGTGCGTTGCGTCACGTCTTGCGTGCGTCAAACGCCCTGCGCTACCTCATTATAACTTAAAAGTCAGTTGTGAATGATTTACAAAGCTTCTGATGCCTGCCTGGCACAGGGGAATGATTCAGTAAGCAATTAATTCCTTGCTTTACGATATAACAAGGGACATGACGGGTTCTTTTGATGTTACTTCCTCCGTATCATAGTTACCCTCTCATACCCGAATTCTGATTAGTCAGTTAAATTCAATGTTTACTTCTTTTGCTCGTTCCATAGGTAATTAGAGGAAATATTATATTCGACTCGAAATTCGAACCAAAAAATATTTTCATAAACATGTAGGCCTATGCATAGGCGTAACCAGGCCGACCATATGGGGGGGTTATAACATCCGGGGGGTGGAATACCCCCCAGGGAGAGGGGGGTTCGGGGGTCCTCCCCCGGAAAATTTTAATTCTGGCACTTAATAATTAGTTTCTCATGCAATATAGGCTATAAACCCGTGCCGGACTGCAAAAAAATATTTAACGCAATTACTAGTTTCATAGTTTATTTCTTACTACATTATTCGGCAAATTTATATGAAATTTAAATTTTTATTCCAAATTCCTTTCCGTATTTTTCATATGTATATAAGGCAACGACTGACCCTTGAAGATACATTACAAATTTAAGGGTTAAAAATACCTCAAGGGTTAAATTATTACATTATTCCTAACCACTGTAAGAAGTTTCTTCCTTGTAATAATAATAATAATAATAATAATAATAATAATAATAATAATAATAATAAATTATCTTATCTGGCAGCGTTAAGCCTTCTAGCAACACATTATGTGTGCGTGAGTGATTGGTGTGTTCGTTTTGTCTCGGAGGTGGCTCCGGTCAAACACGCGGCGTATGTAAAAATTACGATGTAGAGTTTAAGAAGTAAAGTAAGGACCTAATTATTATGTTAACTGTTTTCTTTACGGTCCGGCACTGGTTCATAAGTTGCGTGAGTAATTGAATCTCATGCATTTAGCGATTAAATTTGAAATTAATCCCAGGTGAAGTAGAACAAAAAATAACCTAATGTGTTTATAGGCCTACGTATTACAGAAAACCCACAAATTACGTATTTACACTTTTTCAGGTTTCGTTTGAGCTGTAAGGTGCTTGAAATATGGGAGGTGCGTATAAGATTGTTTTCTTATTATTTGTTTTTTATTTCAATGGTATTTCTATGGAAAAAGGCCCAAAAAAGGAAATGAAGACAAAAATTTCTTGTGAAGACAATTCGCACAAATCCACTTAAATGATCACTTCAACAACTCGATGCTTATATTTGGTGAATTTAGGCGATGAAAACAATGACTCTCAAGAATAAGTTGTCCCAAAAATGGAGATAAATCTTTTGACACATTCTTTTAATCCTGTTCGTTAATAAACCGGCCCCCGAACTCCTAACTTTTTGCATTTCTTTGTAATCGACAGGTACTCCATGTTTGGTAGTACGTATATGTGTGAGTGTGTATTTTCTACCATGAAATTGTTTAAAACTTTCTTTTAACCTGTCTTCAATATTACAATCTGTTCAACAATGAACAGGGCCCGGATTCTAATGACATGACATCTTTTTATTGATGCGGCGCAGACATTGCCAACTTGTGGATAAATCCTAATCATGGCCTATAGATTATAGAAATGCATTTTTATTAGGTCATTTTATGCCATTTTATATTTTTAGGGCATTTATTTCAAGTTTAGGTCATTATTTTGTCATTTTCGTGTCCTTTGCTGCCTTATTTAGTCATTTTCATGTATTTACATTGAGTGTATTAACGTTTTTCGTCGCTAACGGTGCTGTCTTTGAAGTGTTGTTTGTTTAATGCAAGAAGGAAAAATTCAGCGTTAAAGTGTTGATATGTCTCAGTCGGAAATGAGAATCAAAGAAACGCCAAAAATGTTATTACAACTAGGAGGTGGCCGTGGCTTCGCCACGATAATTCTTTTAAAAATTAAAAATTAAGAGTATAATAATTATTAAAGCATTATATTTATTAACACTTGCACGCGAATCATTCATAAACTAAGCCATTAATAATTAATGAAACAGCTAAAATTCCTGCTTTAGAGTAGATTCCACGACATGAAAGCGCCCCCTGGGAAAACTATATCAGAATCGATTATGCAGTTCCAAAGAACCTGTGAACACATAATACGTATTGTTTTTCAGCTGTTTATTGACATGAATATGATGTGAATTTTATTTTATCAATTCAGTGTAATTTTCAGAAATGATAATATAATGTTTCAAGGGAAGGAATGGTTTGTTTGGATTATTATTATCAGCGATATTTCAAGAGATAAAACCATCAATATTTTACAGCTGTTGCCCCCGGCTTCGCCCGCCATTATTCATTGACTCCAGGATTTTTAAGAAAATTACACTGGTAGATTATTAAAAATGTTTGTGGTTCAGAGCTATGAAAATTGTAAGTAAAAATAAAATTAGAATATTTGTTCATTGTGTTAATTTCACTTAGGCCTTATATAATAAAGAAACGGATTTCCTTCCTAATTTTATAGTCGTCATGAAAGTTTAGACTGCGAGAGACGAACATCGCCGAGTATACCCGATGTCTCACGAAGCGGGCGAGCAAGCACGCTATTTAGGGCCGTTGAATTGTATAAGAGTAGAAGATTGTTATTAGATTGACTTGGCACCAGGGTCTGCCACTTGCTTGGATTTGAGAGTGCAAACTCAATAAACAACAATATAATCCGGCAGATCACAAAAGGATGTGCCGAATTTTGACTCACCAGTGCCTCAGTGCCAGTATAAATTTCCGTGAGAAAAGAACATTCACAACATTACAGTTATTTACAGTTTTTACAATTATGTACAAACCAGTCTATAACTTTGTGTGTACAATAATAATTTTTTATAAATAAAATAACAGTTATTAGGTCATTTTTAATAATTATTAAATCACTTTCTTTAAAATTTAGGGTCATTTAATAGGTCATTTTTCAAACAATGTTAGGTCATCAGAATCCGGGCCCTGGTAATAAGGATACAAGAATGAACATGTTACAAATATTGTCCAGTGGCTAATATTTGCATAGCACAACAAATCTGTCTGACGTATTAATTAAATCTGTAGACCAAGTCCAATGCTCTATTTTTATTGAGCGTACACCTGTTTGCCCCATTGTTCAGGAGATTCACTGCATATGAATTGGGGTGTTTGTTTAGAGACGATTCTGGTAGGCTATACAGTATTTAGTTATTTCCTGTTTTACTGTTGGTATTTCTAGATCTTGATAAATATATATTTGTTACTGATGTACCAGGGGATTTTACCAATAGTTCGTATCGTTTTGGATTGGAAACTTTCTAGTATTTCTATGTCAGAGTTGCTTGATTTACCCCAAAGTTGAATTCCATATGTCCATATTGGTTTAAGGATACATTTGTAAATTAGAAGTTCGTTCGTAGTTGATAACCTTGATTTGGATCCTAGGAGCCAATACATTTTTCTGTTAAAAAACTAAACAAAGAAAGAAGTTGTCACAAGAAATGCTGAAATCGTTACTGCGGCTTGCCATTACTCAAATGGAAGTAGATATTAAATATGTACTAAACCAATACTTAGCTTAATTTTATAGTTAAGTGTTATGTGATTATTTGAGGCTGTAAAATACGCCTCTATGACAACGTTCTTTGAAGTACCGGTACCATATAGTTATTTCTTCCCATTTTCTAATAATTAATTATAATAATTTAATATTAATGTATTATTCCGGCCCGCGAAGTAATTTTGAAAGTGTAATCTGGCTTTTCACTGGACTACACTGAGTTAACCAATTAATTTCTATCCGAATAACCTCAGCTCTAGAGAGACTGATTGAAACTAACTCAATGACAGACAATAGAGTACAGACGAAGCGAGGTTTCTTTATGTACTGGACAATTCCAGAAGCGGTATGTCCATTTAAAACAAATATATTCATCCGGCAGTACAACAAGGATTATTTCGAGAGCTACAAGTCACGTAGGGAGAAGCGTGACATGTCTAAAGAAGGAGAATCGATCGACTCCTCGATATTGACACTACATGTGAAGAGGCTGTTGTGCTGTATGTACACAGACCGGCTATGACTGTGTTATCATTACAGCTTATAACCCTGCGAACCACACATGAAATTTAAGAGATGACCCAAGTGTTGAGAATGATTTTATAAATTATTTATCCTCGAAACTTAATTTGCACAGATAACTACCTCGAAAAATGAAATTAAAGTTCAAAATTTTATTATATCTCAAATTTTAAAAGAATGTGCTTTGTTTAATTTTTTTTTTTTTTTCCATTAAAATTGTATCCTACCTCCGACAGATACTAAAATATTAACCTGAATTTTTATGCGAAATTCTTTACAAATTTACTGATGGATTTTGTATATTGCTTACATATTCTTTTTCTTTAAAAATAATAAATTACCCACAAAAATAAAAAATAAAAAGCTGATGTGCGATTGTATATTTTTAAAGAATTAAAGACTATACAGAAAATCACACAATAATTACTGTAGTTTTATTCAGGCTGTGTTTAGCCTATACTCCTTTTAGCTACGAGGCCATATCAGGAGTTCGGGAACTGTGTCTATACAATAGGGTAGGCCATGGAACAATTGATTGTCATTGTTTCTATTATTGGTGTATTTTATGGAGTAGGCCTAAATTTCAGCTGATATTAATTTAAAAGAATATGATACAAGGTGAGGATGATTCATGGTATGTAATCAGTGAATTGAAAGATAATTAGGCGTATTCACACTTGTCTGCAGTCCAGTACAATGATGCCAAATACGTATCACAGCACATTTACCTCACTTGAGAATTCTGAATGACAGCGGCAACATTGGGGAAAGGCACGCGACTACAAGAGCACCTGTTCTTTGTCGGTGAAAATTTTCGGATTAGCGAACAATGTCTTTATATTGTTTTGTAGAAAGATGATGGTTTGTGACGAGGTCTACTTAAAATGGTACGAACAGTATGTACGCGATCCGAAGGTTATTTCTATGACCTAAAAAATAGGATATATGCATGCATTTATGACCTAAAAACATTAAAATACGACCAATAAAATTTAAAATATGACTTTACCACTTACACATTGCGTATATTTTTTTAAGTTTCATTACAATACATTTTATTGAAATATAGTGTTAATTTAATATATAGTGTTTATTTAAAATATCTGTAAATTCTCAAAAAGTGTCATTATAATGCAAAATTTACAAAATATTAAATGAAACTTCAAAATGTCTTTAATATGCACACAAATATGCCAAAAATATGACCTAAATATGCATATTCATACTAAATATGCTACAACAGTTGAAAATTTCCTAAATATGCAGTTATATGCATAATAAAAGCCGTTCCATTTTCACCAGGATGCTTGGAATCGGGTTTAAATTAGTCGAAAACCTTAAATAATGCAAAGGGGGAAAATATGACATGTCATAGAAATCCGCCCCCTAGTTATCGCTTTCCCGACATGTCGCGGTCCTGTAAGGCCCGGGCGGCATGGACCGCATAAACGTCCCTACAACGGGAGAGGCTAGACAGAGAGAGATAGAAAGAAAGGGAGAATAGCTCTTAACAGTAAAAGCTAATCAACTAGGATCTTCAGCTTAAGTGTCGTAATTTCTTTTTATGGAAGGGTGGTTCCAACTTTGCCTGATGCAACTGTACGCTGATTAAGGAGTGCAAGGCATTAAGTTGCATGAAATGTTTCCGCTCCGAGATACTGTGCACAGCCAAAGAGTAACCCAGGAAAAATGGCTACCCTCGTCTCCCTTACACGAGTTGTCCCCCCCCCCCCCCCCATAGCTCAGTTCAACTTTTTATCTTCTTTGTGTCGCTGTTGTCCCTGGCAACGTGAACCAGGCTACTTCTCTTCCTCTCAGAAAACGTCAACCCCACAGAAAAATGTTCGTTTCCTCTTAACAATATCAAATTGTTACATTCAGACATACTTTCTGTATTCATATTATATGTAATACGGGCTCAAAGAATTCCCTCTACACGAGAAGGGGGCAGTGACCACATACTGGATTCGTCCTCGTCATTAGGAAGGCCTTTATTAAGTTTCCAGTTGTATTATTTCTTTGTTCTGTGCTCCCCATTTACATTCGTTGATGTCGCCCGTGCCTGTTCGCAAAAGAAAGTGAAAATATGAATACAGAAAAAAAAATGAAACTGTTAACACTACATAATAATAAATGTTTACTCTCCAAACGCTGCAAAATAAAATCAGGTAAACTGACATAACAAAGTGCCAGAATGCTTTTGTTTAATCCAGAATGCTTTTGTTTAATCAGTGATAATTGCAATTATGAATGCAGAAAATCAGTTTTTTGTTTGTTTGTTTGTTATCGATTTCCGAGTTAAGCTCCAGATCGATTCATTTAGCAGAGCTTACGAAAGAACAAGGTTTAGTTCGATAAGCATATGTGAAGGAATATGTAAGTAGTGTTATTGGTCACAGCTAACTGTATTGCATCATCCAAAGCCATATATGAGCATTGTAAAACAATAGGCCTATGTTGTCATGAGAACTGATTTGCATTTGATAAATTCTTTCTAATATATTACCATAAAATAGGCACTAAATTGGGCATTACTCCGATTTGGTCCAAAGTCAATAGGCTTCTTCCCATGGATCTTATAATTGCGTATACCAACTTTCATGACAATCCAATGAAGCGTGTTTGAGTTATCGCACGTACAGACACACGGACAGACATTTTCCCGTCCCCACACAATCTCACTTTTTCAGCACTTTTTGTAGACCTACTTAACGACCAGGTGCAAAGTTTCATTAACAACACAAAAGCTTAATAAATAATAATAATAATTATAGCAATAATGTGCAGCCTAATATTAAGAGTGGTTTATGGGTACTTACTTATTCACTTACTTAGGCTACTTACTCAATGCCAATAGACAATTCCTAAGCAAGCTAAAGGAATATGATCTATTTTATGGAACCTGGAGGTTCATTGCCACGCTTACCTGAGCCCGCCATTCAACCCTATTCTGTGCTAACTCCATCCAACCATCCCTCGCAAATCCTACTTGTCTTAAGTGTATCCTAATATTGTCCTCCCACCTACGTGCAGGTCTTCCAAGTGGTCTTTTCCTTTCGGGTCTCCCAGTCAATATTTTTTAGATACGTCTTTCCTCCCCCATGCGCGCAGTATGTCCAGCCCATTTAATCCTCCGTGATTTAATTAGCCTTACTATATCCGATGACGAGTACACTTCATTAATCTTCCTGGTCCTACTGTAATATTGGGAAATTGTTTTCCTAGAAATGCTAACGGCTTGAAAGACAATATTGTTACTGGTGAACTGGTAAACTAATTACCGGTATTGCAAACTTGAACATGGTAGGTCTTGTTTACGAAATATTTGTGAAACGCACTGTAACTGCTGGCATCTTGGCACGTGGTATTGTATACGCTTCGATAGGTCAGTGGATCGAAGCTTCTGTAGGTCGACTAATGGGCGTTCCCAAACGCTGTATCTGGTGGGTGCATGTACGCGCAGAGGCGTAACGAAGGGGGGGGGGGGTTGGGGGGTTTGAACCCCCCCCCCATTGATTAAAAAAAGGAAAATTGTACAATTTTTAAGTCTGATTATAAATTGCTTAATACGAGTATAAAGCTTGGGAAGCTTAAAACTTGTTATTGTGTATCTTCATTTTTTTAATTTTTCCGGGGGAGGACCCCCGAACCCTCCTCTCCCTGGGGGGTATTTCATACCACCCAGACGTTATAACCCCCCCCCATATGGTCGGCCTGGTTACGCCTATGTGTACGCGTATTAAATTTTGGAGTTTTAACAGCTACTACATCTAGCATCCTGTATTCCTACAGGTCGGAGAATCGATCGTTGCGTCGAGACGAATTCCTACAGGGTGACTGAAAAATAATGAAGCCATAAAACATAATTACCGTATTTTTCGGACTTAAAAAGACGCAAACTTGGTTTTAAAATGGAAATTTAAGACAAAAAAATCTGATGTGAAAGTCACATAACTTCCTCTGCCAAAATAAAAGTTAGCAGTATTCACATATCCTTGTACAGAATCGCAAGGCACAATTTTACGCAAATACCTCTTCTTTCAATGATGCGACTAAAAGCGCAGACTAGCCTATATAACAAACTAAAAAAACAAGTGACTGCAGACGTTTATTGAACTTTCCGCCGTAAAGAATAATTTCCGAAATTTATCGAATATTTCCCTCAGATACTTCTTTACTCTATGCATGGCCAACAATAGGCCTACATCTTTCTCACTTCACATTCTTATATAGAATAAGAGGCCGTGAAAGAGCGCGTATTCAGTTGTTCACGCTTAAGACAAACTTTCGACAAACAGTGGGTGGCTTGTAACTACCCTCAGATAATTTTTTCGAAAAATAGTTTCAAATAAAAGTTTTAGCTCTCAGTAAAAGGAACACATGTGCAAATTTTAAAGAAAATCGTAAGAGCCGTTTTCGAGAAAATCGCGAAAAACGAAAATTTCTTCATGTAAAGTCCCCTTAAAAATAAGAGAAAATAGTCGCCAATCTTATCCTCACATCTTCAGAAGGTACATGACCCAAATACGAAATTTTGTTTTCATACGATTTTCCGTTTTGGAGCTAGAGTGTTCACAGACAGACAGACACACAGACATGTTTCCAAAAATAGTATTTTTGGATTTAGGGGGCCTTGAAACGTGTATATATGCTAAAAACTCAACTTCGAATTTTGGGGTCGAAAACAATACTTCCTCTACCTATAGTAACTATGGTACGGGCAGAGGAAGTAAAAATTAATATTATACTTCACAGCATACACAAATCATGCCTTTCTAGAATGGATTCAGTGCAAATTGCTTTCAGTGCTCAATGACAGGCTGTTTAGAGGTCATCGCCTTCATTTAGACCACCCCACAGAGACAACTCTTTTTGGATGAAAGAACCCAACATTCTTTTCTTTTCACATTGTACACCTTGCTTCCCGCTACCCTCATTTTACCGATTGATACAAGTGTACTGATGTACAGTCTGTGCCAAAACTTACAACTAATTTATCCTTACATCACCTTTTTATTACAGGTAATAATTACCGAAATTTTATTTTTTCAGTTTACTTCGGACCATTATAAGCACCCAATTTTCAAGACTCTTCTTTCAAGGTATAAAAGCGCGTCTTATAGTCCGAAAAATACGGTATGTGAAATTCTGCTGGATTGTGCTGGCATTTAGCTCACATACTGAACGAAGTAACACGGGATAGTTCGGCATTAGAACTGTTTCGTTTTCCTACTGTTAACATGGAAAGGAGCACCCCCGTGGCCAAATAGTTAAACCACTCGCCTTTCACAACTGGACCGGCGTCGAATCCTGGCCGACAGGTTTTGTGAATAAATTTGCAGGGATGGTTTTCTCGGGATTCTCCCATTTCCCTTTAAACATACCATTATACTACTGCTCCATTTTAATCTAAGGCAAAAAATCAGTTGAGATTCCTATAGGCCTAAATAAAATAATTTTTTGGAAAAGTTTTAAGGAAGTGAAAGGTGTAATGTCCAACTTAAGTTAGGCTACTTAAATAACTTTTACCTACAATTTTATTTTATTTTTATCTCAGAGTTTCTTTTCACTCTATATGCTACGAAATTTCATACATGTCACCGTGACATTTCTAGTTATGCAGATTTTAAGTACGGAATAGGCTATCTTAACCCTAAAATGTTGGTCTATAATGTAACCTATAGTTTGTCTTAAAAGTACAATAACATAACTGAAAATAACTCCAAAGAACATTTAAAAAGCAATTAAAATTTACAGAATTACACAGACTATTCCACTCATATGCCGCGTGTTTGATATTGACCAATAACGTTTAGCAAATCCTCGGATATAGACCAATCACGGCCGTTTATCTTACAATTTTCTTGTAGGAATCGCGAGGATAGCATTTTATCGGGTAAAACACGCTGTTCGTTACTGAACTGTAACAGTATCGGTATGCAGTGATACTAGATTACGTCATCCATTGTCGGCGCTAAATTGAAAACAGAAATGACAGCCTCAAGTTTGGTAATGCATCTGTTGACGAAATTGACATTATTATAAAGGAAGCTAGGCCACAAAATACCGAAAGAAATAGAAAATGCATATGGATTCAGTTCCAAAAGTTTTGTGAGGAACGTAAGTACGAATTGACTAAAGAAACTGAAATGCAACAGATTGCTCATATATTAAAATTACGTTCTTGAATTAAAATGTGTCTTTATTTCGTATCTTGATTGTTAGGTTAACTACGGCATTTTATCAATATACGTTGGTAGTGGTTCACTACGGTATTTTGTCAATATACGTTGGTAGCATTGATTAGTATTCCATTATGGAGACTGTTCATTTATTTAGTATGCCGTGATCTGACAACTGACAGTATTAATGATTTCATTTTAAACTAACAAGAAGAAAGTAATTATTATTCATGTAATCTATTACATTTTATTCGTGAAATAGTCTTAATAAATCCAACTCGAGGTTACGAGTTTCATAAGATAAATTCGCTCCTGCTGCGCAGTCGCGAATCTATCGATAAACTCGTAACCTCTCGTGGGATTACCTATGATAAAATAAACCACGAGCCTAATTATTACGTTAAGTGTTTTCTTTGCGGTCCGGCACGGATTTATAATTTGCGTGAGAAACTAGTAAGTTTTAATTAGCATATGTGAAAATGTGATGTGATAACATTTTAAGGTACGAAAATCTCGAAAGCCTTCCAAGATTTATGGTTTCCACAGTCGTAAAGGCAAATGCTGAATTGGATATTTACATACCATGAATCATCCTCACCATTTCATCCTGTATCATATCCATTTAAATTAATATCAGTTGAAATTTACTCCATAAAATACACCGACAATAGAAACAATTGACAATCAATAGTTCCATGGCCTACACTACTGTACACACACAGATCCCGAACTCCTGATATGGCCTCATAGGTAAAAGGAGTATAAATACAGATGAATTTTTAAAAATGCCCATATTTTTACCTACTACCCTCCTCAGCAATTACGAAAAGAGTTTTTGAAATGCCTTATGGCTTCTGTGAGTCTATCTGTTACTTTTTCACGAAGACTACTCTACTGATGAAGCTGAAATCTTGCACGAACATATTTTTAATATCTGGAATGAACACAGCACTATAGCCTAGCAGTTTCGAAATGTTTCAAAGTTTTAAGACGGTGGCTGTTTTAATGGCTTGGCAACTAGGGCTGTACCGATTAATCGGCTCGATTAATCGATTAAACATTTAATCGTCGATCAATTACATTTTCCGATTAATCGGTTTAGTCGAGTTCTGAAAAACGTTTTTCTAGAAATAGGTCAAATGACCAAACTCCTTTCTCTCGCTTCTACGGCCTTGGCACATAATGTGTCATTCAGCCTATTGTGTCCAAACAATTCCCGTTATTCAGAAACCTGAAGGGTAGTTTAGTCAACAAACTCGTGTGTCTCAAGTCTTGGCTGAAAAAGTAACCGGAAATGTAAGTTTTTTTATATATTTTTTCACTAGTTAACTAATAATGGTATTCATTAATTCAGTATTTCTTCTGATTATCTATAGTGTAGTAGCTATTAAACGTGTAAAACAATATTAAATGTACACTTAGGTTTCGTTTAAAATACCGACCTGTTTGTCGATTAATCAGTCGATTAATCGATTAAAGTCAAGCGTTAACTCGATTAGAAATTTTAATCGATTTTCAGCCCTATTGGCAACAAACAAGGAAACACAACAATTAGATGCATTATTAAATTAGAATATGCTTGCATGTTACTCAAAGCTGCTGAAATATACAAAGAAACATCGACCTTATTCGAGCGTTCAATCATTCGATATTCTGTGCATTCTTTCAATTTAAATATGTTTTATCAACAAATACAGGACACGCATTTTCATGCAAATCCTCCGTCTAAAGGTAAACCAGTCCACATTCGTTTATTTCGAGAACGTAAAAGGGAAAACAAAAGAAGTGCAGCCAGCGCATGTCCAAAGCTCTGTTATTGGAAATATGACAAACGCTTTGTTAGGCAGCGTCATTAATACATTATCCAGCTACTTCCCTGCTGCCTGTTCGATCAATGTTCTGCCCCCATTGCTGCTGGGAACCTGTTCAACCTTCACTCTCTTTGGTAGTAAATAATTTCATTAAAGTATCAATTAACTTAATAAGTTACTCTATACAAGCCCGTAGCCAGAATTCAGGCTGGCAAAATGTTTCTAGGGTTATGTTATGGAAGAATGCTGAATTTGGGCTTGTGTGGAATATAAATAATAATAATAATAATAATAATAATAATAATAATAATAATGATAATAATAATAATTAGGGACCGGATTCTTAGGTTTTTACCTATTTGTTTCCTTACTTCCAAAACAAAAACTCATACACTTTTTCGAATCATGTCCATAGGATTCACCCACGTTAATTCTATGGCACCTAAAAATACCTAAATGGGGTATAAAAACCTAAATATACCTAAACGGGATATAAAACCTAAAATATCCAATTTATGCTACTTTTTGTCTTTTTTTCTTTGTCAGTTGAAAAATCGATATTTTGCGGATAGACGATAATTTTTGTCGGGTTGAAACTAATACCACCAAGCGTTTCGTTCAACCCATTGTCGTCTAGGATGGGCAGTATCAAGAGAGGTAGTATAAGAGTACCGGCGTATTCCTTTTAAAATATTCCAGTGTCCAATTAACTTGGGAACCTCCCGCAATTGCTTCGATGAAATTCACACCTATGACGTCATGTGTGGTTGAAAGGACATTTTCTGCCTTCAAATGTATTCTAAGAGATAACAGGAAGAACTTCACAGTTGAGAATCTTGGAAGATATTTAGCGATATACTGTAATCAGGAAATGTGCTTCTTTTGATTGTTTATGCTTTCTTTTTTCAATTGTATAATATTGTCCTAAAGCAAGTTTACACAAATTTAAGTCAATTTTGTTAAGTTAAACTTTACAAGTATTATGTATTGAATCCTATGTAGCACAACACCTTCATTAAACCAATTATTATTCTACCCGAAAACGATATTATGGACAAAAAAAACCTAAAAAAAAAACTATTTAACCTAATGGAAAACCTAAAACAGTGTTTTTAAAAACCTAAAAATCCGGTCCCTAATAATAATAATGTTTTATAATGCCTGGCAGGGCATAGGATATATATATAGGGGTAATAGTATTTTTTCCTAACTAGGTTCATTTTCCTGGCTTTCATTGAAGCAAAATCATTTATCACCGAAAACTATTTTTGAAGTCAGTTTATGTTGCAATAGCTGAACAAGAAAGAGAGTTAAGACGTTTTTATCCTCTGACAGATCTCTACCAAGTTTTCAATTGATGCAGATATGCAGAATGACTGTGTGCAGACAATTCATGTAGAAAAGTGATATGTATAGCTTATCTTTATATAGTACACATTATATAATATACTTATATACGCTGTATTTATCAGGGTGATTAGGAAAATATTCGGGTCTAAAAGAGATGAAAATGGGAACTGGAGAAAACTGCATAACGACGAGCTTCAATGCCTGTACTCGTCACCGGATATAGTAAAGGTAATTAAATCACGGAGGATGAAATGGACTGGACATGTTGCACGCATGAGGGAGGAAAGACACAACTCAAAAATATTGAATGGGAGTTAGCCTATGTGTTTTTATATAATTATGTAATTTGTGTTTTTATATATTGACGCAGCCTATATTTTTTTTACTTAATGGCTTAATAATAATAATAATAATAATAATAATAATAATAATAATAATAATAATCCTATATTAATAAAAATGAATTTCCAAAATGTATGACGGAGCATCACTTGACAACGGCTCGACCGATTTGGCTGATTTTTGTTTTGTTGTGTTCGTAATTGTCGGGACAAGATTTGTATGAAAGAAATTTTTTTGGAAAATCCACGGGAAAAGTCGGAAATGTGAAATGAGGCAGAGTTAGAAAGTTCTGCTGTCAATTATTTACATAACGAAAGTTTACGGTGTTCACGTAGGGCTTTGGAAACTATATTATAATACTGGGCTTTAAAACAAATTCTGATACAATCGATGTAATTAATACATCTGTGAAAATAATTCTTGAAGAATAAAATCCACGAAAATAAAGCAGTCACATAACGTATACGACCCTCGACATGGAAAATATCATTTTCTCACTTCACGTTTTGATGTAGAATAAGCTGTCGTATTGCAGGGACAACTTAAGGGTGTGCCAGTAACTATGCTATATCGGGCGGTAACAAATCCTATCCACTGATACGTCACTCATAGCTGTAGGCTTTGTATTGAAAATGCAACATACAACGTTATTCCCCCAGGTCTTCTGCGATTTATTGTAAATTAAAATTACAATTTATGCGCTGATCACTGCTTATTTACACGCAAAGCATAGGCGCAGTAAAATATCAGTCTGGGAAGTACAGTGAGAGGTCTTTTTGAAGGTGGCACACAGCCAAATATCAGACAGTACCTGTGAGAAGACTTTATTAATGACACTGCCTTTCTACCAGACGTCTCCGATAGACCATAGCAGTCTCCAAACGGAATAGCTCCTTCCTTTTTTTATCGAATTCCTTCATTTGCATATTAGATGAAAGGGGACGAAAAAGCAGAGACGACTTAATTTATTACTCCTTTCGGTCGTTAAATTCCTAAAAAACGTTCCTAAACCCTTATATTATACTGGACGGTCATCCGTAAAAGCTACAGCCAACTATGAGCCAATTTCGCGGAAGCAATGCACAGGTCTGCTTTTCATAAGTTTTTTTTTTTTTTTTTTTTTTTTTAATGTAGGAAGAACCTACAATGCAGTAGTTTTGATATAGCCTACTTCATTCCTCCACCATTCTCGATATTGTGCTTCTTCCTCACTTAAACAACTTGTAGCCAGGCTCCACTTTTCCCGAGGTTTTCCCAGTTTCTTCTTGCCCTTAGTTTCCCAGTTTAGCGTCATCCTAGGAAGTCTGTCATCTGCCATCCTTTTTACGTGTCCAAACCTTTTTAACCCTTAAATTCATAATGCATTCTATGGGATAACAGTAGTAGGACTTAAATTTGTAATAAAATAATTAAAAATAAAATCAGGTAAACTGATGTAAAAAAAGTGCCAGAATGCTTTTGTTTAATCAGTTATAATTGCAATTATGATATGCAGAAAATAAGTTTTTTTTTTTTTTTTTTTTTTTTTTTATTTATTGATTTCCTAGTTTAGCTCCAGATTGATCCATTAAGCAGGGCTCACGGAAGAACAAAGGTCTAGTTTTTTTTGTTTGTTTTAAATCAGATTAAAATCGTCCAGCATCAGCAGA
This sequence comes from Ectobius pallidus, assembly GCA_964059195.1. NCBI lineage: Eukaryota > Metazoa > Arthropoda > Insecta > Blattodea > Ectobiidae > Ectobius > Ectobius pallidus. The sequence goes on along the minus strand of CAXKWD010000004.1, from coordinate 20,451,510 downwards.
ACTATGTAGATTTGTGATATCTTGACAATCGCATACTCACATAAAAAATAAAAAAAATGTACGGCTGCGGGATTTGAACCATGAACCTCCAGAAAGCGAGTCCAAGACCATACCATCTCGGGCACCTCGCTCGGTTTAACGGTTTAGTTTGATAAGCATAGGTGAAGGAATAGTGTTATTTGTCATTGCTAACTGTATTGCAACTTCCAAAAATAGGCACTAAATTGGGCATTACTCCCTCGTTATAATTGCGTAAACCAAGTTTTATGAAAATCCGATAAAGCGTATTTGAGTTACCGCGCGTACAGACACACGGACATTTTCCCGTCCCGCACCAATCCTATAAAGTACCACACTGGCACTTAATAAACTGAAGGAAACATTTCAATTTCATGTTTAATTTTAGAATAAGGTACAAGAAATAAACTACGAGCCTAATCATTGTGTTAACTGTTTCCTTTGCAGTCCGGCAAGGGTTTATGTATTATGCGAGAATCTCAGTCTCGCGCATTTGATATCAAAATTATGTTCACTTATAAATACATGAGAAAATATGACAGTCCCATAGGCCTACAATATTTTATTGATCTACTAGCATGTGCCCGCGGCTTCGCCCGCGATAATTATTTCAAAAATAAAAAATTAAGAGCATAATAGTTAAAACATTATATTTACTAACACCTAACCACGTGGACTACTTACCACGATTAGATAGCGTCGCCTGGCAAAAGCGATCTCAGATTCGAGTTCCTTGACCCAGAAAATCCCTGTATAGTGAGTTACGTCCAAATCGAACAATGTTTAATCATATTTAGGTCTATGTTGATTATCCCTCTTCCGTGTAGGTTGAAGATTTCGTATGTCTACGGGCCTTGACATTCTAAACAAATGCACCAGCGTGGGCTTACAACATTCAAGCGATCGCGATGCTTTTATTTCCACGGTATGACAAAAATAGCCAAAGCCAAATGCAATTGATTTGACATTGAAATGCATTACTGAAATCTGATGCTTCGACAGCGCTAAAATCACGTTTTCTGCCAGTTTTTCACTCATAACTCGCGAACGAAAGTTAAAATTAAAAATCCGGTTTCGAGGTGCATTCTCCCACCTTTCAGTCCATCTATGTTTAAAATTTCAGATCTCTGCGTTCAGTAGATTTCGCTGGGCATCGCGGACAGACAGACAAACACGTCCTTTTATTATTATAAGATAGCATGTGCCCGCGGCTTCCCCCTCGATAATTATTTAAAAAATTAAGAGCATAATAGTTAAATCATTATATTTATTAACACCTAAATCACGTGGAGTGTATTCCACGATTAGGTAGCGTCCCCTGGTAGAAAAAGCGACCTCAGGTTCCAGTTCCTTGGCTCAGAAAACCCCTGTATAGTGAGTTTCGAAGTTTCGTTCAAATCGAACAATGTTTGACCATAATTAAGCCTATGTTGATATCCTTCTTACGTGTAGGTTGAAAATTTCATATATCTGCGGGCCTTGACACTCTAAACAAATGAATCGTCCACGATGGACTTACAAAATCAAGCGATCGCGATGCTTTTATTTCCAAGGTAGGCTATGAGGTATGATGACAAAAATAGCCAAAGCCAGCTGTAATTGATTTAACATTGAAATATATTACTGAAACTGATGCTTCGAAATCGCAAAAAATACACGTTTTCTGCCCGTTTTTCACTCATAACTCACGAACTAAAGCGAAAATTAAAATTCCGGCTTCGAGGTGCACATTCCGACCCTTTAGTCCGCCTATGTATAAAATTTCAGATCTCTGCGTTGAGTAGATTTCGCTGGGCATCGCGGACAGACAGACGGAAGACAGACGGAAGACAGACAGACGGAGGACAGACACTTCCTTTTATTAATATAGATTACATAGATCAGATTTCTGGCTTTTGTACAATAAATAATTAAATATTCATTTCTTTCATTTTAATCACTACAGATAAAATTATTCCTTCAATTATTATTGTGTACCTTTAATAATTTAAAATTCAAAATAACATAATAACTTCAGCATTGATAATTTGGTCCATAAACTAGGTGGTTTTTGACAAAACACAAACGTAAGTCAGCACAATACTTTCTTTTCTCTCCGTTTATTAAACGCCTACAACTCCTTACCATAGCAAAGGTCTTTTTTTTCTTCTTCTTTCTTTTCCAAATATTAGTTCGTTATTTGCCCTTTTAAGAACTTCAATAGAGATATCCATTTCTTTATAAACAGATCTGGTACTTTCAGCTGTTTTCATGCAGTGATTTGTTTTACAAACAAATTGTTGCCAACCAAAAGAGCCTAATTTCCACTACAATACGAAATTACCAAAAAGTTTTCTCGATGAATAATCTAAGCACAAGCTATATTAAATTATTTTAGTTTTAAAATTCACGATTCAAAAAAAATATAAACCGACTTACGACGTAACATAAAAATAAAAATAAAATAAATTACACAAAACAAATGCGCATTTACATGAAGACAGTCTTTCTGTAAGGCCCTAAATGAAAATATAACCTGCAATATTTTACGATGTATTCAAGACAAGAAAAGATAAGCAGAAAGAAACATTTTTGTTGAGACTGTACTCGCTATCAGTACAATGAACCATACCTCCCCTCGCAATACATAAATAAAACTACCACAAACATAAACAACAATAATATATCACGTGATCTCCCGCCTGGTACACCACGTGACCTTGATAAGGCCGCTGAACTTGACCTACTTCCTATGACTGTGACCTTCAAAAAGGTTCCGCAGTGTTGCCAACACAAGCATAGGCTGTGCCGGAAAGATGGCTATCTCTCGCGCTAACAGCATATTGCCTGTAGGGAAGTTTCTGTTCTGTACATTGGTAGTACTAATACTGTCACACGGAGGAAAGAATACACGGAGACGCCGTGCTTGCGGTGTCGTATGGGAAACAGATGAAGCCAATGACCACGCCCCCTTAGATGACCAAAAGGGAGGCTTGCTATATACAATAGCACGCAAATACTCCGAAGTTTCACGGGTTATAACAACGTAACGGTAGGGAAAATATGTAATATCCTAATTTCATATATTAACTACATATTCTGACATCATAATAATCCCGGTAGTAAGCATTAACCTATCTCAGAAGAGCCAAAAATGTAACTTTCAAATGAGCAACTTTACATGTGCGAGTATAAATACTGAGTCAGAAAATGATTAAGTGACCGTGCGACTATGATAATTCAGAACGAGAAAAATATTTTGGACAGTTATATAGCTACACCATGTGGTTATTGACTCTATTAAACGCAATAAATGGCAACTAATATAAATATTGAAAATTTAAAGCAATAAATTACTTAGTATAACTAATAATTCAGATAAATGCACTTTATTTGATTAATTACAAGTAGCCTAAGGCCGTTATAAAGAAAATACATCAATAATTAGCAGCCTAGTGTAAAATACAAGTAAATTATGCTTAGCAATTATACCCATATTCAGGGGTGCCCACCCCCCAAACGTCATGACTCACCCCCCCCAAACATCATTGCTCACCCCCAAACTTCATTGCTCACCCCAACCCAATTGGCTGTCGACAAGGGCTCCCATAAAATATTTTCATGGGGGGGGGCAATTTTTTTAATTAATTGATTTTTTGTCACTTTAAGTTTTTGGGCCACTTTGTAACATTATATTAATAATATAATAAGTGCAACAATGACGTAGCCATAAAATAATTGCGGGGAGGGTCGGAAGTGCCGGGGGTCCATCCCCAGAAAATTTTTAAATGTTGAACTAATGAAAATCACATTTTACGCTATTTTAGCACTGAAAAACTAGTTAGCAAATTTGTTTACTATACTCTAAGACATGGCAACTTAAACAAGAAATTGTTACCTAAGTTATAATACTTATTACTATTTATAAGAAAAGCTGAATAACACATGGAACAGTGGACATAATTGGCCATTATGTTATGAAAAGAAAATAACTGCTATATCATATTTGACACACCAACAAATCTTGTTTAATTAAATATTTTTTTTAATACAAATATAGAATTTTAGGTTTTGACTTTTGGGGGTCCAAACCCCCTGAACCCATCTTTCCTAATCCACTGTGGATTCTGCTTCCATGTTGTCGATTTGGTAAAACTTCTGCAATTCAAATAATTGTCTTAAAAGAAAAATACCTGACTATAATAATTATTAATATACATTTTTTTTCCTTGCGCCCCCCCCCGGGTATGGGCGCCCATGACTGTCGAAATTCTTCATCTTTATCTTTATAAAGAATTAGAAGAGACCTTTTGAAGTTATAAAACTTGACTGTTTTTATTTTTAACATATAAAACTAATTTTGCAACAATTTTCAACCCCCCCAGAAAATTCGTAAATGATAATATTTCCCCCCCCCCCCAGAAATTTCAATGACGCAGTCTGCGTCTTAACCACCCCCCCCCCCCCCGTGGGCACCCCTGCCATATTCATTCATCCCAAAAATTGACTATTTTCAGTACCTAAATTTTACAAAATTATTAATTTTTAAGGTAAGTTCATAGAATAATGCACAACATGCACTCATTTTCACTTCTGAATTGTTCAAAACAAAGAAACAAAGACGAGTAACCACTCTATCCGTGCACACTATAAACATATAAACACAGTGACACGCCCCCTTAAGTACCAAACGCTCGGACAGTTGGCTTCACGCTTGCGGTCTCAGGGCATCTCCGTGTATTCTTTCCTCCGTGTACTGTCACGTTTAAAAACCAGCATCAATACAACTTCTACAACTCTTCCTCTCAAACCTATTATAACCTGCAGCGCCAGCGGCGTAATGAAGAACTAGACTCTGCCTCCTCCTACCAGCATTTTTTTCTTGCTTTATAAGAGTATAAATCCCATTAAGATGGTTAATTTACTGTAAATTTACCACGCTAATGGGATTTTGAAACAGATGTTTGCCAATGGACTGGATAAACGCATCATAACATAATTAATTTCTTTCTTCATACAGAAGTAAAAGGTGAAATTTTACAAATAATTAGCCTTATTACTAGTTTAATGCCCCGTGCTTCGTACAGGTGCAAAATGCTTTACTTATGGAATTAGTACTGCAATAAAATGTTGTCTTATTGCCCATAAGAATGACAGGACTTTCTTCTCTTACTTACTTACTTACTTACCCAATGGCAATAGATAATTCCTCATCAAGCTAAAGGATTATTATCTATTTTATGGAACCCAATGGTTCATTGCCGCGCTTACCTGAGCCCGCCATTCAACCCTATTCAGTGCTAACTCCATCCGACCATCCCTCGCAAATCCTACTCCTTTTAAATCTATCCTAATATTGTCCTCCCACCTACGTCTAGGTCTTCCAAGTGGTATTTTCCCTTCGGGTCTCCCAGTCAGTACTTTTTGAGATATGTCTTTCCTCCCCCATGCGCGCAACGTGTCCAGCCCATTTCATCCTCCATGATTTTATTGCCCTTACTATATCCGGTGAAGAACATAGGTTATGAAGCTCCTCGTTATGCAGTTTCCTCCACTGTACTGTACCGTACCTAATTTTAATACAATGACCTAAAATTAAAAAATGGGGGAATGACCAAAAATGACCATTTTTATAACCTAGGAGTCATGATCAGAACATCTGCACTATTGGGCAACGTTCATGATGTTCCATTGAAATATGACATGTCATCAAAATCCGGGCTCTGTAAATAATATTTATACCCTCTTGAATATATAAGTAGGCTTAAAAATATTTTCTTTACTTTAAATGTAGGCCTAGAAAATGATATCTGCAGCACATCTGCGTTTTAAACCACCAGCCACGAATGGATGGAAATCTGTCTGATAATATTTTTGGATTCATACACCTCAAAACAATATATTTATGTTAAAAATTGATGTCAAAGAGTCAAGTGAAAGCCACCCCAATATAATATGGAGGGCAAAATAGTCTTCAAGCATTATTGACTTATTAATTATTAAGTTCTGGGAATCCTACCAACCTTAAACAGAATCCTTCTGACATAAAATCAGGTAAACCGATGTAACAAAGTGACAATACTTTTGTTTAATCAGTGATAATTGCAATTATGATATACAGAAAATAAGTTATTTTTTAAATCGATTTCAGAGTTAAGCTCCAGATCGATTCATTAAGCAGGGCTTACGGAAGAACAAAGGTCAACTTTGATAAGCATATGTGAAGGTATATGTGGGTAGTGTTATCTGTCAAAGCTACCTGTATTGCAACTTGCAAAGCCTTATATGAACACTGTAAAAAAGCGAGAACTAATTTGCATTTGTTAAATTCTTTCTAATGTATTAGGCCTACCATAAAATACGCACTAAACTGAGCATTACTCCGGTACCGGTCAACCTATTTGGTCCAAAATCAATAGGTTTCTTCCCATAGACGTTATAAATGCATATACCAAGTTTCATGAAAATCCGAAAAGGCGTATTTGAGTTATCGCGCGTAAAGGCATTCGGACAGACAGACAGAGAGACATTTTCCCGTCCCCACATAAAGTACCATTCTGGTACTTAATAAAAAGCACTATTAAAAATCTCTCAAGTACCGTATCTCAAAATAGATTACTGTGTTTTTCAATTATTTTGGCAGTTTATAAATTTTCGCTGTTCACTACGCTCTGGAATGCACGTTGAATGAGACTGTTGATCCTGCTTGAAAACAATACTCCTTGCGTCTCTTCACTTGCAGGAAAACACCTGATGTAACATCATTAGCTGGCGATGGCGTTAACAACGGATGTGGTAGAAAATTGAATCTGTCTCGATAAATTACTAGAAAACCATAGTGTCATTATCATACTCTATTGCACTACTGGGCACATCGACCTTAAATATCTCCTATGTGGTAAACTGGGTAAACAATAGGTATAATATTACAACTTAGGCATTGTTTGATAGCCAAATTACTTCTTAATAATTCGAATTATTACTTAAAAATCTGATGATGGGCTAACATGCCTGAAACATAATTGAATCTTCAATAAATTTCATGATTCCCCATTGAGTGGCATATGTATAATTTAGAATGGCTCCATCAATTAGCTCAGTTCCTTCAGATATAACGAGATGATTTTTTTTTTTGAGGGGGGGTGTTCAAAACATAGCCGTCGTCTTCGGGGATGCTTTGCATTTTCATCACCCCCAAAATGTTTATTGGGGATGCTCAATAACGTCGAGGGGTACGCCGTAGCGTAGTGGTTGAGGCGCTGCGCCACAAACCGGAAGGTCGCGGGTTCGATTCCCGATGAGGTCGTTGAGATTTTTCAATTGGCCTAATCCGTCTGGTGGCACTATGGCCTGGGGTCGACTCAGCTTCTAACAGAAATGAGTACCAGGAGCAATCCTGGGGGGTAAAGGCGGCCGGTGCGTAAGGCTGACAACCTTACCACCTTCCTGTGCCGAATGTTCAAACTCTGGGAGCCTCAACCTCAAGTTGAGTTGTAATGGATTAACGAGCAGAATAGATCACATAGAGAAAGAAAAAGGACCTGAAGATGGCTGAATAGCCGAAATATACTGTCCACAAAAATACGAAAATTGACAGCTATAATTTGTAATTAAGTTTTATAATACTGACAAGTGTAAATTTTAGATTTGACAAAGCTATGAGCTGATATTTTAACCAAAACATTTTATACGAGGGAATAGGTGAAATTATTTTATACACGACATACAAACCCCTCGTAGGAGAATACAGCATGAAATTTATAAACACATACCATCCATAGGGATAAGCTTCTGATTTCAGTTACAATTCAACTTCCAAATATCGTTATAAAAGGGCGTTCCATCGTTATAGTGTGTTACATTACGCATTACTAAGATAAGAAATTCGTTGGGAACAAATAAAAATATTGCTATATGCGGGTTTATCGTTATATCGATCTTCCATATACAGAGAGTTGGTTGTATTAGTTTTTTAAGTTGTTACTATAGCAACTTCTAAGTTATTCTTTTCATGTAAATGACATTTTTATTATCCGCTAAATTACTATCATAGAAAAAATAGATACGCCTATTTCCCCAATAATGAACTTACCTAATTTGCTTTGCAATATACTAGTGAGCATAATCTCTATATATATATATATATATATATATATATATAAAAGGCTTTGTCCTGACTGACTGAATGAATGACTGACTGAATGAATGACTGACTGACTGACTGATTGACTGAATGACAGGAATCAATGTACAGCCTAAACTATAACAGGTAGAGACTTGGAATTTTGACAGTACCTTCGTTTCATAATGTAGGTGCTCACTAAGAAAGGATTTTGAAACATTCTGATTCTAAATGCCAAAAATTAAATGTTTTTGAAAATACTTAATACCTTTGTTGAGCCCTGGTATATACCTGAGTATACCTTCGTATACCACGGCTATACCGGAAATCATTGTCATTGTTTCTCCCGGATTATAATAGCAATGTTATAATTTAGGATACGACAATGCATGGGTCAAAGAGATTAACATTTTATTGTTGAAATATAAAGTTAAGACAATTACATACTTTTATGGATATTGCTTTAGAAGTCACATGAATAAAGCAAAGATTGCAGTTTGTAAAAGGAAAGAAGTATTATATTACGTTCATTGACAGAACATGAAGTATAGCACATTTGCGTAAACATTATTCACAGAGTACTGAGTAAGGATAAAATAGACTAGTTTCTATTGGTTGTTGATGAGGTCATAATTATGTCATTATTTTCCGTTGCTTAACGCAAGATTTAAGCTTTTATTGAATTAAGTCAATTCAGTAATATTCATATTGTGTTCATGCAAATAATAGGAGATTTGCATACAAGAAAGGCATATAGTACTTTCTTATGTTATTTTGTTTGATCACGACTCTTGACCGAGGTTTGGGTGTGGCAAGGATGGTTATATAAACCTGGCCGAAATAGGCCTCACTCTCAGACTCAGACTTTTACTCTACATGAAGTTGATAAGTGCATCGACGTCGCTAGACGACGGAAGCCATGAAGTTGAGGATGGTTGTGAAGAACTCCGTAAAATGTAAGTTCAAGGAAACATATTCACTTATTGATTTTTAGAATAAATATGTAAATTAATTTCAAGTGTTTTCTTACGAGAGTATAAGATCCTGATCCATCCGAATTAATAGTTTTATTTAAGTTAAATAATTAAAAGAGTAAAATCATGATTGTTGGTGTTAGAAATAATATTTATTTCAGAATCGAATGAAAGTTAATTAAAGATGAAGATAACGAACGTAGAGCCGATCGTTCGAATATTCCTGACATGTGCCACCTCCTGGGCGAGGGCACAACAATGGTGTCATAAGCGGGATGTTTACCGCGAATAAAATTAATGTTTTAAGATGGAAAAATGGTTTCACGATCTCATGCTCTCGGAAAAATGTTAGGGTGTGTGTAGGTGTTAGTAATAAGTTGTTGTTATAAATTGTTTAGAAAATGTGGGCATTATAAGTTAGTGGCAAATTAAGCTTCTTGGGAAATTCTTTACAAATGGTTGGTGCATTGTAAGTCAAGGGTTGATTAACATTACTTGGTTAACGATTAATTGATTGCTGATAGTGTACAATTCACATAGGTCAGAATGTTGCTTGACGAAGGTATTAGACGAGCTTTGTAAAGCTTAACACTAGGGTAACAGAATTAAAGTTTAAAACTAGGGTAACAGAATTAACGGCAGCAAAGCAAATCTTGTAGCAAGATAAATAGTTCAGGTAACTCGACAAAAGATTTTACGGCATATAGTGCGATAAATGAGTGGAGTGGCTCAGCAGATAGCTTACCAGTGAAGGAATGGTAAAGGAATTTTTAATTTTTTTTTAAAAATTATAATGGGAGTTTCGAGATTCAAACAGAGAATTCAGACAGTGAATTCAGACAGTAGATTCAGACAGCGAATTCAGACAGAGATTGCAGACAAAAAGCAGATTGTCAAGTTTAAAGTTGTAGGTCCCGCAACAGAATTTTTCATTGTCAGGGAGACACTGATTTAGTTAGTGACGAAATTACGTATGATTAGTTGAGGTCCGCTTTCGAGAATAGGGTTAACAAACAAAAAAATTACCCGATGATCATTATTATATTTAGTTTTAAATAGCAACACAAAAGGCTTAATCATGTCCAAGCTGTATTATTATAATACTAAAGTCAACTAATAACTCACAGGAAAAGCATATTCGTGCTGAGAAGGCAGATGCAGACTTTTAGCAGCTGATGTAACAGAATGAGAAGTCGGGAACAGATTCAACTCAGGTTACCATGTTACATGCAAGTAGTACAATTAGCAGTCACAACAGAATTCAGAACAAGAGATTCAGTTTATATTTTTTTTTTAAGTGCGAAGTGCACAAGCCAGAAATGTATTTATTTACGTTACACGTTATCCTTGCGGTAAGAAATTTTACAATTAATGTCGTCTCTAACGACAGCAGGATTAGATAAACGACAATTTTAATCAGCAAAGAAAATAATCAGTTTAAAAGGATGGGCTAACATACAGACTGTTTATTGTAAGAAAAAGGGACATAATTCGGGATTGCAAAGGGAGAAAGAGATATACGAGAGTTTGAGGGAGTAGAACTTTTCGTAGGATTTTAGAACACCTCGCGCAAAGAGATCATTATTAAGATAGACGTAATTGGAAAAAAAAATAAGGAACTCATGGTCATAAGCACTGATCGATTGAAAAACTCTTTAGTTTTAGTTTTAGGGGATACAGATGCGGCTGTATCAATCCAGGTGTTTCACAGGTTATTTCTTAAAGAGTGACGTCACAAGCTAAAGGTATTACCTATTTGATGGATTTCAAGTAGATGGATTTCGCGAATGAAGGGAAATATTCGCATGAGTTTATAGAGTGTCCAAATTGAAATAGAACGAGACGGAATAGGTCTTGATTGTATGAATCAAAACATGGAAACATTGATGTTTTGAACCGCGCACTAGTCATATGAGAAGAGATCATAAATCTGTTGTAGTAACCCCCGTGTATTGACGCTAGGAGAGATGGATTCGGACTGTACACCCGAAATAATCCACTTACTTACCATACGAATGGGAATAGAAGTAACTCCTGCGATATCTTGCATGGTTAGGTGGAAGCATCAGAGAAGAGTTCTAGAAACAATCTCATATCTCAGTATGATAGTCGTGATGTTTGTCTAGTTTATGCTGCACGTAAACAGACGATACCATGAAGGTATGAAGCTATAGCGCATAGGAAGTGCACAACTATGTTTAGCTTGTCCCGAGAATAAGATAAAGTGTTTTAGACCTGAAGAGCAAGGTATTATGGGATTTACCTAGCTAGATCGCTTAGCGATAGGGAGATAAGCGATGGGAAACAGAGATGTAGAACAAAATTCCTGTGAAAATAATTAAACAATTAATTATTAAATAGAGTTACCGAAAATCAAAGAATAGGATGCATCTCAAAAACCACGTAAGTGCAGGCGTGATGAGTACTTTTGTTGCTGTGGGTACGATACGAGATAGTGACGTCAAATTACTAAAAAAATGCAACAGCACGAACAACACATTCAGATTCACATCTGGGAAGAAAAAAAAAAAAAATCAGGTAAATGTGTTGGCTCCGAATGAAGTCGGAATGCGACATTATAGGCTTACTTGAGTCAGAGAACTTAAATCACTTACTTTAAGTGACAGGCAAAATAAAATGTGGAGTGTTAGAAAAGTTTATAGATGTATTTCATGACCCAAGAGATAGAAAAAAAAAAAAAAAAGGCTGCACCAACAAAGTAAAACATGGAATTAATAACTGGGATGTGCCCCAAGTTAAGAAAATACCCCTACTACGTAAATATAATGAGAAGGTATAGAAATGATAGATGATGTTGGATAAGAACATTATCAGGCCTTCTGCGAGCGTTTGGTTAGCTCCGATAAAGTTTTGTTCCGGAAAGAGTTCCGATGAAGAGGATCGAATTAGGTTCTGAACAGATTTTTCAGAAGATAACGCATAGAGATGTTAATTATTGTATATAAATGAAATTTTAATGAATTTGGTTTATTTAAAATATTTAGTGAGTTTAAGCTACATTGAGTTTTAGTAAGTGGAAATAGAAGGAAAAGAAAGAAAGAAAAGTTCAGGTCATAGTGAATTATTTTATTGTACGTGTACAATTAAAGAAGTCAGATAATTTTTAGGTTTTGTAGATTATCGCAGATACAAAACGAATTTGCTTATGTAGCGAAGTTTATGATAGATTTTAATTAAAGGAAATACAGAATGCGTACGAGAAGAATTTAATAAATTATATTTGAAACATTAAGAGAGATGTTATGTCGTAAGTCAATATTAAATACCAGACTGCAAGAAATTGTATTTTAGCCACGGAAATGTTGAGATTACGTAATAAGCTCCGTATAGTCTTGCCAGACTGGAGACTAGAATGCACAGTCTAGAGATGGAATGCAGAAAACTCCTTCGCTTGCATTCGATGGTATCAAAGAGCGTGCGTGATCATTCAACGCGAGCTGTTACAGATGTTTAGCCAACTACATTATTTTAATAAACTATATGAATGAAAATGTAATGAGTTTACCGCGATAATAGATTAAAATAATAATAATAATAATAATAATAATAATAATAATGGTAATTTAGTTTAAAAGAATTGAGTTCGAAATTTTTGCGTTAGATATAAGATTTTTTCGAATTACATTTTACAGTCCAATACAAATACATCGATTTGTCACAGACGTATGCAAAATTTTTACATTGATAATGATGTAAAGGTATTTACGGGTAATCAGATTACCAAGTTGTAATATTTTAAATGGTTAGAAAATTTTGAAAAGAATTTTAGTTTGATGATAACAAAAGTTATGTTAATAAAGAATGATAAGGAATTCAGGCTAATTGTTCCGAACATTTCAGAATATTGCAGAATAATACAGAATTTGTACGAATTGTCAATTAGTGTTTATCGGAAGACAAAAGAAAGACGTTAGAATGTTGAAACGTAGAATTTTTATTGTCCAAATATGGTATTATAGTTGAAATAGAGGAAATATTGCCAATGTTTATTATATAACAGTCGTAAGACAAGGAAAACCCCGTCGTTCCATTGTATAATTTTAATCCAGTTTTACAGCTCTTCGAGCAAAGCGTGGATGAAGTCAGTAATTACTATTGTTAAAATTTTTGCAGGTAAAATATAAAATTATTGACGAGTATGGATGCATTCAGCAAAAATACTGAAGTAATTTTATTTCATATCAAAAACACAGAAATAATAGAATAAGAGTTTGTATTTAATATAATTTTTTTTCAACCATGGAAATTTTATAAGCTTATTTTAAAAGCAAAGATAAGGACGGAATATTAAATCAAGTTATTTAAAGAAGTAGTACACAGTTGCAAATTAAGAAACACAAACATTACGATTAATGGCACGATTGACAGAAGCCATTATACTTGCAGATATGTTATCACATGCATATGATTTATAAGAGCATATTTTAAACGATAACAGGATAATTATTAATTATTGTTGCATGGGAAGAAATGAAATTACCATTTTTTTATAAAATATTTTTTAGATTCTCAAGGAATGAGACAGTAAATAATACGGTTGATACTGTAGCAGATAAAATTAGAATACACGTATGAATTGTTCGAAGCCGTATTCGGAAAAGCAAGTAGTGCATGCAAAGCAGTATAACGATAAGATGAATTTTCGTTATGGATTATTTAAAATAGGGAATAAGGTACTATTATATTTTACGGCCACAGTGAAAGGCAATGATAAAAAAAAAAATTTATCCAAAACTTTGGATAGGCCCTATTGACCATTGAGGAGAATATAAATGAGGTTTACTATCGTATTATGTTTAAAATGGAAAAACATTGGTAGTTCATATTAGTAGGATAAAGTTACGTCCTAATGGGGGAGGACATTGTTTCTGGAAAGGAAACCAGACGACATGAAATGGTGCCAGCAATACACCCACAATAGAAAGATAGAAAAATAGTAAGCGAAGCCTAATGTCATGAAAAGATGCCATGAAGAAAAAAAAAAAATGTCATGAAAAGGGGTCATGAAAGCAAGCCTACCGATTAGCTAGGACACAGTAACCGGTGGATGAATATTGGTCGTCAGAGGACGGAAAGCCTTTAGCCAGTTAGTATACCGTCACATGGATGACGATGGGAAAAATGACGACAGAAGTCATTTCAGTAAGGTGAATGAGAGTCCGTTGAAGAAGACTAAGGGACAGGTTGCAACGGGAGCGCGCACAAGTAGTCATCTCTTTCACTATTAAGAATTATGATCAGTTAGCGAGTGCACATTGATAACTAGATTTTCAAATTTGACCAAGAGACTTTTACATTTAAGAGATTTTCACGTTTGATGAGATTTTAATATTTAACGAGGCACACGTAAATAAAAGGACTCCAACAGTTAATGAAGCTACCAAAGTTTAATGAAGCTTTCGAAAATGAATGAAAGTCCCGAAGATTATCGAGCAACGCGTGATTAATAAAACTCCCAGGAATTAAAGAGAACCGCAAATGAAGAAACTACCAAAGTTATCAATAATGATAGTTCTGCAAATAATGAAACTTTCAAAAGTAGGAGAACTTTTGAGAATGAATATAACTTGGTGAGTGTAAACCCCATGTGAGGTTTATGTTCAAAAACGGTGTGTACCGGAGTAGTGAGGACAAAACTCACGGGAAGGAACTCCGAAGGAATAGTGGAACCCGCAATAGAAATAAATCCCATGAAGTTAGGTACGAAGAAGACATATATATAATTTAGAACCACTCGAGCAGGGTCACGAATGAAAAGTGAACGCGCAGAATAAATAAGTTTGCACCATAGAATTTCAAAGGAACGTAAAGAATATTAAAAATACTAAAACCCCTAGGAACGTAAAGAATATTAAGAATATAAGAAATCCCAAGAATGCACAGAAAATGAAATTAGTAGTAACAGTAATCCAAGCAACACAAGAAAGTCATTATAGAATTTAATACAAATAAAATACTTTGTTACAGAGTATAGATATAACAATTAAATGGAAATTAAGATTTAGTAATGCAGCAGAACGAAATGCGACGAAATCTAGTAAAGGATACAGTAAAGAAAATTATTTTTTTAGGTGTTAAATAGATTATTGTAATGAAATTTAGTTTTATTATGATATTTTAGGCAACGTACGAAAGATGTCAACAATTAAGAGAAATTATATTGTAAATTGATTTTATGAAAGCAGTGTGTAAACAACAGTTGTATTTAATACATGAAATTTTAAATTACGAAATACTATACGATGTATAGAATGAGAAAATGTATTGGTAATACTAGAACCAATTAACCATAAGGAATTTATTAAATATATTAAACAAACATGATACATTTTAAATAAATTCATTGAAGATGTTTTGTTTGAATTGAATGTAGTTACGAAAGCATTAACATAATTGCTAAAATTACAAATTTTCGTTGACACATTAAAAGAATTAAAGCAACATTCGATACAGTGGAAAAGATGTTAATTTCATAGTTATTGGAAAGCTCAG
The DNA here is from genome assembly GCA_964059195.1 of Ectobius pallidus. Taxonomy (NCBI): domain Eukaryota; kingdom Metazoa; phylum Arthropoda; class Insecta; order Blattodea; family Ectobiidae; genus Ectobius; species Ectobius pallidus. The sequence continues at coordinate 20,435,904 of CAXKWD010000004.1, read as the reverse complement.
CTTAATTCATTTTAAGTTTTGCCATTTTTGCAATTTTAAATGTTTTGAAAATTTCCTGAAGGAATTTTCTTACTGTCAGTTGTCGAAGTTAGTAAATTAATTTTTATGGATTTATATATTTTTGAAGTCATTGGACAAGTATTTTGAATTATATAGAGTACGGACATTACCGTAACGAGTTACAACAAATTATGATAGCGCATTAAGTTTTTATTTTATCCAGTTTGATTTCCAATGTTTAATTATGACAATTAATACAATATATTGTGTTTGCTTGATGATAGAAATAATTGCAGATGTAAGGCGATTTATGTACCATAGTCCAGACGACTAGTAACATTTTAGCCAACCAGCTAAACTGTGAACCTGCCGATTCACAGGACAGCCAAAGAAGCCATTGAGACTTGTGACAGGAAGATCGGAGGAGATCAACAATCACCTGTGTGGTATCGCCTACTTTAATTTATATGTATTATTATGAGGGTATAGCCTTCCACTGGAAGTGCGTAAGTTACTTTAAAAATGAATTACGAGTAGATTCATCATTTTGTTTGAATAACAAGCATATTTGAAGACATTATTAATTGTAATATTATTTAATTAATTTTGAGTTTTGCCCCATATTACTGAAGATAATTACATAAATTATGTGATAATAAAATGTTGTTGCCAGAAGTAAATAAAGATATATTCAGCATAGACTTGAAGTTTTGCGAAGTGAAGTAAGTCATTAATGAAAGAATAGTCAGAAAATTAAAGATATTGATGAAAGATTAATTTTAGATGACGTTAAAGTTTAAATAAAAATGTTAAAGAATAACAAATTAAGTTATGGTGTCAGAAAAAAGCAAATATTACGATGTAATAATTATTATTGTGGTCTGTGTTTAATACAGATACGAGCCAAGCTGATGAAGCCAGGAGTTAAGGAACCTGATCTTAACCAAACAAGACGTCATAGGTCCAAGAGTCCAGAAGAAGCAATAACCTTCCGACCATATGATGTGCAGAGATGAGAAGAACGACGTCACCGTTCATTGAAGAGTTATTTAATTAGTCCGACAATTTCACTGGCACAGATTTTCAGTTTGTTTAGTAAAAGACATTAAATCAATTGAATGTAATAATTTTATTCAAGATGAAAAGAAAAGATTATGTAATAATGAAGGAATGTAAACAAACAAACACACACACACACACTCACTCTAAATAACTAAATGTTAAATGAGTATATACATATCAGTATATATAGGAGGATTCACAACTATCACAACTATAAAATGATTTTAAAGTAAAATTAAATTTTTGTAGTTAAAAACCAAACAGGATCAAACAGTCGTGTTAATAGATTAAAGTAAAATTAATGATTATGTAATAAGAGGAAAATTATGGACATCAAAGCCAATAAGAAAGAATTGAATAATGAATTTAAAGATTAAATAAATTTGAGCTGTATTTAAATTAAAGTGACCAAAAGAGGAGGCATACATAACCCCTATCAGTTTGTCGACTTGTTAAGACTGTAAGTAAATAATTGAAGGCCGCTGGAACGGAATAACATTCTTGTAAGCCTGATTGATGAATGATTGAAGCCACTGTGGAATTAAAACTCTACAAGCGATAACTGTTGAATGAATGAATCTTGCAGCTCTCAACAAGATCGAGAATTTTGGAATTTTCTTGAAAATCGAGTGTTCCAAACGGAACAGCTCGTTTTAAAAAAAGAAGGGGGTGATGTTGAGCCCTGGTATATACCTGAGTATACCTTCGTATACCACGGCTATACCGGAAATCATTGTCATTGTTTCTCCCGGATTATAATAGCAATGTTATAATTTAGGATACGACAATGCATGGGTCAAAGAGATTAACATTTTATTGTTGAAATATAAAGTTAAGACAATTACATACTTTTATGGATATTGCTTTAGAAGTCACATGAATAAAGCAAAGATTGCAGTTTGTAAAAGGAAAGAAGTATTATATTACGTTCATTGTCAGAACATGAAGTATAGCACATTTGCGTAAACATTATTCACAGAGTACTGAGTAAGGATAAAATAGACTAGTTTCTATTGGTTGTTGATGAGGTCATAATTATGTCATTATTTTCCGTTGCTTAACGCAAGATTTAAGCTTTTATTGAATTAAGTCAATTCAGTAATATTCATATTGTGTTCATGCAAATAATAGGAGATTTGCATACAAGAAAGGCATATAGTACTTTCTTATGTTATTTTGTTTGATCACGACTCTTGACCGAGGTTTGGGTGTGGCAAGGATGGTTATATAAACCTGGCCGAAATAGGCCTCACTCTCAGACTCAGACTTTTACTCTACATGAAGTTGATAAGTGCATCGACGTCGCTAGACGACGGAAGCCATGAAGTTGAGGATGGTTGTGAAGAACTCCGTAAAATGTAAGTTCAAGGAAACATATTCACTTATTGATTTTTAGAATAAATATGTAAATTAATTTCAAGTGTTTTCTTACGAGAGTATAAGATCCTGATCCATCCGAATTAATAGTTTTATTTAAGTTAAATAATTAAAAGAGTAAAATCATGATTGTTGGTGTTAGAAATAATATTTATTTCAGAATCGAATGAAAGTTAATTAAAGATGAAGATAACGAACGTAGAGCCGATCGTTCGAATATTCCTGACATGTGCCACCTCCTGGGCGAGGGCACAACACCTTTTTACATAGAATTATCAATTCCAAATCACAGAATATATTGTTGCCAAATGGTATCAGGTGGGCTTGGAAAAAACAATTGAAATGCACTTTTGACAAATAAGAGAAGTTATCAAAATAATTCATGTTATAAATAAATATTACAGAATGAAATCCACTAAAATAATGGAATCACATAACTTTCTCTACCCTGGACATAGAGAAAACAAAACGAGGTATGGTAATGTGTATACTATTATATTATATCGCAGGTTTTTGGAGAGAAAAGTATGAAAGTGATAATGCTTTCTGTTTAATTTCATCCCCAAAACAGTTTTATGGTAACATGAGAGTGGGAAATAAAATTTTCCGCCTCGATATTACAATTTTATGTTACAGAAATTTCTGTTTCTTCTTATTTGAACCTCTACCAGGCTTGCTGTGCACTGTACAAGCGATGGGATGCAAAATTCTACATCCTCTATGAGCCATAAAAAGCTATACCAAGCGTTTTCTGAGGGAATAGTTTGAGTGTAATAAGTCGTTCTTCCTATTTCAAATTATAAATGCCTATATAAGGACCTAGAATTTAAAAATCGAAAATCCTTCATAAGTTAATTTCCAACTACAAAATACAAAACCCGGGCGACGCCGGGTCTTTTAAGCTAGTCTTCCATATACAGAGAGTTGGCTGTTTTTGTTTTTAAAGTTGTTACTATAGCATCTTGTAACAGCTGTTCTAAGTTATTCTTTTCATGTAAATGACATTTTTATTATCCGCTAAATTACTATCATAGAAAAAATAGTATTCCATACGAGTATTTCCCCAATAATGCACTTACCTCATTTGTTTTGCAATATACTAGTGAGCATAATTATGTGGTTATTGCTGTATTTATCTGACATCTGCCTGTAATTACAGGGTACTGTAGAACTGGTTTCGCAACTCCAAGCAGTGACACCAGGCTTCAAATTCAAATGCACAAACCGGATATCATACTGCCTACTCATATCATGTATTTTCTTTTTCACTTATTTTACTGAGTGGTTTGCATGACTTGTTCACTCGTATTGATGAATTTCATCTTTCTTATTTGAGGGTAATATAGAATATATATATGTAGATATTTTTAGCCTAGACCCTCAAAAATCACAACTTAAGAGCGAAGGAACTAAGATGCCTGAAAATGGGGAATAGTTATAGAATATATATGAGGTAAGTTGTAGTTAAAAATGTTAGGTTAGAAGAGCAATTGTACAATTAAATATATGAAATGTTTACTTATTTTTTATTGTTAACAGTATAGAGCTTCATAAAGAGATATTACAAATTTGCATAATAGATATATAATGTCAATTTATTACTTGTTATTTCAAGGTCAAGAAGTTATAAATTGTATAGCATTAACATTCCTATCTACAGTATAAGAGAAAATTAGTATTGAAATGTTATCTGTAGCAGTTCAATGAATTGTACAGTAAAGATAACAGCTATAGGTCTATTCAAAATCGTTTACATCATTACGATTTTGAATACGCTACAAATTCTTTATGGTCTCTTTTTATATATTATAACCAATCTTGTGGTATGTGACGTGAAGAGTAAAAAATACAGTAAGTCATAAATTAATACAAGTTATATAAATTAGATAAAACCTTAAAAAATATTAATAAGTTTCTGTAATATGAAACTGACAATTATATAAAATGTCATTTGACCATTTAATATTAATATAAGTTATATAAATTAGATAAAACCTTAAAAATATTAATAAGTTCCTGTAAAAAGAAACTGTCAATTATATAAAATATCACTTGACTATTTAATGTTAATACAAGTTATATAAATTAGATAAAACCTTAAAAATATTGATAAGTTTCTGTAATAAGAAACTGTCAATTAATATAAAACGTCACTTGACCAATTTAATATTGACTATTGGTGATTTAATACCAAATATTGTATTTCACATATATTCTGTAACAAGTAGTTATCTATCTACCGGTTAAAAATTGTTCATTAAGGAAATTGTGGTATAATTAATATATGTGATATTCATATTACAATTGTTAAACACTATTATATGATTTTTTTTTTTTGTTCTCTTATGTGTAGGTTATAAGTTTCTAAACTTCTTCTTATGCTCGTAGTCTTCTTTTTATACGTATTATTAATTTCTCTAGACCTATTTTAGTGAGTTATGATTCCAAATCCAGGTTTTTATTAATGATGTAGATAATAAATTATTTATTTAGCTCTTCTTGTGGATCAAGTTATTAAATGGAGATGGTAGGCATTTGTCCATTTGCTCATATGTATGTTGGTGGATATGTACATTTCGATATATGATATATCATCTTCAGTCCAAAAAATCTTTAAAAGAACAATAGGGGAAGAAATTAATTCAACCACAAAAATATCATGAACAAAATGTCTATTACGTAAAACTAATATCAATGTAGTTTTAGAACAGAATTAATAGAACTGTACTAACCTTAAAAAACCCACTGTGGATTTAGATAGATGATGCCATGATGAGTGTTTAGTAACTACTGATTTATGGTGATAGCGTGTGTGGAAATTAGGTCGCAATAGTAAGTTCAAATAGTGGGTTTTGTTCAATGGTGTTCTCATTAAGGATGTATTCTTTGTTCTTATATATTTCTAAGGATTCTAATGTGTCGAGTTTTCTATCTTTTTTATGTTTATGAATAATAGATAATGTGTTTTCTATTTTATCGCTTTTATGGTTATGTGTAAGTAAATGTTTAGCGTAAGCCGATTTGTGTCTTCTATGTTTGTAATCAAGCATATGTTCTTTATACCTTGACTTAAATTTTCTACCCGTTTGTCCTATATATATTCTGTTGCATTCGGAACATTCTAATTTATATACACCACTATTGTCATAAATATTTTCTTGATTGTTTTTTATGTTATATAGTTTATTCTTAAGATTGTTATTTGTTCTGTATGCGACATGAAAGTTGTTCCTTTTTAGTATTTTCGTTATTTTATGTATATTGTTGTCTGTATAGTCAAATGTAACGAAGTTAGATTTTTTATTGTTTTTTATGGGGGTTAACTGGCTATTGCGAATGAGATTGAAAGAAGCTTTTCTTTTGACTTGATTTTTCCAAAATCAATGGACAGATATTCACAATGACATACATACTAGACTCCAAGCAGAAATTGACAAGAAATACCAAATTCTGAACAAAAAGATAGAAAACTTAGAAAAACAGAAGCAAGCAAATACCAACACAGCAAAAAATCAAGAATCCTCTACGCCTACAGATACCAAATTCTATCCTCGAGTACTCAATTTGACGAAAATTAACTTTAGCGAACAAGAAACAAAAACCCTTCAACAAGGATATAAATTCAATTTTGAAATGCCAACCAAAAAGAAGATAGAAACATTAGTTATTGATGCCGAGACAGCTATATCTAAAGCTCCATTACAGAAACAAACACAACTAAGAAATGAACTAGCAACAGCGATAAAAGAAACATACATAAATAATACAGTTAATCAAAATAAAACATCAATCTATAACCTAAAAAGCTTAAAAGAAATCAATCGTAAATTAGAAAATAATAACATCAAACATACAAAAGCCGATAAAGGAAACACCATAGTTCTAATCGATAATGATGAGTACATTAACAAAACAATAGAATTCATTACAACCAATAACATAGTAGAAATAGAAAAAGATCCTACAGAAAAGTTTCAAACACAAATCAAAAACGTTATAAAAAATTCAGACCTTATTTTCAATGAACAAGACAAAAAACACAGTATTATTATGAACCCCAAAATTCCTTGTTTAAAAGCCCAAATAAAAACCCATAAAAACAATCACCCCATTCGGCCGGTAGTAAATTTTACCAATGCACCCACTTATAAAATAGCTAAAGTGATGTCAAATATGATTAAAGATAAACTCAAGCTAACAAATGAATACACAATAAAAAATTCAATAGACTTTGCTAATAAAATAAAAGATACTACACTCAACAAAAATGAAATTTTAATATCACTAGACATAAAAAATTTATATACAAACATCCCTATAGATGAGACACTTAACATACTTCAAAATAACTTAAACATAGCCAAAGAGAACCCACTAGTAGTTGAACAAATAATTAATTTGATATCACACATCTTGAAACAAAATTATTTCACATTTAACAATAGGTTTTACATCCAAAAAGAAGGTCTAGCTATGGGCTCACCCCTTTCTAGTACTATGTCAGAAATTTTTCTCCAAAATTTAGAAAATACACTTGTAAATAAAATAATTCATAAGCATGGCATTAAAGCATATTACCGTTACGTAGATGACATCTTTATCATTTGTAACAAAAACAAACCCGAAGAAATACTACAAGATTTCAACAAATTGAACAAAAACTTGACTTTTACTCTGGAAAAAGAACATGAATGCAAGCTACCTTACCTAGATATAGAAATGCATAGGCAACACAATAAAATTTCATTTAATGTCTTTAGAAAGCCTACATTTACTGATACTCTGATAAATATAAACTCTAATCACCCATTTAAACAAAAAATCTCAGCCATCAATAGTATGGTATATAGAATGATAAACCTACCACTCAACAAAAAAGCTTATGATAAAGAATACAAAACTATTATACAAATAGCCCATAACAATGGTTACAGTAGTCAAACAGTCCACAGAATAGTTGACAAAGTCAAAAGAAAAGCTTCTTTCAATCTCATTCGCAATAGCCAGTTAACCCCCATAAAAAACAATAAAAAATCTAACTTCGTTACATTTGACTATACAGACAACAATATACATAAAATAACGAAAATACTAAAAAGGAACAACTTTCATGTCGCATACAGAACAAATAACAATCTTAAGAATAAACTATATAACATAAAAAACAATCAAGAAAATATTTATGACAATAGTGGTGTATATAAATTAGAATGTTCCGAATGCAACAGAATATATATAGGACAAACGGGTAGAAAATTTAAGTCAAGGTATAAAGAACATATGCTTGATTACAAACATAGAAGACACAAATCGGCTTACGCTAAACATTTACTTACACATAACCATAAAAGCGATAAAATAGAAAACACATTATCTATTATTCATAAACATAAAAAAGATAGAAAACTCGACACATTAGAATCCTTAGAAATATATAAGAACAAAGAATACATCCTTAATGAGAACACCATTGAACAAAACCCACTATTTGAACTTACTATTGCGACCTAATTTCCACACACGCTATCACCATAAATCAGTAGTTACTAAACACTCATCATGGCATCATCTATCTAAATCCACAGTGGGTTTTTTAAGGTTAGTACAGTTCTATTAATTCTGTTCTAAAACTACATTGATATTAGTTTTACGTAATAGACATTTTGTTCATGATATTTTTGTGGTTGAATTAATTTCTTCCCCTATTGTTCTTTTAAAGATTTTTTGGACTGAAGATGATATATCATATATCGAAATGTACATATCCACCAACATACATATGAGCAAATGGACAAATGCCTACCATCTCCATTTAATAACTTGATCCACAAGAAGAGCTAAATAAATAATTTATTATCTACATCATTAATAAAAACCTGGATTTGGAATCATAACTCACTAAAATAGGTCTAGAGAAATTAATAATACGTATAAAAAGAAGACTACGAGCATAAGAAGAAGTTTAGAAACTTATAACCTACACATAAGAGAACAAAAAAAAAATCATATAATAGTGTTTAACAATTGTAATATGAATATCACATATATTAATTATACCACAATTTCCTTAATGAACAATTTTTAACCGGTAGATAGATAACTACTTGTTACAGAATATATGTGAAATACAATATTTGGTATTAAATCACCAATAGTCAATATTAAATTGGTCAAGTGACGTTTTATATTAATTGACAGTTTCTTATTACAGAAACTTATCAATATTTTTAAGGTTTTATCTAATTTATATAACTTGTATTAACATTAAATAGTCAAGTGATATTTTATATAATTGACAGTTTCTTTTTACAGGAACTTATTAATATTTTTAAGGTTTTATCTAATTTATATAACTTATATTAATATTAAATGGTCAAATGACATTTTATATAATTGTCAGTTTCATATTACAGAAACTTATTAATATTTTTTAAGGTTTTATCTAATTTATATAACTTGTATTAATTTATGACTTACTGTATTTTTTACTCTTCACGTCACATACCACAAGATTGGTTATAATATATAAAAAGAGACCATAAAGAATTTGTAGCGTATTCAAAATCGTAATGATGTAAACGATTTTGAATAGACCTATAGCTGTTATCTTTACTGTACAATTCATTGAACTGCTACAGATAACATTTCAATACTAATTTTCTCTTATACTGTAGATAGGAATGTTAATGCTATACAATTTATAACTTCTTGACCTTGAAATAACAAGTAATAAATTGACATTATATATCTATTATGCAAATTTGTAATATCTCTTTATGAAGCTCTATACTGTTAACAATAAAAAATAAGTAAACATTTCATATATTTAATTGTACAATTGCTCTTCTAACCTAACATTTTTAACTACAACTTACCTCATATATATTCTATAACTATTCCCCATTTTCAGGCATCTTAGTTCCTTCGCTCTTAAGTTGTGATTTTTGAGGGTCTAGGCTAAAAATATCTACATATATATATTGTTCACTCGGTTTATAGCAACCGGTAACAGTAATTATAACACAAGTTACTGAAATGGCCTGTAATCGTCAAGAAAACTGCATAAAATTTATATCCATTGCATCCTTCTTCATGCGGAATTAGTTATTATTAGGGGGCGGATTTCTATGACCTAAAAAATAGGATATATGCATGCATTTATGACATAAAAAACATTAAAATATGACCAATACAATTTAAAATATGACTTTACCACTTACACATTGTGTATATTTTTTTGAAAGTTTCATTACAATTCATTTTATTAAATGTAATGTCAATTATTTAAAATATCTATAAATTCTGAAAAAGTATCATTATAATGCAAAATTTACAAAATATGATATTAAACTTCAAAATTCCTTTAATGTGCACAAAAATATGCCAAAAAGTTGACCTAAATATGCATATTTATACTAAATATGCTACAATAGTTGAAAACTTCCTAAATATGCAGTTATATGCACAATAAAAGCCGTTCCATTTTTACCAGGTGGATGCTTGGAATCGGGTTTAAATTAGTCGGAAACCTGAAATAATGCAAAGGGGAAAAATATGACATGTCATAGAACTCCGCCCCCTCGTAATAAGCACTTTATTACACTGTAAAATCCGGTTGTGTTAGTACAGTAGTTTGACTGATCGCAAAATGTATATTTTAATATATTTAATATATATTCAGCTGTGTTTACACTTCTTTCAGCAACGAGGCCATATCAGGAGTTTGGGATGTGTGTCTTCCAGTAGGCCTAGGCCATGAAACTATCTATCTATCTTTACCTTAGTGTTACCACTCCCTTTTAGGGACATTTAAGCGACCCAAGACGCCCGGGTGGCGACCTGTCGGGAGAGGGATTATCTATGGATCACATACATACTTTTTTGACCAGACAAGGACATGGAGGGCCTTCCCGGATGAGTGAACAGCCCAATGCCGGTGCCACCTCCGAGACAACACGAACACATAGGACGAGACACACCTTTCACACACACACACACTCCAAACAAGGAGAGGATGCGATGAAGAGGATAATGACGGCCAGATAATGTCTGGGGACCACAAGGGCCTAAAGTTACCCGACATTTGTCTCACAGGTGAGGAAAAACACCAGAAATAATCCCACCTAGGTAACTTGTCCCAACCAGGATTCGAACCCGGGTCCGCTACGTGAGATGAGGAGCTGTGGACAATTATGTTTGTAAATAACCATAATCTTATATTGTTAACTATTTCTTACACAACAATTAATATCCATATGTTATGCTTCAGTATTATGTTTGTAAATATCTATAACCTTAATATACCCTATGGTAGAATAATTTTAAACTTCTGGATAATAAATAATAATAATAATAATAATAGTATTAAATGAAACTCGCACCATAAGTAGACAACTAGCAAACAAATTAATGGTATCAGAAATGGATTTTTGGAGAAGTTTAGCAAGAAAATCCAGGGAAAAAAAATTCGGAATAACAGAATAAGGGAAATAATGCAAGTTGAAAAGACTATCTTGGAAATTGTAGAAGAAAGACGCTTGTACTCAGAATGACAGAGGATGGAATACCCAAGAAAATTTTGGATTGGAAAGTAGAAGGAAAAAGAAGAAGAGGGAAACCCAAAGAGTGCTGGATGGATGGGGTGAAAAGGAGTATGGAGAGAAGAGGGTCAAGTGAAGAAGATGCTATGGACAGGGACTTATGGAGGCAGAAGATTGTTGTGGGATGAAGGAAAACCATTGTATTGTGGAATATTCTTTCTTTCTTTCTTTCTTTCTCGTAGTTTAACCTCTCCCTTTTTAGGATTTAAGCGACCCAAGCCGCCCGGGCCTTACAGGGCCGCGACCTGTCGGGAGAGGGATTATCTTTGGATCACATACATACTTTTTTGACCAGACAAGGACATGGAGGGCCTCCCCGGATGAGTGATCAGCCCAATGCCGGGGCCACCTCCGAGTCAACACGAACACATAGGACGAGACACACCATTCACACACACACTCACTCCAAACAAGGCGAGGATGGGATGAAGATGATAATGACGGCCAGATGATATCTGGGGACCACAAGGGGGCCTAAAGTTACCCGACATTTGTCTCAAAGGTGAGGAAAAACCCCAGAAAAAACCCCACCTAGGTAACTTGTCCCGACCAGGAATCGAACCCGGGCCCGCTGCGTGAGAGGATTGAACGCATCCCCTGAGCCACAGCGGTGGACCCGTATTGTGGAATATTCCTTAATAAAAAGAAAATAATAAATAATAATAATAAATAATAATAATAATAAGTAATAATAATATTCATTAAAACAAGCACTGTCTATGACAAAGGGCAGAAGAACGCCAACATGACTTATAACACGTACACTATAGTGAATCTATTTTCGTATTACAGTCCAAGTTCTGTTCTCCCGTCGACATCTAATTAATGTTAGAGCTAAATGATTCTCCTTTGCAAAATTACGATGTCGAAAAGATTTCTCCTCTCTCTCTCTGTCTCTCTCTTGCTATGAAGTCGTCCCTGGAAGCCCTTGCCAATAAACTCCTGGGATAGCTTAGCCATGTGGTATGGCTGACTTACGTGGGTAGCGTGCTGTTATTGAAATTACTTGGTACTCCAATATTCACAATAACTATAAAGCAATTCAGAATATTGAATTTCAAGCTGCGGAGCTTTGAACTTTCAGCGTGCTTTGTGACACAGGCCGATAGTAATTAAATGGCACAGAAAATAATAATTCCTGGAAAACACTACATCTGCAGTTGTTGGCGTTCCCGCAAGCTTTAAAAATAATACAATTATACTGTGCGTAATAACATATGTACAGTTCCCATAAAATAATGCAGCATCAGCTAGCTGAACAATAAATTACACATTGGATCAGTTATAGCCTACCATAAATCCATATAAATTTAAATGTGAGGGATGGTGCATAAGATATGGATACTATTTTTTTTTTTTCTCAAACTAAGGCGATGGCGCCAAGAGATGTACGAGACGCGTCCAGAAAGTAAGTTTCCCTGGGACCGTTTACAGAAACAAAACACAATTTCATGGAAATATTTCTAGACTGTTAAGGCAAAAGAGTATAACGTCCCCTTAGAATGAAAACCACGTACCTCAAAACAGAAGCAAGAATGCTTTTAATTTACTATAAGATAGAAAAACACGTATCTCAACTATTTGTCAGCCATTATTACAATAATATGTGTGCTGTCCTCTAGAGAGGAAAAACAAAACCTAGTGTATTGCTAGGAAGCGTTATTAAGTGACAAAGCCACGTATGTGTTTTATGAGATACGAGGTTTTCATTCTAAGAGGACGATAAGTCAAAACATATTAATTTTGAGGAGAGACTTTTATTTACACATCTCATTTTATTTTATTTTTATTTATTTATTTATTTATTTTTTACTTATACTCGTTTGCCTTGACAGTCTTCTTCTGGACTCTTAAGGCAAAAGAGTATAAATAAATAAAAAATTCAAGGGGACATTTTTTCACACAGTGTAATTTACTTATCTCATTTTCAAAATTTTTACTTATGTACTCATTTGCCTTAACAGTCTAGATTTATTGTAACATATACAGCAAGTGTTCAGCAATTTTTAACAAATCCGCCACCGGAATTGACAAAGTTTGTTATACCGTGGGACCAACTTTTGAATACCTGTTTCGTAGAAGTCTGCCGCTTGCGATTTGAACCACAGTGTGACGACCATTTCCTCTTCCCTGTCATTCCCTGTCATTTCTAGAGGTATAAGAAAAGATGGATATAACTAGGAGCGAGGTCCGGGCTGTAGGGTGGATGTTTAAATTCTTCCCAGTCGATTTTCTGCGGAAGACTTGCTGGGAGGTGTTTAAAAACCGTTATTAAGTGCCAGTAAGGTAGCCTACTTTAAGATTGTGTGGGGGACGGGAAAATGCCTGTCCGTCTATCTGTCTGTACGCGCGATAACTCAAATACGCTTTATCGGATTTTCATTAAACTTGGTATACACATTTATAACGTCCATGGGACGAAGCCCATTGATTTTGGACCAAATAGGTTGACCGGTGCCGGAGTAATTCCCAATTTAGAGTCTATTTTATGGTAACATATTAGACAGAATTTATCAAATGCAAATCAGTTATCACGACAACATACTGTTTTACATTGTTCATATAAGGCTTTGGAAGATACAATTCAGTTAGCTTTGACAAATATCACTATTTACATATTCCTTCACATATGCTTATCAAAGTAGATCTTCGTTCTTTCGTAAGCCCTGCTTAATGAATCGATCTGGAGCTTAACTCGGGAATCGATTACAAAAATAACTTATTTTCTGCGTATCACGATAGAGGGTTAAGTCGACTTTCTTGTTACTGAGAATTAGAGTGACTTAAGGCACTATACTAGCCCAACATAGGTTTAGGGATGGATAAACCCATGAGGCACACGTCCATAACTACAATAAATTTTGATTATGACTTACTGGACTTAACACAAATGTAGAGAACATTTTTATCTATAACTCTGCGGACATATCTCAATTTTTTAGGATGGTGGACTTAACTATCTTTGCCCGCGCACCCCGGAATTGCAATTATCACTGATTAAACAAAAGCATTTTGGCACTTTGTTACATCAGTTTACCTTATTTTATTTAGATGAGAAATTCTTTATACTTAAAAGGAAAAATGTAACCTACAATCCAGAAGTCATAATATCTATTAAACCCTATTAAAATAGTTTGTATGCAGTCACAATTACAGATCTAGTAATTACCTCTGCATACTACACAGAGCCAGGTTTGCAATATAATTGACGTCTGTCGTCTGGGATTGCCGTCATTATCTTCACCGAAATGGCAATTCTTTCCCAGTTTATGGATTCAGATTGTGGTCGCAGCAGATGCTCGAGGATTCCTAGAGGTAGTAAAATTGCTGCTTGGAGATTGCGTTGCTAAGATACGAGCTTGAGTAGAGGAATGTTAGTCTGGAACCACGAACTAAACAACGGATGGCGAGAGGCATTTTCTTTGTCTAACTCTATCTAGTTTTATTCAAAGACCAGCTACTACGGAAACATCATACGGTTCAGGATGTATGCATGTAATGAATCCTATTTCATATGGACTATTCCACTCATATTGTTTGATATTGATCAATAACGTTTAGCAATTCCCTGGATATAGATCAATCACGATCGTTTATCTTATAAAATGCTTGCTATTAATACGAGGAACCTGTTTTATCGATAAAATCGTCTGCTCGTTACTCAGGGTGTCCACCATGTAATGCTGAAGAAATTCCCGACTTATTCCCTGATTTTCATTGATCATTTCAGAAATTCCCGACCAAAATATGATTATGAAGCACTTTCTAATAACTTTGTAAGAAAAATTATGGGATTATATATACTTTAAATAAGAAAAACTTTTAGTAACAAAAGTAATTGCAAACAATAATTACTTGGGCTATAACAGATACAAAAGTAAGGAACAGTAAAATAAATTAAATATACATTCATATAGGCCTATTATTGTCTAGAACAGTAAAATAAATTAAATATACATTCATATAGGCCTATTATTGTCTAGAAGTCTTTTTGATCCCACTTTTTTTTATTTCAGCAACTTCATTTGCTTATCCAGAGCACCTGCAGTTTTTTTCGGACTCTAAGAGTATTTTTATTTTCTTCTGTTCTAGTTCAGCTTTGCAATTTTTCGAATTTTCCCGGATATTTTAACAAATTCATTGACTTGTCCCGGATTTTCCCGACCACACGAAATTCCCGGATTTTCCCGACCAGTGGACACCCTGTTACTGGACACGTAAGCATCAAGCCAGTTCGTGTGCTTTTATTCTCTTCTACTTAGCTTACCTGAATGAAATTAACTATGTCTTGTGTGCATTATTAATGATAGCACTAGTTACACCAAGGTAGCTCGAATCGATTCATGGATGGTTGATTCACAGTAGGCCGTGATCTCACAGCTGTTAGTTTTGTTTTTGCATAACAAGGCACGAAAGTAATTATTATTTGTATAATCCGTTACATTTTATTCATGGAATAGTCTTAATAAATCCAACTCGAGTTGACGAGTTCCATCAGATAAATTCGCTTCTGCTGCGCAGTCGCGAATCTGTCGATAAACTCGTCAACTCTCGTGGGATTACCAGTGATAAAAATCCTCATATTCCACATAAAGTAACTCTATTATTCTTATATTTCTGATTTAATACACATTTGAGATGACTCGTTTAGGCTATACGTCAGTAGCAGTGAAATGGGGGGGGGGGGCGATTGGCAATGCGTGCCAAGTCCATTGTCACAGAGCTAAAATGAATTAAGCGCCAGAGATGACTGACGCAATTTTGCTAACTAGCCAGCGTATGATCTGTGATACTGAGTGAACTGCTATGTTATCTAACGGAAATGCTTTAATTGCGCGATAATTAATATAATTCAAGGATATAAACTGGCACAGTTGCACACTAGAACAGGGTATAGCCCATACCTTTGTATACAGCCAGTATATTATACACTAGCTTAAAAGGCCCGGCGTCGCTCGGGTTTTGTATTTTTAATTCGAAATTAACTTATGAAGGACTTTCGGTTTTCAAACTCTAGGTCCTTAAATATGTATGTAGAATTTCAAATGAGGAAGAACGACTTATCACACTGAAACTATTCCCTCAGAAAACGCTTGATATAGTTTTTTATGGCTCATAATTAGGGCTGAAAGTTGATTAAAATTTCTAATCGAGTTAACGCTTGACTTTAATCGATTAATCGGCCGATTAATCGACTGATTAATCGACAAACAGGTCGGTATTTTAAACGAAACCAAAGTGTACATTTAATATTGTTTTGCACGTTTAATAACTACTACACTACAGATAATCAGAAGAGTTCCTGAATTATTAGTTAACTAATGAAAAAATATATACAAAACTTACATTTCCGGTTACTTTTTCAGTCAAGACTTGAGACACACGAGTTTGTTGACTAAACTACCCTTCAGGTTTCTGAATAACGGGAATTGTTTGGACACCATAGGCTGAATGAAACATGATGTGCCAAGGCCGGAAAAGAGAGAGCAAGGAGTTTGGTCATTTGACCCATTTCTCGAAAAACTTTTTTCAGAATTCGACTAAACCGATTAATCGGAAAATGTAATTGATCGACGATTAAATGTTTAATCGATTAATCGGTACAGCCCTACTCATAATGAATTCTATTGATAGCTTCTCTAATTTGTCAAAGTCCCGTACCATTTACTTCCAAGAGGATTTTATCGATAAATTTCCGAGCAACGAAGCTTCATAACGAGTTATATTTACTGTCTGCATGTAGGGAATTACTCACAGAATTAAGCAAAAAGCCTGAATATGAATTAAACACATTGTTATTAAATGGCAATGTAAGAGAGAGCCTAATATCTTTAAAAAAAGTATCAAGACTAAAATTGATATTCTGTAACCATTTGTTTAAAAAATCAAGAGCAAAGTAAAGAGTATGAATGAAACAAGATACTGTATTTCCTATGCTAAGGTTAGAGAAAGTTATGCATGAGTAGCCTAAACACCCCTATTCACAAATAATTCTATTATGAGTGGAGGAAGATTCAAGACAGACATAATTATCCAATGCAGCAGCAGATAGGCAGCGTTCCAACTGTTTGTCTGCCTTCACAGGCAGCTGTGACTTAGTGACGTGTGTGTCGGACAGTTGTTTTCCTTCCCTAAGGAACTGAGAATCTTGATCATACAGTTATGTAATAATGGGAAATATAACAACCAGGCCCCCAGCCAAGATTCAAGATCAAGGTAGCCAATTTTTCTTCAACTTGTGTAGCAATTTAATAATATTCGAAGATAAAATGTTGTTCAGTAATTTGTTTACGCCTGACGCCGCTCAGATAGATGGTCAATAGCCTGAACGAGTCTATTATAGAAACACTGTCATTTGGAGGTGTGACTCACTCAGTGGCGTGCAGAGGAAGCAGTTCTTCCTCTAGTTCAAACGGAAAGAAGCATTTATTTTATAAAGTACAGCAAAATATAATAATAAGGAACACAATGAGAATATTATAGGAGAAAAATTCTGCTGACACTGGGATTTCAACCCAGGACCTTTGGCTCAGTGGCGGATGGAGGGGGGATTGGGGTGAAGGAGGCTGTAGGTTTGAGTCTCTATGTCCTCCACTGCTTTGAATATCCGTGCCACAGCTCTACCAACTGAGCTAAGCCAGAGTTCACTTCACAGCGCCAGATGGAACCGAAGGTCCTGGGTTCATGTCCCAGTGTCGTAGGAATTTTTCTCCTATAACATTCTTACATAATATCCAACGGAGACAATAATCTGTGGTTCATGGATGCATATACAGGGTGTTAATAAATAACACCGAAATATTCTACCAGTATATGGAGGGGACTTTGACAAGCAACTTTTATTACGAGATTTTTGGTCTATGACAAAAATGTGTATGCTACAGGGCATTAAAGTCATTAAAATTTGGTACTCATAAATCAATCATTACGCGAAATAGGGTTAAAATGTTCATTAAATTGACTTCATGCCTTCCTAGTGATCGATAAAAACCTGACTCTTAATCAATCTTCAACAGCTATATCATAATTTAGGTTTTATGTAATCTGCAAAATTTACAGACTAATGACATGACTGGTCGCCACTGCGTTAGTCTTTTTTTTTATTCATAACTACTGACTAACAACAACGAAGTTCCTTTGTTTTGCATTTTTTTCTAATGTTAGAAGTCAGTGGCGGCCATGCCCTGGGAAATTTTTTGCTGTAACAGGAAAAATTGAATCCATAGAGCAAAAATCGCCTAATAAAAGTTGCTTGTCTATGTTCCCTCTATACACAGGTAAAATATTTCGGAGGTGTTATTAATTAACACCCTGTATATCCAAGGAATATAATATTCTATCATTTTTAAACTTTTCTTTCGCGGGAAGCAAGTTCTCTCCTTATTCTAATGCTCCTGCTCACGGCACTGAACCTTTGACACCAGAAGCTTCATAACGAGTATGTAATGGAGATAACACTCACCATGATGGAAGTCCGAATTAGCTACTCAGTGACGGGAACATCTGAAAACAAAGAATTGCACTCATGAATAACATTGCTTGAGTGGATACACTTAACTTTGATATCATAGTATATTATTAATAGACGTGGGATTTTAAGGCAAATGCCTATTTTGTTCCTTATGAAATAACACGAAAATTTCTAAATATGTTGACATTTCATGATAAATCACTTATATTTATAGACTTTTATAGTGCCCTAAAATGCCTATTTGGACCTTTGGAGCCTATTTTTACTAGTTTAATGCCTAAAATGCCTATTTTGTACATTTAAAATAAAATTCAACTTCTGTAATTTTTACAATCTTATAATGGACATCCCTCAATAAAAAGCAGAACAGCAGAGGTTTTTTTTTTTTTACAGAAACTTGATTATTCCAAACAACTGTCGCTAAAGGAATGCTGATTGACGGGGGAGGGGGAGGATTAAGGAGGAAGGACTTTTGCAGTTAATTCTGTTAAGAATAGGTATACCACGTTTCTCTCAGTAAAAAAAGACCATGTTACAGTTTAAGTGTATATTGTAATATTTTAAAGTCTATTTCCTATCTATTTACACATTTTTAAAGCATATTTTAAGTGCCTATTTTCTCTTTTAAAAGCCTATTTACTTGTTTTAAAAGACTATTTTAGGTGCCTAAAACTAATTTTTTTCGAGCCTAAAATCGTAGGTCTAGTTATTATACATTAAGGAATGGCCATGACGAAAGTGTGATAGGAAAGATTTTTAATTTTACATTTCTAGGTATGTTTACTTATTTCAGGTAAATTATTCTAAATTATGGAAGGAGGCTTAAAAAGAATAGACTTTGGTATACTTTGCAATATTCGTCTTGACTTAGAAAAATAAATTTCTCAATGAGATCGATGCGCAGTTGTGTATTTTCTGTATTTATTTTACATGAAATTAAGTTAAATTAAACGTCTATAAGATGAACGAAGTCACCTCTGATTGCAATGTACTTGTCACAATTTAATTACAGAGCTTATAATCATAGATACTAAACAATTATTAAAACCAAAGAGGAATAGAGAGCATGGAATAATGCTTTCCAGAGGCAGAAAACTGGAAGACAAATAAAATCTGCGCACGGAATAACAATTATTATATTATAAACCAATCTGTATTCTGTTTGTAGAACACTTTGAAATAAACATTTACAAATGATAGATATATAAGCATTCATGAACCACAGATTATTGTCTCTGTTGGTCATTACATGAGAATATTTTAGGAAAGTTCTGGGTTCAAGTCCCAGTTCAAGTCCCAGTGTCGGAGGAATTTTTCTCCTATAATATTCTCATTTACAAATGAATCAAAGTGATCATAAATATAACAGGTACCATATATCTTTAAATGTATACCGACCGACAGCATTTAAATGGTCGAACAGTCCAAGACTCAATTTAGTCATGTTTACATGTAAATATGGATTTTAAGACGCGCTTATAATAAAATAATGAGTCAATAACTCACCTTCAGTAAAAAGTTAACAGATCCATTGGTGAATATTCTTCCCACCACCCCAGTGGGTGAGCCCCAGTCAGGTTTATGGGTACATGTAGTTATTCAGTTTCTGACAGATGTTTTATTAGGGGAGTCCATAAATAAAATGTTGAAGGATTTTTACTTTAATACTGATATATACTGGAAAAGAGGATTCCTAATTCCTCGAAGCGTTATTAAAACATTATACTGTACAGTACACTAACATTGTAATTATTTAAGCGGCATTAAAGCAGCAATGGAATTCAATAGTGAGCCACTCTTTAAAAAAACACACACTCTGGTACACTGACACTTGAGGTGATAAAGTTATATATAGGCTATAAGAATTCCCTAACTATTAAATTCAGGCGATAATTATAGCACATATATGACGTAACTAATCAGAACTTTGAATCAATATTAACACAGAACCTGTGCACGACACTTGAAACTAGAGCTGTCTGACTGTGAACTGATGTTTTAAAGATTTTTAAAAGGGAGTCTTGCTTCACAATGTACATTTTTTACATCTGAAGGGTAAAATCGCATTTTCTAACCCTTAACCCATCTCTTTGAATAGAACATTTTTTTTGTCAAATATAGTGTAGGTGGTCAGCTCAGCAAGGAAAATTTTCAATAGTCTCCTGCTGTCTATAAATAAAATGGACAGGCTCTTTAAGTTTCTGCTGGCAATGTGTATGAATAAAGAATTGTTTACAAAAGGGCAAACTCCCCTCTGCATAAGACAAAAAAAAGTCGTATAAGCTACTTCCCATTTTCTGAGTCATAACCAAAGAGTTGTAAAAGTACCCCAATAAATTTAAAGAGAAATGTAAGATGTTTGTGCGTGTTCTTTATTTTGACATCCACAGTATGTTTTACAGAAACCAGCAACTTAAATATTTTGTTTCAAATGTCTCAATATATTTTGTTACAGCTTATTCATTTGAGGCCTGAGCACTCAGAAGTGGTCCCTCTATTAAGCCATACCCCCTGTAAGATCATATGTAGTCTATCTTTACAGATACATGCATTATTTTAGTGAAAAATAAGTTTTATTCCCATCATTGCCATTGTATGTAGGTGTTTAAATCCTCCTGCCGGGCTAGGGGCCACGTCACATCCCTCGTGCTCAATACGCATACGCGTCGAACGAGGCAACCTTACATATACCAGCCTTGGGCTATACCCACCATTAAATAAGTGATTTTTCGTAAAATTTCGGGCCCTAGTGATGATGGCCAAATGATGTCCGGGGATTACAGAAGCCTTAAGTATCCCTTCATTCGTCTCGCAGGTGAGGAAGAACTCCGAAAAATCCCCACCTAGGGAACTTGTCCCGGCCGGGAATAGAACCCGGGTTCGCTGCGTGAGAGGAACGCTTCAGCGGTGGACTTATTTGAGTACTAATTGCTTGATTTTATTATCGACTATTAGTAAATTTGGAATAAGTATAATTTTCCGTACACAAAGAACTAAGTTAACTCACCACAAAAACAAATATAACTTAACACTTTAGCATTAGTCCACTCAAGAATGCTCAAAAGCGGGGTGTAGAGAGAAATGGAAGGAATAATTATTGACTTTGGGACTTCGTTTGGACTAGTAAAAACGTAAACACACTAAAAGTCCCCACTCCTAGGAGGGCCCTCCTGGGGGGCCCGTAGAAGGTACTTTTTTGTTTTGTTTTTCGCTTATATCTCGGAAATTATCGATTCTAGCGATAAGACAAATTTATAGAAAATTAAAGCTGATAAAATTATCCACAACATTGACTTCATTAATTTTTTCGCTATCCCCCATACTGTCCAAGATATCAAAATTAGCTGATTTAAAAAATATATATATATATTTTGCCTCACGTTTTTTGCCATATTTGACCTTCTGACTCTTCGACCCTTTGTCCTACGAAAATGTCATAAGAAAGGAAGTTGTAGATCATTAAATTTGCTTCAAGATTTTATGCTATTTTACTACTTATCTTTAACCGTTCATAAGTTACAGCAATTTTAGCTTTACAGTATGTGTAAATTCCGAGATTTGGCAAAGAAGATATTTCCGATATTCCACTACTCTAACTCTATATAAAAGCCAATATATAGGTATTTATATGTATAAATAGTATTATATATATATATATATATATATATATATATATATATATATATATAGGTTACACAAAAAGAAATTATATATAGCCTATATTATATAATATATTTTCAAGTAGGCTATATATGTAGGCCTAGTTCTTCAAAAGTAACGTTGCTTGGTGTCGATGAATACTATTTTCGATACCTCGAATCTAATGGAACCACTTCAGTAGTGTATTGGAACTTTCACTGTATCGTAAAAGTGATAACTATGAACCCTTCCATAATTTTCTCCAACCAAATCGTTTATTGTAAATTCGGAGCCGTTTGAAAATGTACAGAAATCTCAGAAGCCAGCTAGCTACATTTGAACCAAGACTATAAAATTTATGGTTCATAAAAATTCAATAATATAAAACCCATTAATAAAGGTTTAGACGGGAAGGAGGAAGAGAGAAAACATAAAACGTTAACTGAGAGTCGCTGCTGTGCCGAAGTACCTTTGTAATATGCATATGAAGAGGCTACTGCTCAGAACAGATTATTAAAGTATGACGTTCTCCCACTAAAACAATGAACCGTGTGACCCCTCAATATGCGTAACAGTAGCTATAGAAGGTTCAATTAAATAAACAATTCTATATAAACGATAACTGATTTATGATCATTACCAGGGCCCGGATTCTAATGACATGTCATCTTTTTATTGATGCTGCATAAGCATAGACATTGCCAACTTGTAGATAAATCCTAATCTGGCCTCTAGATTATAGAAATACATTTTTATTAGGTCATTTTATGCAATTTTATATTTTTAGGGCATTTATTTCAGTTTTTACGTCATTATTTTGCTATTTTCGTGTCATTTGATTCCTTATTTAGTCATTTTCATGCATTTACATGGAGTATATTAAATTTTTGTCGTCTTTTTTTCCATTCGGGTAATATTTAAATAAATTACTAGGTTAGTATAATGCAACATTTTTTTAGGATCTGACATGGTCGTTTACTCTTCGGGAAGAACATAATCTGAGTGTGTTCGAAAACAGGTGCTTAGGAAAATATTCGGATCTAAGAGAGATGAAAACAGGGACTGGAGAAAACTTCATATTGACGAGCTTCAAAACCTGTACTCTTCACCGAAAATAAGGGTAATTAAATCATGGAGGATGAAATTGGCTGGAAATGTTGCGCGCATGGGGGAGGAAAGACATTTCTAAAAAATATTGACTGGGAGACCCGAAGGGAAGAGACCACTTGGAAGACCTAGACGTAGATGGGAGGACAATATTAGGATAAATTTAAGGGAATTAGGACTTGCAAGGGATGGTTGGAGTTAGCACAGAATAGGGTTGAATGGCGGGCTCATGTAAGCGCGGCAAAGAACCACCGGGTTTCATAAAATAGGTAATATTCCTTTAGCTTGCTTAGGAATATTCCATTGCCATTTAGTAAATAAATTAACCAGGGTCGTATTTTTATTAAACCAACTTAGTCTCTGTTTACCAAAATGCACAAAGAAAAGGACGATATAGGAGGAGGGAAGTTTCGGAAAGTCTCAACTTTTAATCTCAATGCAGTAAGAAATGTGGCATATTAATCAGCTTTTATGAAGGGCAGTCGAATTGTATTTGTAAAATGTCGCCCGTAGGCCTATCCTTAATTTGATTGATAATGTGTTTCTGAATCTCCCACTGTCACTGCCTCCCATTCCAGAGCTTACAGTATCTAATTAATTAGTTTCATTTTTCCTGTGGTATAGTTGAATAAATGGTAGTTTTGTAAAATCCGCCTATATACCACTAAATATAACAATAAGCTGAAGTTTATATGAGAGAAAGAAAAAATAATTGAGTAAACTATGAAATAATGTGGGTTTATTAAGTTATTTTAAAAGGTAAGTATTATATATTAAGTACATCAATTAAATCTAAAATATTAAAATATCATTGAGCTCAATGAATAGTCAAATTGGATAAAAAAAATTATTATCTTACAGCCTTACTAATAAAAGCTGCTTATATCTGCGTTGAACGGTTGTTTGGTTGTTCACCGTGTAAGTTCTGCATAAGCCGCATTACCAATAACGAGTGTGTAACTGCCGAGTTTACATCGGGTTTGTACGTCCAACGTCATCAAATACGTCACTCTATTTGTGACGTTACTAGCTCCTGGCTATGAAGGGACTGCTGAACGCCATCTATCGGTGCAGCGGCAAACAACGGTGGATCGTCTGCAGACTAATTGTAGTTTCAGTATTTCATTATATTGTTTTCAGAAAGCTGTAATCATGGGTACAAGTATGGAAATATGTCCCGCAAACAAGGAACAATGTTTATAATTCCGCAAAAGTAGCCCAGAATGTTTCATAACAAGTTACCTTAAGAATGGATGCATAACCTCAAAATTCAATCTCAGACATCTACGAAGTGACCGGCTGTTACGCAGATCGGCCATCTTGATTATTTACGTCAAGTTTAAACAAGGGGGCTAGGCTGTGTAAAGGTTGCACCACATTCAGCATTATGCAACGATTATTAGTACTCTTTCTTTCCTCAGCTGTGTATATTCCTGGTATAAATGTTACAACTGGATTATTAGTAAGACTGTTAGTGAATAATATTATACTTATGAAGTAAATCTAGTCACTTATTGGATTAAAATGTAACTGGATTAAAATATAAGCATATTTGAATTAAAACATTCAAATATTGTCACAAATCAGAAGATGACTTATTGATATATAAGTTTTGTCACAGATGTATGTCTTTTAGCCTATACAGTTTGCCTTTTGCTCCCTTGTTTGTGGTATATAATAGGCGGATTTTACAAAACTACCATTTACAGTATCTAATTCTTTATCCTACAAATTACTGTAATTTATCCCCAAAGCTGCATTTCTACTCTCTATTAATATATTTAGATTATCCTGAAATCCGCCGCTGTTTCACCAGATAGATAAGGACAGTTCATCGGCTCTTTGCCATTGTCTGGCATTTTAGTTCCAGTGGCCGCCTTCAGGGAGCGCAACTCGCTAAACTAATCGATCTTTTTGAAATTTCCGACACGTAATGCTGGTACTAATCCCGAACCTTTATATCATCTCTTTCTCTCTCTCTCTCTCTCTCTCTCTCTCTCACACTGACTGGCAAACAAAAAGAAACGCTGCGGAACTCACGAGATGGCTGCAGCGTATTTTCCACTGATTCACAGTACTTTTCTTCTAAGTGATTCACAAAGTACGTAGCCAGGGGGGTGGCCGGCCCCTCCCGAAATTAAAAGAAACTTACAAAAACATAATTGAATACGATAAATACTTAAGTTTTGAAATAGGATTGTTAAGGGGGGATATACAGCTTAGCGTGAAATTCACAGATCAGAAATACATGATTTCATTATTTTTTCCCTCAGCAATGAATTGCTCTATATACAATCTTGCAATCTGACATACACTTTAATGACTACTTCTACAATTGCATATACTATTTTCAAAATTAATCGAACTGTTATAGTTATGGGTAATTATCGTTCCAATGCACGTTTCATGCATTAAAATGCCGTTTCCGTGAAAATTCCCACAAATGAGAATATTTTTGAGTGATTCTTTTTTCTCTCTATATGCATACATCATATCAACAACATTAGCTACAATCTTTTGCATTTTCTTTTTCATTAATATATATACTTTAAAAAATAAAATTATTAATGTTAAATGAACGATTGTAGATATTAACAAATATACAGAAAAATAATCACTCAGAAATATTTATATTTGTGGAAGTTATCAAGGAAACGGCATTTTAGTGCATGAAAAGTGGCTCCATTTTGAAACGATAGTTAAAAAGATAATTACCTGTCACTGTAACAGTCTGATTAGTTTTGCAAATAGTATGCAGTTGTAGAAATAGTCCATAAAGAGTACGTTAGATTGCAAGATTGTAGAAGGCATTGAGCCTTGGCGTTAAAATGTATCACTAGTTAAAACCATTTCCCAAATTAGTTTTAAAATATTTTTATTTTGCCAAATTAAATTGTATTTTTATTGTTTAAATTTCAGGTGGTTCTGTAATAGTATAATAGTAATAGTAGCCTATAGTAATAGTATATTCTGTAATACAGTGAGTCCCACGCAAGAGTTGGCCAATGACGCGGGTTTCTATGTCGCGGTGGGCACAGCTCCAACTCCCGAGCGATCGGGTGAAATATCTACGCTAATAAAGCCGCGATCGGTGTAATGATTCAGATTCTCACATTTACCGTTAAAATTACAATGATAATAACCACGTACCTCATCACAAGAGATATTGGAAATGTTCTTCTCTTGCATACGCACAACACTGGCACCTTTTTAGGGAATTTTCTTTCACGCGCGTAAGTTCAGCTTCCGAGATAGAATTAATTTCTCCTGTGATACTGTCTTTAAGTTCTTCTAACAATAGCCTATGTGACTATTATTTTTGGGGGAACTTGAAAAATAAAGTGTATTGGTCAATTCCACACACATTAGAACACTAGAAGAGAAATTAACTCTATCTCGGAAGCTGAACTTACGCGCGTGAAAGAAAATCCCCTAAAATGGTGCCAGTGTTGTGCGTATGCAAGAGGAAAACATTTTCAAGATCTATTGTGATGAGGTACGTGGTTATTTTCATTGTAATTTTAACTGTATTTCTGAGTACCTTAATCATTACACCGATAGTGGCTTTATTAGCGTAGATATTTCACCCGATCGCCCGGGAGTTGGAACTGTGTCCATCGCGACACTGAAACCCGCGTCATTGGCCAACTCTTGCGAGGGACTCACTGTAGTATATTGCGATACAAGTGCCGTAAGCGATAAATACGGATCGAGGAAATAGTTTGAAAAAACCAGGCGCATGCGCAGTTTTTTTTTAAATTTCCGAGATCCGTTATGCCCTTACGGCACGAGTATTGCATGCTGTTTTTTGCACGATAATATAATATATCAATTTAATTATATTAATTGTGATATTACCTGAAAATATTATGTATATACATTCTTGAAGATAGATGTTTATTTCAGAAAGTGATTCGCATGTGTTTGTTGTTATGCGAACCGAATATTTGTCCTGGGGGGCCATGTCCATAAAGGCTTGTATTATGATGTGCCGTAAGTAAATTCATAACCTCACGGAAACTCTTACCGCACATAGTAATAAGATTGCGTGTGGGAATGTCAACTTACGATCCACGGCAACAACTTTCGTAAGTATAGTCACCGCTTTTAAAGGATCCTCAGGGGGCAACCCTCTAATTTAGTATCTCAACCCCAACCCTGACCAAACCCTCCATAAACACCTCCATAAACATCTTGGGGTTGAAAAGCCGAAATGGAAGGAAGGGAAATGTTGCGCGTGCCTAAGCATAAGATGCGCATTGTTGCCACAGTTTAAAAACCTTGCAGCTGATTTCCACAAATCTGGAGAAACAACACAAGTGACATTGCAACAAGGCCTGACCTGGTGGCAGGGACCACCGCATTTGTTTAGGGGTGGGTAGACCCTAATAATGTTTTCCAGATGAGGTAAGTGGTCCGACTTAAAAGCGTTTAGGGGTGGGTAGACCCTAATAATCTTTTCCAGATGAGGGAAGTGGTCCGACTTAAAAGCGTTCCGCTCGCTTTGTAGCCGATTGGGGTTCGTTTGGGCGCGAAGACTTTTTTTATACCACTAATGAGTTAAGTCGTACAAAAAAACAGTTTGAAACACATGAGTATTTTTTTTAAGTAGTGGTTTCAACGAACTTTGTTGTTTAATATGCATTAACGCCACTAATCTACTGATTACAATATTACAGTTTAAGTATCAATAGGTTACTATTTATTCTGTGATGAATATTCAACTGGTTTATTTGTGAAGCGCGAGTCAACATCGTTATTAAATAACAGATAAAATGACATCGATTTTAAAGCTTAAGTTCCGTGCATCAATGACACAGGTTACCGGTCAGTGAATATTTCACATAATTATCATCTACAAGCATAGAAGTGCCGAGATGATAACGTCTTGGACTCACATTCGGGAGGTCCCAAGTCCGGCAAATTTGACATGGATTTTCTCATGGTTTCCCCAAATACTTATTTAGTGACTTCTTTGAGACGAATATGTCAATCATTTTATATGGGGGTTACACTACTTACAGGATTTTAGGTCAAAGTCACTGAAGTATCTCGCTGATAACTAGAATGAATGTCTCGTTATCTAGCCTAGGTAAATTTATATTGTACACTATTTTCATAGCACTTAGCTTGTATTGCTTCTATTCGTTAATTTCTTAGTTTTAAGTTTCAATTTTGGTGTATGTTATAGTATAATATTATAATTATACAAACATCCAATTATATTATAATTCTTTAATTCACTTTGTTTGCTCGGCATATTATTGGGCGCATTTTTGTCTTATGTTTTAATATAGGTAGTTCAATATTGTATTATTATTCTATTTTTAGCACTTTGTATTATGTACCTAAGTATGATATCTATTATATTTGTTTTTTGTAGATTCCTTTTAATGTATTTTGTATTTATCCTGGTAGAGTGGAAGATAAGGCCCTATGGCCTTAACTCAGCCAGGGAAAATAAAACATTATTATTATTATTATTATTATTATTATTATTATTATTATTATTATTATTATTACTACTACTACTATGCCGTGAAATAACATATTGTACAAATTACACTTGCAGCAGTTTCAGTATCCGTAAATTTATTAAATAAAATATTGTAGAGCTATTTTAGCAGAATTAATGAAAATCTGTATTGGTTGATGAATTATGTGTTATATTGATCCCAATGTGAGATTCGCTGAACAGTCTCACCATTCTGATGTATCCCAAAATGAGATTCGGTGGACAGCTTCACCATTGCGACGCAACCGTTCCAAATATAAAGCAAATAACAGTTTGTTTTGATAGTAGTAAGGGTTATCTATCTGTGACGGTGGAGTATACGGAGCAAGGATTGGTTTTCCAATCGATCCAGAGGCATTCCCAGATTGAAGGGGATTCCTATCAGCATAGACAGCCTG
Source organism: Ectobius pallidus (assembly GCA_964059195.1). Classification (NCBI taxonomy): domain Eukaryota; kingdom Metazoa; phylum Arthropoda; class Insecta; order Blattodea; family Ectobiidae; genus Ectobius; species Ectobius pallidus. The sequence goes on along the minus strand of CAXKWD010000004.1, from coordinate 20,406,735 downwards.
ATGCTCTTCAAGGGATTCATTCCTTTTCTGCCCAGTTGTTGCTTCATTCGATGGATTGTAAATATCAACCTGTAGGTAAGGGCCATCTGTCTCTGACAGGGAAGGTGTATACTGAGCTAGGGTTTGTTCTTCAACCCATCCAGAGGTAGTCCCAGATTGAGGGGGATTCCTAGCAGTACAAGCAGCCTGATGCTGTTCAAGCAATTCATTTATTTTCTGCCCACTTGTTTCTCCATTCGATGGATTATAAATAACCTGTAAGTAAGGGCCATCTGTCTCTGAGAGGTAAGGTGTACACTGAGCTAGAATTTGTTCTTCAATCCATCCAGAGGTAGTCTCAGATTGAAGAGGATTCCTATCAGCATAGGCAGCCTGATGCCGTTCAAGCGATTCATTCCTTTTCTGCCCAGTTGTTGCTTCATTCGAAGGATTGTAAATATCAACCTGTAGGTAAGGGCCATCTGTCTCTGAGAGGGAAGGTGTATGCTGAGCTAGAATTTGTTCTTCAACCCGTCCAGAGGCAGTCCCAGATTGAGGGGGATTCCAATCAGCACAGGCTGCTTGATGCTCAAATGATTCGTTCTTTTTCTGCCCAGTTGTTGCTTCATTCGATGGATTGTAAGTATCAACCAGTAGGTAAGGGCCATCTGTCTCTGAGAGGGACGGTGTATACTGAGCTAGGGTTTGTTCTTCAACCCATCCAGAGGCAGTCTCAGATTGAGGGGGATTCCTAGCAGTACAAGCAGCCTGATGCTGTTCAAGCGATTCATTTATTTTCTGCCCACCTGTCTTCATATCTATACAATCCTCATGGGATGGATCGAAACTATCGCCCTGTTCGTTATAACAAGCATCATCATTTATGCTCAGATTTTGAAATCTCTTGTAAGGTGGCACGATGTCACAACATTGGTCATTTTTCCTTTTTCGGCAACTAATTGCAGCCAACATTTGAACCGGTTGAATTTTTAAACTACTTCACTCATAGTATCTTCCCTTTTGTTTTCGGGTATCTGTTCCAGGTCAACTGTGAGTGAAACAAAATTTACGGTACCTGATTCAACTACTCAGCTTGTCTTCGTACAAAACATACAAAATGAAATCCAGAAGTTGACACAAAATTTACAAGATGTTTCAGACCGGATTATACTGTAACGCAGCAACAGGGATAGGGTAACTTATATTGTTAAATTATTTTTTGGACAGCATGAATTAAAATTGTAAAAGTGGATGGACAGCCCTGCTAGTTTGTGTTAGGAGTCAACTGGGTTGCCTTCATATGTAACACAGGAGCCAACTGATGTGTTTACGTCAATTATCACAGTTTCAGCCGGGAACCAAAAGTGGTGCACCCATTAATGGTGGTTTCCGTGACGGATGTAAATAAATATAATTTCAGGGACATATAGTATATTCAGAACATGTTACAAGTTTATCTTATTATAACACGTTTCTGTCATCAGTAAGGCAAGGCATTTGATGATTTTGCACCTCTTTTATATAAAGGTTAAAAGTTAGCTCGAATATATACAAATGTATGTCATGAAATAACTGATCAAATAAGGGCAATTTGATTTGCATTTTTTTCTTTTTGCTTTATTTTGCATTTTTTGTCAATTTTCAAGAGATAGGTAATCTTTTTGGAAATTTTTAGACCATTTTCGCATTTTTTTAGTCATATTTCAGAGGAGGTAGAGAGGAGCTTTTCCACGCACAAATCGTTGCTTTCAGACAACAGACAATCGTTTTTATTTGACAATCATCGCCAAGTGTTCACAGTTAATTTTAATTAATATAATTTAATAGTTAATTTATTGTCTTATAGCAATAAAGAAGTTTTTCCTTCCTTTTTAACTGGCACATATTTGCTAGGGGAAATTTGATGGGCATGCAAATTGAGAAAGAATTTGTTTTTAGCTAAGGGTGTCCAAGTAGGGCCTAGGCCTACTATACATTTATTTACTTCTTTAGTAACAAAATAAATGCGTTTTGTAATGTAAATTCATATAAAACGCACTGCCATCCACTAAACTGTCTTTAGCAATTCATTACTTCAAAAAACTAAACATAAGTAATAATCAGGGCCCGGATTCCAATGACATGTCATCTTTTTATTGATGCTGCATAGACATTGCCAATTTGCAGATAATTCCTAATCATGGCCTCTAGATTATAGAAATGCATTTTTATTAGGTCATTTTTTGTCATTTTATGCAACTTTATATTTTTAGGGCATTTATTTCAGTTTTAGGTCATTATTTTGTCATTTTCGTGTCATTTTCTTCCTCATTTAGTCATTTTCATGTATTTACATTGAGTGTATTAAGGTTTTTACATCGCTAGCGGTGCTGTCTTTGAAGTGTTGTTTGTTTAATGCAAGAAGGAAAAATTCGGCGTTCAAGTGTTGACATGTCTCAGTCGTAAATGAGAATTAAAGAAACGCCAAAATGTTGTATTATATTACTATTGTTATTAGAATGACTTAGTACCAGAGTCTGCCACCTGCTTGGATTTGCCGTGCAAACTGCTGTTTACCTTAAATAAACTACAACATAATCCGGCAGACCACAAAAGGATGTGCCGAATTTTGATTCACCAGTGCCTCAGTGCCAGTTTAAATTTCTGCGAGAAAAGAACATTCACAACATTACAGTTATTTACAGTTTTTACAATTATGTACAAACTCGTCTATAACTTTGTGTGTACAATAATAACTTTTTATAAATAAAATATCAGTTTTTAGGTAATTTTTTATAATTATTAGGTCATTTTCTTTAAAATTTAGGGTCATTTTATAGGTCATTTTTCAAACAATTTTAGGTCATCAGAATCCGGGCCCTGGTAATAATGGTAAATTTATTGGTGTTTTTTTTAAATGTCATTTTCTACTACTTTTAGGTCGTAAATGCATTTTCATTTTGTAATTTTTCACTGTTTTATGGTCATTAACTGCCCTAGTCATCTGTTTTTAAGGATTATTTCGGTATGAGGGTGTTGACACTTTTCTTGCAAGAATCGAGATAATGTGGAAAAATTTCATCTCTAGGATCAGAACATTTCGTGCGAATATACACGCAGAAGTTTTCAGTTTACTTTTGACACTTGTTTCGCTTCCTTGAAAGGGAAATATCTGCTACACACAGTATGGTGGATATCACATGCAAATTCAGCAGCCTCAGGCGTCAAGACTCCAGATCGTAAATAACAGAGTCGTGAAATTCTTGGCTCGCATTGTTCTCACAAATGTTATTGTCAGATAGAATATTCTGTACAGGGTGCTCACCAGTGATGATTCTCCACTGACGCGTTTGAATAGCATACCTACTTAAACAAGCATAAACAGGGTATGAAACGACCTATTAATTTTACCTAGAGTCATCTTATTAAACTTCTACAAGCACTAGACGAAATAAAATTAGCACTTTAGTAGAACCCAAATGTTTCACTTCTGCTGATCTGTCACATAGCTCTAGTTTCGATCCTCGTCTGTGTAATTCTAAAATCACATTACATCCAGTTTTAGCCAAATTTAGTCTTTAAATCTAAAATTAAAAAAGCATATAACTTAGATTTTCATCCCTTTTAAAATAGGTTTATCTTTTGGTACCTACTAATATCATGATAAACTGCAGAGCATTACACTTCCCTCTCCTAATTTTTTGCAATGGATAATATCAAACTAATAAGTTATGTGTAATATCATTAAATTGCGAGAGCCTTGTAAGAAGTTGAAACCATCATGGGCAGATGGCTTAAGTTCATAGAGATAGATCTAGATTTAGATTTTTTATTAGGCCATCGAAATAATGTTATAAATAGTATTAGGATGTTTATAACCGCAAAGAGACAGAAGTATGTAAGACGATATGACCTTAAAAATAGATAAAAACTACCCAAAAAGGACGAAATACTATCACGATAATTTACTTTTCATTCCTATAATTATTTATATATCAATTGAGTCATGCTTTACTCTCGGCTTTTGTCTTTTCCACTAGTATTATACCGGTACTATTTCACAATAGTTTGACTATTTAGTTATAAGGTGATTTTAGATTAAGATTGTATTTCAATAATGTAAAACATGTAAACATAAGGATGGAACTGCCCCCGAGCAAGAGCTCCTGTTCTTTCGAGGTTTCAGGATCTTATAATTATATTATAGATGTAGTTACGTAATTAAAAAAATAATAATTCCCCTAATAATAATAATAATAATAATAATAATAATAATAATAATAATAATAAATAAAAATAAAAAATCCAGAGACGGCTAGAGTCTCTTTAACCTGTTTTAAGTAAACTTAAAAAACAATAACGAAATTCAATTGAATGTTTCCTTTTCAAAGGGATTCAGGCTAAAGATGTTTCGCACGAAAATTTATTCACGCAGCTGGAATTTAATCCGCATATTTCTTATGAAGAACACGTTAGATGGAAGTAGACAGTGATCATAATGTAAATGGATGTAAAACGGAAGGATATTAATGCACACTGAATTAACATGCGTGTTCACAAAGGATGCGTGCTTCACGACATATAATCAATACCTCTCTATGTGTCACATCTATAGTATACAGAGTTGGCATTTTCCCGTCCAAAACTAATATATACCATCCCAGTGAGAAAAAGTGGTTAATACCTTGATAAATTGGCAAATACCGGACCATAGGCCTACCAAATAGAGTTGCCATCTTTTGGTAAGGCTAAGGTGGGACACTTATGGAATATATGCATATCGCCGATCTTTATACCTAAATTTGTACATGGAATAATTTATTAATAAGAGGAAGATAGTATATATTCGTTACAAAGTCAAAACTGAACAGTAACACTAACATTAGAAAAGAAAAGGCTAGCAAAATAATAAAGAATATATATAATCAGTGGCGTACCAAGGGGGGTGCGAACGGGGCGGCCGCACCGGGCGCCGTAAAGAGGGGGCGCCAAAATTGAAAAACAACTTTTTTTAGTTTAAGAAAAAAATAATTTTACTCGGGCAAAATATAAGGCTTTATTGGTCAAATTTTCTTTATTACTTTGTTAAATACTGCAGTAACATTATTTAGAACTGAAATAAACGTTTTGTTTTAAACTATTTATAGACAATACGAAATGGGTCGTGGGCGCCGAGCACACAGGAAAAGTTTACGATGTAATTTAGCAATTTTATCAATTGAACGTGATGTGGCTGCTACTATAGACTTCAACTCTATTATAAAAACGTTTGCATCCATCAAGGCTACGAAGGCACATTTTTAAATTTTTGTTATGACGCTGAAACTTCTTTTCTCTTTATTTTTTTTCAAACAAACAAACCTTATAATGCAGTTTTATTTCATTTATATTTTTCATTTTATAATGTGTTGAAGTAACATATTACTTATTAAAAATAAATAATTGTGAACATTAAACTGTGTTTAAATTAAACTCATTGAACCTTGAACCTTTTATTGTTAGGGGGCGACTGCCATCTAGTTAGCCCTGGGCGCCAAGTAGCCTTGGTACGCCACTGTATATAATGCGTCCCTCTTAGGTATAATTCAGGACGCTGAAAATGTTCTTCGAATGCGGGATGTCCCGCCAAATTCGGGACAGGTGGCAACGCTACTACCAAATGTGAGTAAAAACTTTCATAACTGTGGCTGGAACACTTTAGGAGATATGAGCAATTTTCTAAAACTCTGCATAACCCGCATTCTGCCAGTTATTTGAAGGGTGTCGGACTGAATTTTTGGGACCAGGGTAGAGTAATAGGAATGACACGTAAGGAAAATAAAGAGACAAGAGGAGCATGGATGTGTTTGAGGTCATGAGAAAGAGAGGCAATCCTGTGTAATAAAGTTAAAAGGCTTACACACGTTACTCGACAACATGCACGGTTTCGTTAATTAAGCTGCCCCACTACAGCCTGGGCCCAAATATAAGCTACACAAATCTACCGTCTTCTTGATAAGTTATACAGACTTCGGACCTTTAGGTCGCTAAAAATGCTGTTTTAGGTACCTAAAATAGGCTCTAATAATTGGAAAATAGGTTCTAAAAATCGTAAAATAGTCTCTTATAAAATCGTTAAGTTGCCAATTTTCTGAAATATCCCAATTACAATGAAGAATATTATATTTATTGAAGTCACCATTAATCAATAATAATGATAAAACACAGATATAGGCCTATGGTGCACAGAATTATATAGACCTATTACTAGGGCCTGTATTACTACCATAACAGTGAAAACCTCCCTGCGAGCAGAAGCTACGCACGCTAGCATATTCAACCCCTTGTATCCCTCAGTGATTCAGATAACTACTTTTTAATACTGCATGTGGGAGTCGGGAGAAAAACACTATATTTTCGTGTGAATTGCAAGGAATTTTTCTACTGAAGACGAAACATTTCTTACTATTTAACCACGTCACAAATGTGTCATGTTGGCCTATTGCACATTCCGGTGCACAGAATTATATAGACCTATTACTAGGGCCTGTATTACTACCATAACAGTGAAAACCTCCCTGCGAGCAGAAGCTACGCACGCTAGCATATTCAACCCCTTGTATCCCTCAGTGATTCAGATAACTACTTTTTAATACTGCATGTGGGAGTCGGGAGAAAAACACTATATTTTCGTGTGAATTGCAAGGAATTTTTCTACTGAAGACGAAACATTTCTTACTATTTAACCACGTCACAAATGTGTCATGTTGGCCTATTGCACATTCCGAGCTAAAAATTCAGTACGAACTGAAAATAAATGCTAGAATTTATAACAAAAAATAACTTATTTTGAACTTTAAAGGAAAAACAAGCAAAAAGGCAATATTACGTAAAAATAGGCTGTTTAAGGTCAGTTTTAGGCATAGTAACTTATGGAACATGCACACACAAGTTTTCGTCCATATATCACTTAAGGATTAAAATAGGTTTTTACCTAAAATCCGAAGTCTGGTTATTAATACGCTGAGATAATGAACATACACAAAAGGATCTGTAACTTGACAATCTACATACCCCAACATAGTGGTGTAGTCAAGGGTATAAGCAGGTCAGTGGCGTAATGGATAAATGTTGCTCCACCCTGCAAAGTTTAATTTGGGCCCCTAACAAAACAATTCATATTCAAGCATGTGGATTGGGTAGATGGTATGTGGTCAGCTTATGGTGGTCAACATGCCGACACCCATTGCCATTATTGATGGTTTCGTGACAGGAGCTGCTACCTCTTTATCAAATAGCTCCTCAGTTGCCGTCATAAGGCTGAGTGCACCCCGTTCCAGACCTCTCTACCTCAGAGAAATCCGAGGTACTGGATGGGGAATCGGACCCAGGCGTCAGCTGTCCTGTATACCTATAATTTGACAAAATCCGGTCTCATTTTTCATAGATTTTACTGGAATGTACCAGTACACTTGTACGGATTTAAGAAGATATTTTAACAAGCTCTTCTTTAGTTCTTTATTTGTACACAAGGCGGCATTGTTTGAACTCCCACGGCCTCGTGGAAACAGGAGACACTCTATACCGCGTAATTAGTGTTTGTATCTTGCTCCATACTTAACAGCGATGCCACATGATCGTGTGAGTCTTTGTAAGATGCTTTTTATAAAACAATCGTCCTTTGCTCAAGTCATCATCACAGACTAGACCAGGCTGGTGGGCTTAAGCTTTCCCAATGCGATTGCGGGCTAGGACCATGCAATGCTTAAGTGCTAGGACACAAGCTAATACCGTTAATAATATCTTTCTGGCATGTAAACGTCTTTAAAATAGGTATAAAGGGGGTCACTTGCTAAAACCGCACTTATCGTTACGTTACGAAAATTTACATCACTCTGGAAGTATATCGTTGTCGTTAAATGTTATGAGAAATTTACATCGGTCTGGGAGGGGTCACTTGTTTGATATAGCTTTGCTTCTTTTTAATCTAAATTCAAGAACACTCGTATACACTAATATAGGCCTAAGAAATTCTTAAAATACTTGGAGATTTCACAAAATGCACTGGCAATAATATTAACTGTGAAACTGTGCGATTCCCTGACATGACTAAAGCAGCCGTATAGGTTAGGAAAAAATTATATTAAATACGATTACTTTCTGTCAGGAATTGCTTGCACAGGAGCGTTAAACTGAAAATGCATTAAAAATAATGTAGATATTGGTAGCCATACATTTCGTACAATGCACAATATTAGTAGTTACGTGCTTTTAATATTATTATTCAACATTCATCTCTTCTCTCTATATATATAAAAGGCTTTGTCCTGACTGACTGACAGGAATCAACGTAGAGCCTAAACTATAACAGGTAGAGACTTGGAATTTTGACAGTACCTTCGTTTCATAATGTAGGTACTCACTAAGAAAGGATTTTGAAAAATTCTGATTTTAAATGCCAAAAATTAAATGTTTTTGAGAATACTTAACCCCTTCTTACACAGAATTATCGAATCCGAATCACATTTGACATTAAAACATATTGTTGCCAGTGGGTTTCAGATGGGTTTGGAATTAAATGAAATGGAAGTTTGACAATTACAGTTGGCTTTGTCTATTTTTGTCATACCTTGAAATAAAACTTTCGCGATCGCTTGAATGTTGTAAGCCCTAATATGGTCAAACATTCTTTTATTTGGACGAAACTCACTATACAGGGGTTTTCTGGACCAAGGAACTCGAATCTGAGGTCGCTTTTACCAGGTGACGCTATCTAATCGTGGTATGTAGTCCACGTGATTTAGGTGTTATTAAATATAATGATTTAACTATTATGCTCTTAATTTTTAATTTTTGAAATAATTATCGCGGGCGATGCCGCGGGCACATGCTAGTTTATTTATATTTAACAATACTGAAATCGTTATAAAGAAATGAATCACGATAACAAAAACAAAGCGTTGAATAATTTGATAGGTTATGTTTAGGATAGAGTGGGCCATGCAATATTATTATAGCACCGTTATAATGAGTATTAATTAAGGTTTATATGTTGTCAAGTGGACAAATAGTAATGTTTACGTAAAGTGCCAGCTGGATAGAACTTCTGGAAACGAAAGCATCATCTTTAGTAAGTAATTTCGTCTATTATTTTTACTAACGGAAACTGATACGTCTGAGCTAGTCTTGTTTACATTAGTTACGGATACTAAAGTTAGTGGCGGCCTAGCCGCTGATAGGCTGTCCTGGAGAGCCAATCAAAATGCTTCGGTTTTTCGGACATCGCACTTTATATAATGCATAAAAAATTCTTGATATTTAAAGGTAAAGCATTAATTTACTAAGCATAGACCTATACCTCGGTTTTTATGCAATTTTTGCAATGAATATGTACAGGAAGTGAAAAGGTAAGCATAACAGTTTAATGTAGTGGGCATTTTAATTGCAAGCTAACATTCACGGAATTTTTCTGGCGACCCTCCCTCCACCCCCGCATGCAGAACTTCCACTACAATTAAAAGCTCTGTGTGGATTCCATACTCATTGAATTATTTATTTTTATGTGTAATTTAATTCAAATGTAAAATTCCATGCCTACCAGACACATAGAGAACTATTTAATAACTTGTTTTCAATAAATTACTAAAATGTATTAGCATAGACTTTCTTTTTAATCCAGTTTTATTTTTATACTTCTCTGAGCATCGAGGCCAATTCAAGAGTTCATGTTCTGTGAATATCAGTAGGCCATGGAACTACTGATGTGCAGCTGTTTTCTACGTTGTATTTATGGCGGCTGTTAATACAACTCATATTAATGATTATAGAATAGGATGAAACAGTGAGGATGGTTTTCCATGGGAAATATTAAATTCGACATTTACCTTTACGACTGGGGAAACCATAAAAAAAAAAACAAGTCAAAATGGCCGGCCACGAATTTGAACCCTGGACCTCCCAAATGCGAGTCCAAAACGTTACCATCTCGGCTACCTCGCTCGGAAATTTATTATTAAAGACAGTGTTGCCACCAAACCCGGATGGATTACCCTTAGGCTAGAAAAAATCACCCTAAATGTCTACATAGTGTCATTTTATAAAATTTAGACGGTGAATGGAAAAAAGGCAGTGTTACTGAACGCCAGACTTTGGAACTGAATCATGATCAGCATGTCTTACTTAGTGGAATATTATAATTGCGGTAGAGGGAAGTGCTTATCACAGAGGCGAGGGAAGGTGTGAAAAAATATATATCGTAGAAAAGATATCAAAATAAAATACGTCAAACCTCAGTATAACGATATATTTTGTGGGCGATAGAAAATTGTATTGTTACATGAGAGTTATTGTTATATCGAGGGGTTGTGATTTACCACATATCAGAAAGACTGCACACTCAAAACTGTATAATTTTATTAAAAAAACTGCTAATTTTGTTTCTTAACTTAATGAGATCCGTTGAATTGTAACCATAGCTACTTTACCATTAAAATATTACTATTCAAAATGGTTTAACATCACGGATCACGCTACGCTTTGAGCTTAGGCATATGCCAGAAATTTAAAACTCGAAGAGGGTGGGAAGGGGTAAGGAAAAAAACAGCAAATTTACCACATAACAAGGCAAAATTAAAACATTTGCTCCTTATGGTGTTTTAACTCTACATGTTGTGCATATTTGAAACCCAACTCACTTTATGTTTTTGCACACACATAAGGGATGATTGTAGCCTCAGTGATCCTATTTCCACCCCCTAATGAACTCTTCTTTCCTGGAATTTCTAAGAAATGTAACAGTTATCAGGCCGCCGGAAAACAATATTGGTGGCTGAGAAAGACACTAATCTGATACCAGCTACCTCCCACAGGGCAGGGCCGTAGCAAGGTTCTTCTGCGCCCTTGGCGAGTCTGACAAATCTGCGCCCTCCAATACTGGGGGGTCTGAACAATGTTTTTAAATTACTGTAAAATTGTTTATTATTTTAATATAAAAACACTGTTATTATCAAAGAAAACCTAAACCTCAATTTGCAAATGAACTAAGTGTTGGACTTTCAAGGTACTAAAACCTTATTTTCAGACGATTGAACTACTTAAAAAATAATTAATTCATAGAATCTAGAATATTTATTGCTTGATAAATTGCACCAGGCTAAAAAAGGTGGTATTTTTCATGGTTAATTTTGCGCCCTCTTCATACCTGCGCCCTCGAAGGGGGCCCATCTCGCCATCGCCTAGCTACGGCCCTGACACAGGGTCAAGCTACTGATCTGCAGTATTAATTCAACTTCCAAATATTGTTATGAAAGGGTGTTTCTAAAATAGCTTCATCGTTGTAGTGAGTGAGATTTAACATTATTAACATAGGAAATTCGCCAGGAACAAACAAAAATATTGCTAAATGCAAGTTTATCGTTATATCAATCTTTGTTATACAGAGGTTTGACTGTATAAGTACACCTCTTGAATAGGATATAGGCTGACTGAACATTTGTGAAATAAGTTTTAAAAGGCCAGTGTAGGTAATGTGATGCCTCATTATGCTGAGTACGGAACCTTGGCATCTGGCCCGTCTCCATGCAGCTCTTCCCACGTGAACTACGCTGTTACGTCACTACGCTAGTGATGGAATTGGATGCATCGTCACTTTAAACTTACATTCCAATCTTGAGCTAGATCCAAACACAATTATTATAACAACTCTTCATGTAAAAAACTATCTGAATTTTCATGGCAGAGTTAATATTGTTGAATTTCATGTTTCTACCTTTGAGGGTCAATTATGATCAATTAATAAATATATTCACCTTATACCCTTGGGATTTCTTTGAAATTAACTAATAAAATAAAATAGGCACATGTGTGGAGGTAGAAATTTGAGGGTATAAGGTGAATAAGGTGAATATATTTATTAACTGATCAGAGTTAATATGTTTGTAAAAGATTAGGGCAACAACTCTTTAAAAAAAATCAGATATGAAATACATAACTTCCTTTTCCCATATAAAAGTTATGCCTCTTAATATAATAGGCTTATATTATACGAGGCGCATCCATAAAGTAAGTTTCCCTAGGGCCGTTTACAGAAACAAAACACAATTTCATGGTCCGGGCTATAGGGTGAATGTTTAAAAGTCGAACTCCGCAGGAGACTTGCTGGGAGGCGTTTAAAAATCCACCATACAGCCCGGATCTCGCTCTCAGTGCCTTCCATCTTTTCCTACGCCTCAAGAAATGACGAAGAATGACATAAAGAGGCGGAAATGGTTGTCACACAGTGGTTTAAATCGTAAGCGGCAGACTTTTCCGACACAGGTATTCAAAAGTTGGTGCCACGGTATGATAAATGTCTCAATTCCGGTAGTGAATATTTTGAAAAATAGTTGAACACTTGCAGTATCTGTTGCAAAAAACATTTCCATGAAATTGTGTTTTGTTTCTGTAAACGGCCCCAATCGTAACGCTTCCCCGAAGGATACATAACCCAAATGAAATCTTATTAATGCACTCAAATAACTTTCTTTATTCTAACCATGGGCAATACTCTTTTTTCATGTCATAATCTGATATAGAATAAGAGGCCGTGAAAGAGCACATATTCAGTTCTTCCAAACTGATGCAAAGCTTTGCTGTTCACCGAGCAAGACTGATCTTCTAGATCAGGTATGGGCAACCTTTGGAAAAATGCGGGCTAAATTTTACGATATTTATGAAGTCGCGGGCCGTAGATAATAGGTAGTTGTGAAAAAATAATCATGATACGGTTTTTTATATGTATAAAGTATAATGTTAAAGATACATGAATGAGAACAATATCGAACTGATTAGACATTTACTTACAATCAGCAGAAATTAATGAGAAGCTTGATCTTGAACTTGAGAAACAAGATAGGCCTAATCAATGTTGGCATCAATCCCACTAATACACAAGCGCAGTGTGTTTTCCAAATTTTCATCTGTAAGTCTGGTTCGATACTTTGATTTAGGCATATTGCAGCATTTTTCTAGCGCTGACCGGAAGGAACACCCTCGTCGTTCAGGCTTTTGTTTCCCCCCTCTCACTCTCTTGTTGGCGAGAACCGAAAATATTTACTTTTTCCAGCGCGATTTTAAAATGTTCCGCGGGCCGGATCTAAAGTCGGGGCGGGCCACATCCGGCCCGCGGGCCGGGCGTTGCCCATATATGTTCTAGATTGTACAAACAATGAATGGCTTATAACTACCCTTCAGACAGTTTTTTACGAATAAAATAAGTTTCAAATAAAAGTTTCAGCTCTTAGTATTAGCATTTCATGTACAATATTTAACAGAAATCAGAGTGTAATAAAATTTCTAAATGAATGGGTGATACCTAATTTTGAAGATCATTGCTGTCCTGAAGATTTTCTGGTTCTATTGACCGCCGGCGTGGTCTTGTGGTTAGCGTCGCTGACTAAAAAACCGTCGGCCCGGGTTCGATCCCCGGTACCTCCATGGATTTTTCTGTGGTAGGGAGGTCTGGCAGGGGTGCACCCAGCCTCGTGAATCAAATTGAGGAGCCACTTGATAGAGAAGTAGTGACTTTGGTCATGAAAACCACCATTACCGGCCGTGGGTGTCGGCATGCTGACCACATGCCCCCAATCCTGCCATCTGCCTATGGTAGATGACGAAACGGTCGGGTGGTAGGCCAAATCCCTCCACGGAGTTTAGCTTAGATTGATTCTGGTTTACAACAAAATTGGTTTCGAAAGGAATTTTGTTTGTGGGAATAAATTAGCGACTGTAAAATCAGCTGTACGAGGTGTATTTGGTCCAATCTCAGCATAGGATGACAGTTCGTCATCAAACTACAAATGGCATCATTAAATTTTACCTGTAGGGAGCTTTAGTCCACTGACCCCCCACAATTGAGAATATTATTAAACTGCATTTGAGATTGCGCTTGATACGTATGAAGTTGTATTCTCGTGTGCTGGGCGGATCTTGGCTTGCAGCCCACTTCCAGTCGTGACTTGAGATGTCTTCGCACCTTCTGGTCACGGGATCGCATTAGACATGATCGGCCTATGTCACAAACTGCACGCAGTAATCCTAAAATAATTATTCCCCGATGGGCACTTGTGTTCATTGTTCATTGAACCAGACAATGCCAAGTCCATTGAGGGTAAGAACAATCAGTGACGTAGAGAAGGGTGGCCCAGGGGTCCGCCCCCCCCTCCGAAATACAAACCTAAAATTCTATTTGTTTTTTTAAGTTTCATTTTCTCCAATATTTAATTATTTTATTTAATAGTAAAATAATGAACTATTTTATTTAATAATAAAATAATGAACTTGTAAATGTCGGCCTATTATTTCCACTGTTCCATGTGTTATTTAACTTTTCTTATAAATAACTTAGGTAACAATTTCTTGTTTAAGTTTGGCATGTCTTAGGGTACAGTAAAAAAAAATTTCTAACTAGTTTTTCAGTGCTAAAATAGCGTAAAATGTGATTTTCATTTGCTCAATATTTAAAAACATTCCAGGAATGGACCCCCGATTTAGGTAATGGTTTCTTGTTTACGTTGGTATGTCTTAAGAGTATGATAAACAAATTTGCTAACTAGTTTTTCCGTGCTAAAATAGAGTAAAATTTTATTTTCATTAGTTCAATATTTAAACATTATCCGGGGTGGACCCCCGTACCCTCCCTCTCTTGGGGGGGGTACTCGACTCGCCCCTAAATTATTATATGGCTACGCCACAGTGAACAACATATCTTCCCTTCCATTAGCGTGCGCATGAATCTGCATGTTTTATTTTAGCTTGTCTTGTAACGCAGGTTTGACGATGTTCCAGTGGTGTAAAGAAAAATACTCTAGATACTATTTTCAAGTAGGCTAAGTTATTTGTGAATGCTGTTTTTTTTTTTTAACAAAAATAAATAAAAATAGGCTGAGGATGTATAAGCGAACGGAGAAAATGTCAGATTTTTAACTCTTAAATTCACAATACATTCCGTGGAATACAAAGTCTGTATTAAAGTTGTCATAAAATAATAGAAAAGATTTTCATGTAAAATTACAGAATAAGGGACAGGAAATAAACTATGGTGCCAATTGTTTTCTTAGCAGTCAGGCATGGGTTTGTATTTGTTAGAACATGAATGGGCAATACAACTCTATATCAAACTGTATAACGTTTGTATAACTCTTTGTATAAAACTAGGATGTGCCCGCGGCTTCGCCCACGATAATTAATTGAAAAATTAGAAATTAATAGTATAACAATTATTAAAGCATTATATTTATTAACACTTGCACGCGAATCATTCTTAAACTAAACCATTAATAATTAATGAAACAGCTAAAATTCCGGCTTTAGAGTACATTCCACGATTAGAAATTGCCACCTGGGAAAACGATCTCAGATTCGATTATGTAGTTCCAAAGATAACTGTGATCCACTGCCTTCTAAACTGTATAGGCTAATTCTCGTGCGTAATTCTCGAGACGGCGGTGGATAATGGCGTTTTTCAACTGTTTGTTGACAGATGAATGAGATGTGAATTTTATTTGATAAATTCAGTGTAATTTTAAGAAATTATATAATTTTTCAAGAGAAGGAGTGATTGATTTGGATTATTATTATCAGCGATATTTCAAGAGTTAAATCATCAATATTTTACTGCTGGTGCCCCCGGCTTCGCCCGCCATTATTCATTGACTCCAGGATTTTTAAGAAATTTACACTAGTAGATTATTAAAAATGTTTGTGGTTCAGAGCTATACAAATTGTAAGTAAAAATGAAATTAGAATATTTGTTCATTGTGTTCATTTCACTTAGGCCTTATATAATAAAGAAACGGTTTTCCTAATCTTGTAGTCGTCATGAAAGTTTAGAATGCGAGAGACGAACATCGCCGAGTATACCCGATGTCTCACGAAGCGGGCGAGCAAGCACGCTATTTAGGGCCGTTGAATTGTATAAGAGTAGATGTATTACGGTAGATAACTCACCAAGGAAAATTCGTATAAAGATCATACCGTTTTTCTATTATTCTGATTTTGAATTAATTATACATCAGGTTTTAAGAAAACAAGATTGAGTATGGTAATTTTTTCAGTGCTTAGAGCTGTAGAGGCTACTTTAAATTTGAGAAGGAAAAATTAATTTCAAAGGAAATTACAATGGCAGTTTAGAGAAAAAGAAGAAGAATTTAGTAAGTTGGCGAAAGAAATGAAGAGTTAATCTTCTAGCATTTAAGGTTAGGTCCCAGTGTGTACTGTATCTCTACACTTCAGCAGGCGCGGATACGGGGGCGGGGGGGGGGGATTTTTCAGTCTGAGTCTACCTTTCCACCTCAGCCTACACATGGCCAGGGTACAACATAAAAAAGTCCTTTAGATGAAAATGTGTTCCTTGTATATTTTGGCTGAAAATAACGAATCTGTATTTTTTTTTGTTTACCGCGCAATATTTTTAAAAAATCCACATTTTAAATTTTTTTTACGTAAATATGAGAAGTGTGTCTCCTACAAACACGGTACGTAATGGACCATTTTGGTTTTGATATATGGATCTATAACCTTTTGTTTATACAGAATCACATAGTTTCATACAAAGGACAGAAAAAAGTTCAAATTTGTTGTAGAGTATTATCATTCTACTACCCTGGATAATTTAACTATTATAAAATCAAAGAGTGAATCCCAAGTGAGTTGATAATGCAGTCTACTACCAAGAAATTTAACATTTTCAGCATTCTGAGACATTATTCTCCCACGTCGATCGCCGGAATGTACGAAGAACTGATAGTACTTGTAAGACTGGCTTCTTGTTTCCTCTGCCGCCCATGCAAAGAAGGCATTTCCGCGAACTTAAGAGATGTGGTAATGGAGGCAGAAAAAGTTACAGTGGAGTGAATCACAACTAGAGGAAGGTCAATGGAAATTAACCAGATGATGGCAGGTAGGTAAATTCTTGCGTCAGAAGGTGTGTGTCTACTGATCTGACTGCATGCAGTATAATATATATCAATCACTCCTCATTATCTTTCATATACACCTGCAAACCTAATTATTATTAGGACAACCATAAAGCTTCAAAAGGATAACAGAATTTTATTTCTATGATTGCTACCTTACAATAATAAAAAATTAATAAAAAGATTAATGGTAACTGAGAATGGACTTTTGGAGGCGGTCTGAAGGGCTATCTAGACGGGAAAGAGTCAGAAACAGGGTTGCCAGTTCAGAAATTTAGAACAGTCGTACCAATATCCGAAAATAGTCGTATGCTAGTTAAAACTGTCGTATACTTTGTGATTTTTCAGTGTAATAAACATATTGCGTTAATAATAATAGTAATAATAACAACAATAATAGTAATTGGTATTATGCATCTTATATATGCCATGTAAATCATCTTATTTGTAAATGATTAGGCGTGTTTCATTATCTTCCGATGTGATCAATTTGGTTAAATACGATAAAATTAAATAAACAGTAGTTGTCACAGTGTTGTAATTATTGTAAAAGGCATAGGACTGCTTTCCAATCATATTGATTTTAGCAACATGCTTACAACAAAAACTGTGAGAAAACAAAAAGCTGGATATATATCAAAATTTAAATTTTGTCAGTAGATTGATTAAAAATATATAAAACGCTATGTTAAAAATAGTGGGTGTACGACTCATGATTACTTTTTAAATATCTGCCTATTCCGCTGAGAATATCCCCTTACGGGATCACCAGGGGTCGCTCGCGAACATTTTGTATCTTGCTCACTATTGCCAGTATATTATTTTGTAAGATAAAATATAGCATTCCGTTTTGTAATTTTGTCATTTTGTACCTCATTGTTTCAGTAAAGGAAATCTTAAGTGAACCGTAATCACCGGTTTCTTTAGAAGCAAATTAAAGGCACTGTTAAGAAGCTTACACTTGCAGTTATTCGCAGTGTTTGCTCCAGCAAGACGCTAAAAGTGAAGCATTCTAAAAGTTGATTAATTGAAAAAAACATCATGTTGAGTTTGTGGTAGAGTTGTAAAGGATAGGGGTAGTTCTAAACCTAAGCAAAACGCATTCCTAAAGTTTTATGGTTCAGAGTCATGGAAATTTAAGTAAAAATAAAATGAATTAATATATTTTTTCAATGTATTTATTATACTTATCAAAATGAAACTTAAAAAATGTCTAAAATTGTAAAAAACTAAAATAAACAATTCTAGAGTGATTGGGAAAAGGAGAATAAGTAAAAAAAACAGTGGTTCAGGAGAGGCAAAAAACAATTTATTTCCACAGCATTGTTACAATATTTAGTTCAGCCCACCCAGACATTTTTACTCAGTATAAGATAGTATGTAAAAATATCTGGGTGGGCTGAACTAAATATTGTAACAATGTTGTAGAAATCAATTTTTTTTCTCTCTCCTGGAACTTTGGTATTTGACTTATTAGCTTTTTCCTTATCACTCTAGAATTTTAATATATTAAAAAAAACTGAAATAGGGTTTATAAAAACCTAGAAATCGTGGCTATATTTATAATAGGCCTATATCAAATTTAAGCTACACTCCTGTAGAATAAGTGTACAAAACTGAATGAAAATCTGCCCAGACAGAGTTAAATTATTCAAGATTGCGTGAAAAAGATAATTCGCTACTGTTTAAGCTTCCTTAAGGGTTTTGTGGGTGCAATCCAGCCACTACGAAATTGAACCCCTCCAGCACTCCGTTACCATGCAACAGACTCCTAACCTAAGATTTGTTTTGAATTCCTGTACTTCATTCTGATGAGATGTATCACGAACTGTTGAAGCGAACTGTACGCCCAATTACAGACAGCCAAAGAATGCACTAATCCCGAAACCAGTCCTGTACTAAGCTCACGGAATTCCAGACAAACGCCTGTCAAGAGCCGTGGCTTTTCTGCTCTTCTAATTTCATTTCAGACTTTCGAACTGATAACTGATATTTAGGGTTCGGATGTTTATGACCAGGGCCCGGATTCTAATGACATGTCATCTTTTTATTGATGCTGCAAAGACATTGCCAACTTGTAGATAAATCCTAAACTTTGCCTCTAGTTTATAGAAATGCAGTTTTATTAGGACATTTTATGCAATTTTATATTTTGAGGGCATTTATTTCAAGTTTACGTCATTATTTTGTCATTTTCTTGTCATTTGCTTCCTTATATAGTCATTTTCTTGCATTTACATTGAGTATATTCACTTTTATGCCTTCAATAATCTCCGTATGCTGACAGCAAAATACTGCAATCCTGAATAAGGTAGGGTTTACAAGCTTTCTTTCCATACTAGTAATATTTAAATAAATTACTAGGTTACCATAATGCAAATTTTGTTAGGATCTACTTTAAAAGAGTTTTCTTACTTTTCTTCTCAAATGTTCCAATCAAGAACAAAGAACAGACTTCTTAGACCTACAACATCCTTTCTGCATTTATAGTTTGTTTTTTTTCAATTGTGTACAAATTAGTCTACAATTTGATTGGAACATTTGAGAAGAAAAGTAAGAAAACTGTTTTAAAGTAGATCCTACAAAAATGTTGCATTATGGTATTCTAGTAATTTATTTAAATATTACCCGTATGAAAAAAAAGCTTGTAAATTCTACCTTATTCAGGATTGCAGTAAATTACTGCATACGGAGATTATTGAAGGCATAAAAGTGAATATACTCAATGTAAATGCAAGAAAATGACTATATAAGGAAGCAAATGACAAGAAAATGACAAAATATTGACGTAAAATTGAAATAAATGCCCTAAAAATATAAAATTGCATAAAATGACAAAAAATTACCTAATAAAAATGCATTTCTATAAACTAGAGGCCAGTTTAGGATTTATCTACAAGTTGGCAATGTCTATGCAGCATCAACAAAAAGATGACATGTCATTAGAATCCGGGCCCTGGTTATTATCATAATCGAACCGTTTTTACTTTGAATATAAAGTCATATTTTAGTTATTTTCATACTCTTGGTCATATTTCGGTCACATCTGTAATTTAACATCATATTTCAGTTATAAATTCCGTCAAAGAGCGCAATTATGCAGCATGTGCCCTAAATTGTCGACTTATATATTTTTTTCGAAAAAGAGTCTTTATTGTAAATGAAATGTGAAGGGAAAATAACAAGTAATAGCACAATTACCTCTACCTCCTTGTTGTTAACAACTTCCAATAGACATGTTTTGAAAATATTTTCAGTTCACATATGCAGTAGGATGTGGAAACATTAACTGATTAGAAGTTCTTTACAAGAAAACTGTAATTCACTTGTAAAATTAATTAATTTGATGTAACAATTTAGTGTCATCAAACGTTTTAAATTGGAACATTTATTTTTAGAAAATTCATTCCTTTATGAAGTCATATTTAGGATTTTTTGTGTCATATTTAGTCATTTTAAGATCATATTTCCCGTCATATTTTCCACTTTTTTTAGGCCATTAGCATCCAAACCCTGCTGATATTACTTATTTTCATGCAAATGCATGTTTTGACTTTTTTATGGACAATTTCATAAACTATTATAATATTTTATGAGGATATATAGCATTTGTGGAACACTATTGAGTGAATTTAATGGAATAAACTTATATTATAAACAAAACATAAACATATTATAAAGGAAAACATGCTCATAAATACTTAAGACCAAAACATTGTAATTTCAGATGCCCTGAAGATGGTGTGGTAACACCGAAAGGCCTAGGCGACACAAAATATATCTTGTTAAGCATCTATATTATTACAATGATCGAGCTCAACGGTATTAAGCATGTATTTTAATAAATATAAATTTACATGTTCAAGTTGGTCATGGCTACAATCAATAATAATTAGTAAACGAAGCTTGCACAGATTTTTCAGTGAAAATTAGAAACTTGGAGGTCTAGTTTTTCATTATGTGAAACAGGAAGTTAGCAAACAGTTTCAGCTTTACCTTTAACTCACAATCACAAGCCATCAAAGAGCACTGCCCAATGGAGACAATAATTACCCAATCAGATTCCTGATTCACGACTGCTGTATCCCAAAGGGTCAAACTAGGATTTACGTTTAATTAATGAACAATCAACTTCCAGATTAGGGGACTAAATCGATTTAAATCCCCTCTTGTGATCAATACTCAATTGGATTTGGTTTAGTACACAACCAACAAACACTAACCCCCAACTGTAAGAAAGCCAATGTCAAATCTGGCTGCACCATACAATGATAAATTACTTCTCTGTTAGATTCCATCACGCATGGATTTTTTCTTTCTCAATTGAAACAAGCAGATATTAATTGTTCCTGCCATGTCGCTGATAACATTAATCATTAATTTTTCCATCCGAAAACGATGTTTTCCTCCCAAAGATAAACATAATGAACGGATGGATACATATCGATTCATGAACCACAAATTATTGTCTCTGTTCATAGGCGTACCGAGGGGGGGTTTTGGGGGTTCGAACCCCCCCCCCCCCACCCATTGATTAAAAATGGAAAATTATCTAATTTTTTAAAGTCTGCCCATAAATTACTTAATACAAGTATAAAGTGTGGGAAGCTTAAAGCTCGTTATTTTGCGTCTTAATTTTTAAAAATTTCCGGGGTGAAACCCCGAAAGCTTAAAACTCGTTATTTTGCATCTTAATTTTTAAAATTTTCCGGGGGTGAACCCCCGGAAACTTAAACGCGTTATTTTGCATCTTAATTTTTAAAATTTTCCGGGGGAGGACCCCCGGACCCTCCTCTCCCTGGGGGGTATTACATACCCCCCAGATCCCGCGGATGTTATAACCCCTCCCATATGGTCGGCCTGGTTACGCCTATGTCTCTGTTGGACATTACATGATAATATTATAGGAGAAAAATTCCTCTGACACTAGGATTCGAACCCAGGACCTTTGGCTATCCGTGCCACAGTATCTTCTTTACCACTTACACATTTACTGCAGTGTTGTTAGTCGACTATAGGCCGAATATCCTCTTCGGATAAGGAGTTTTATTCCAGCTGATCCCAGTTTTCCTTTCAGTCTCGTGAGAACAGAATATATATGAACTGTTCATGAATAACTATCTAAACTCACCAAACTTACACAACAGTCAATTAAGCTGCTTTTTAAAATTAATTTTCACCTTTGTATTGTGCCACCGAAATGAAGAGGGGGTTTACATTAGACCGCACTTTCTTTTGGGTACTTTCACAGTTTTATCATGGAACTAGCTTAAAAGACCCGGCGTCGCCCGGGTTTTGTATTTTGTAATTGGAAATTAACTTATGAAGGATTTTCAATTTTAAATTCTAGGTCCTTATATAGGCATTTATAATTTGAAATAGGAAGAACGACTTATTACACTCAAACTATTCCCTCAGAAAACGCTTGATATAGTTTTTTATGGCTCATAGAGGATCTAGAATGTTGCATCCCATCGCTTGTACAGTGCACAGCAAGCCTGGTAGAGGTTTAAATAAGAAGAAACAGAAATTCCTGTAACATAAAATTGTAATATCGAGGCGGGAAATTTCCCACTCTTATGTTACCATAAAGCATTATCACTTTCATACTTTTCTCTCCAAAAACCTGCGATATAATATAATAATATACACATTACCATACCTCGTTTTGTTTTCTCTATGTCCAGGGTAGAGAAAGTTATGTGATTCCATTATTTTAGTGGATTTCATTCTGTAATATTTATTTATAACATGAATTATTTTGATAACTTCACTTATTTGTCAAAAGTGCATTTCAATTGTTTTTTCCAAGCCCACCTGATACCATTTGGCAACAATATATTCTGTGATTTGGAATTGATAATTCTATGTAAAAAGGGATTAAGTATTTTCAAAAACATTTAATTTTTGGCATTTAGAATCAGAATTTTTCAAAATCCTTTCTTGGTGAGCACCTACATTATGAAACGAAGGTACTGTCAAAATTCCAAGTCTCTACCTGTTATAGTTTAGGCTGTACGTTGATTCCTGTCATTCAGTCATTCTTTCAGTCAGTCAGGACAAAGCCTTTTATATATATAGAGATTATGACACTAGTAGGCCTAGATAAAACAGTGGAAGCGACAATTTGGTATTCCTCACGAAAAATACAGGCTTTCTGTTTTTAATCATTTAAAAAACTTGTCACCCCGCAAGATTTCGGAGACTTGTTCCAATCACACGCTTCATCAGCCATTTTTAAAAGTCTGTGTGCTTTAAATCCCTAGAAGTCCCTTTGCAATATCCTACTGCCTTCTTGGTTAAACTTCGCGAATTTTCGGAAGTTCAAACTCTATCCTCGAATTCTAAACTACGATTTTTTTCTCACTTCGCGCAATATCAAACAATATTTCTACTCTCAAGGGGACTTAATTTTTTCAAGAAATAGGAGAATTTTGGCAATTTTTCCTTGGCATTTGTACAGGATTTAGATTAATATTTATTTTTAAATATATAATGTATTACAATAATTTATCAATGCAGCCTGAAATTTGTAGACGTATTCTTTTATACGGTATGCAATGGCATTAGAAAATGAAAACTGTAGATTCGCTAGTTTGGAATTTCAAATTCACTTCGGTTTACCATTTATGGGACTATTTCCTGTAGTTTGTTTGTTTTTAAGATTTTGCCCCATATCTTGGGAGAATAAACTTTCGAATATGTAGAAAACACCTCAATAAAAGCTTTCGTTTTTCTATATTTTTTTTTATACACGAGCCGGCCTTACTGAACTGAAGACAGATATTGCTGAGTACTTCTTAATATGAATACCTTATTACAAACAACAAAGTGTTTTGAAATTCTTGTGAGGAAATACTGAAACCCGGTCTGACGACTCTTCAGAACGTCTCCCCCAGCAAGATAACCACTTCTTTATGCAAGGGGGAAGAAATACCAAACATTTTACAACCATAGCTTCCTATTTTCAGAGTAACTTTATGTTAACACGATCTTGTGGGATATCTGCCTGAGGAACGTCACCAAAACTTCTCTAAACTCAAAAATATTATCACATGTTACACATGTTAATTTAACTGACAATCAGGTGCAAAATTTATAGTGTCTGTAAGATCAAATCTTGACTTCTACAATGTACAGCATGTAAATGCTGGCGGTTTATTGTAACCGCATTGTATTGTGATTAGATTGGATTGTGGCTTGAAAAAATCTCATTCTTACATATACGAAAGTCGCAACATTCTATAGGACTTGAAAGCAGTTTTCTCGTAACTTTTATTTATGTATTTGTTATACATGTTCCTGTTAAAGTAAATTATACACTGTTTGGTATCATTTTTCTTGTAATTATGTGTAGAAATGATATATAACAAACATTTTAAGATAAAATGACATATTAAAAAAAACCAAGATTGATTGATTGAAGTAGACTAGGTGACTCATGGGGAGGAAATTACGGTTGGTTCTAAATCTCCTGCCCGTGTAAAAGTGAGGGTGCCTGTGGGTGAAGGAATCTACCTGGCCTCAACCGCCTTCCCTGGTTGCTAAGGGTATATGCATAAAAAAGGAAAGAATCAGTGAAAGCATTTTCAAGATTTTGACATTTTTGGCAATTGTGTGTGTGTTTTTTTTTTTTTAATTAAAAAGTAATTTTTAGAACGAAAACCTGATAACTACGTTCCAGATATGTCATTATTAGGGCAAGGCATTTGATGATTCTGATCTAAAAAAGATGCAAAATTGAAAAAAATCAGTAATGACGCCTATAACAAAAACACCCACCACACCCAAATTTCTCAGAGTAACAGGAAAACTTAAGCTTTCATTTGATGTACAGTACTAGTCTATATAGTCACAATGAATATGATTAGAGGGCAGGTTTCCTACTGCACCCAGAGATCTAAAATTTTAAACATAGATGGACTGAAGGGTGGCCGAATCACATCGAAGCCGGATTTTTAATTTTCTCTTTCGTTCGCGAGCTATGAAAGAAAAACTGACAGAAAACGTGTATTATTTGAGCTATCGAACCATCAGCTTTCGATATTATATTTCAATTCGATATATTTTTATTCTTATTTTTTACCTAAAACTATAATATGTATGTTTTTTATATATATATATATAATTTTAGTATGACTGAACTGACCCCGAACACGAGCAATGCTCATGAGGGGCAAATAATACTCATTTCAAATTGTATAAATTGTGTTTATATTATTTGTATTTGTAATAATTTTGTATCAATTTGTATTTTTTAATTTGTAATAAACTTCAAACTTCAAACTTCTTCAAAATTGTCAAATCAATTGCAGGTGGCTTTTCCTATTTTTGTCAAAACTTGAAAATAAAAAAACATCGCGATTTTTTCAATACATTGCATGGAATTATCGATCGCTTCATTTTTCTAAGCTCACCCTGGTCGATTCGTTTAGGCACGCGGCCATCTGAAATTTTCAACATAGATGGAAGAGGGATAATGAATATAGGCCAAAATGGCCAAATATTGATCGATTTGGACGGAACTCACTATGCAGGGGTATTCTGGACCAGGGAACTCGAATCTGAGGTCGTTTTTCGCAGGCGGCGCTTTCTAATCCTAGAATGCACTCTAAACCCGGATTTTTAGCTGTTTCGGTATAATTATTAATCGTTTAGTTTATGAATGATTCGCGTGTAAGTGTTACTAAATATAATGCTTTAATTATTATGCTCTTAATTTAATTTTTATAAATATCGTGGGCGAAGCCGCGGGCACCTGCTAATATTAAATACGCAGCATATGAATGAAATAATTAATCATATTAACCACCTTCATCGTACCTCTTGCAACGATTTCTCCACAGAAATGAAATCTATGCAAGGAGTGAAGAAAACATTGAAAGCTCGTACGGTACTGACTGTTGAAGGGAATGTGCAGCAATTTTATTAAGTGCCAGAATGGTACTCCATGAGATTGTGTGATGGACGGGAAAATGTCTGTCCGTCTGTCTGTGTGTCTGAACGCGCTGTAACTCAAATAGACTACGCTTTATCAGATTTTCATAAAACTTGGTATACACATTTATAACCTCCATGGGAAGAAGCCTGTTGTTACTGGACCAAATCGGTTGACCGGCACCGAAATAATGCCCAATTTAGTGCCTATTTTATGGTAATATATTAGAAAGAATTTATATAATGCAAATCATTTCTCATGACAACATAATGTTTTACTGTGTTCATATATGGCTTTGGAAGTTGCAATACAGTTAGCTTTGACAAATAACACTAACCACATTCTTTCGCATTTGCTTATCAAACTAGGCCTTTGTTCTTTCGTAAGCCCTGCTTAATGAATCGAACTGGAGTTTAACTTATTTACTGCATATGATAATTGAATTATCACTGGTTAAACAAAAGCATTCTGGCACTTTGTTGAATCAGTTTACCTGATTTTTTTCTTTACTTCATGTTTATGTTCACAAAAAACCAGAAAAAGTGCTCCCCCACAGACAAATTAACGGCGGATTCTTTCTTCTTTTAAGTAGCGAGATAATCTATTGCCACACAATGGTTTTGATGTGAGAAGATGTAAGGCCATTTTATTTTCATAGTGGTCCCTTCACGTTGTAATGCAACAAAAGTTAAAGCATAAACCGGTCTTGAGCTGTTAGTGACTTTTAATACTGAGTGTGTGTACCGTGGAGGATTAAAAAGAGAAGGAAGGAAGAGTACAAGATGGAGATGACGGCCGCAAGAAACATGTTGGCCTGCCTTCACGTGACCCGACACTACGATACGTGTAAATCCAAGAACGGCCTAAACTACACAGAGTTGTCATAAATTATGTAAAATTACCATTTTCCTTTTTGACAACAAGTTGGACAGGGGCCACTAGATCATGGAGTTTGCCAGGAGGCAAATAAAGCAAGAAGTCCTCAAACCTCGTACAGAATGTTCTTGAGAGGTTTATCATATATTTTGTACTCTAATAATGCAGTCAAACCTCTGTATAGCGATATTAGAGGGAGCTAGCAGATTTTATTGCTATATGGTTGTTATTGTTATATTGGGAGCAGTGATATACATATATTAGAAAGAATGAAGGCAGAATACCGTGTCATCTACAGCATAATCAAGGAATATTCAAATATTTTGTGGACCCTGATAGCTTTTATTGCTATATGGGGGTTATTGTTATATTGGGGGCAGTGATATAGGCTACAGACATTAGAGAGAATGAATGCACAATACCGTGTCACCTACAGGATAATGCAAGGAATATATAATATATTTTGTACTTTAATAATACATCAAACCTCTGTACAGCGATATTTGTGGACGCTGGCAGCTTTTATTGCTAAATGGGGGTTACTGTTGTATTGGGGGCAGTGATATGCAGATATTAGAAAAAATGCATGCAGAATACCGTGACATCTAAAGCATAATCCAAGGAATATATAAAATATTTAGTGCTTTAATAAAACAGTGAAACCTCTGTATAGCGATATTTGCGGACACTAGCAGATCTTATTGCTTTTTGGGGGGTTATTGTTATATTGGAGGCAGTGATATACCACATATTAGAAACACTGCATGCAGAAAACCGTGTCGTCTACAGGATAATCCAAGGAACAGACGTGCAAAAATATGCGAAAATAATGAATTACAATCTAAAGCTTTAAAAGACTGTTAATTTTGTTTCTAAGCTCACTGACAACAGCAGCAAACAAATGCATATCAATATTTGGGGCTGAGAGATGGGCTACTGGTGTACACACAGAAGCTAAACTCTTGATACAACCTTGATGTTCAGGAGTATAAATAAAGCTGAACTTAAACAAAAAATTAATACATAACCTCGTTAATTGACAATCACCTGCTATTACTTATGGAAGTTTAAACAAGGTTGCACTTCGTGAAAAACTTGTATAACTTGCAAATATTTGAGTTAAAAACCTCATTCGTTTACGTCGGGTTTATTTGTCACACTATTTCCTTTGTGTTACATTGCATGAATAAACTAGTAAGACTATAAAGGATTAAGTTCCACGGTCTACAGCACTGTACTAAGAATTAGTGTGTGTGTGAAACACATTATCAGTTATTACTTCCTCTGTCACTTCCTGCACAACCTGATCGGGGCATTGGCATAACAAACATTCTCCGCCCCATATCTCTCTTACTTCAAAAACTATACCAGCTTTAACCAGCTTCAAGAAAGAATAACATTACACCTTTGACTAGCGAAATGGCGATGCCAGATTTGTTTCAACGGGTGGGCCAGTAGAATGCGTGTATTGTAATTAAATTTAATCTCTTAAATTAATAAATAACTGAATTAAATTTGTGTTATCTTAACGTAAGTTATGTAATATTGTCGGATAAATAATTTAAAATGTTCTCAAAGGACTCTGATCTCTGGAATTGCTTGGATACAATTTATTTCCCAGCAACTATCCCCCTTTCAAATGTTTAAACGTGAAGCATTACTGGGCTCTATTCAATAAAAATTACAATTTTACAGGTGAGAGGTGACAGAAAATTGTCTTACAGGTTAAACTTTTGATAATTTCATTGTGTTTTCATAAATGCTGACCTTACAAAATAATTTTCTAGATCTGTACGACAATTTTACGAATTGTCTCATAAAATTTTTCCGTTGACAGATCTAACAAATTTGTCAAATCTTAGGATACGTACCATTTATAAACATAAAAAAAGTAGAGTTGTCATTATAGAAGTGACAGGCAATCTTTCATATGAAGACCTACCTAATCTAAACGTTCTTGTTGGTTGGTTGGTTGGTATATGGTTATTTAACGATGGGGATGTACTGCAACTTAGGCCTGTGACCGTCGCCGGTGTGCTGGAATTTTGTCCCGCAGGAGTTCTTTTATATGCAAGTAAATCTACTGACATGGGCCTATCACATTTATGCACATGTAAATGCCATCAACCTGGGCCGGGATCGAATCCGCAACCTTGGTAAACTTTCTTGTTGATAATGAACACTATTAATAGTGAACTTGTTATATTTAAGAAGAAACGTAGACTACAACCTATCATAACACACTGACAAAGTTGTCAGTCTTGACATAATTGTCTATTTTTCACACCTGTTGAGTTTTATGAAATAGGGCCCTGGCGTCCAGGGCGAGAGCGTTTGCCTTTCTCTTTCCGAAATAAATTACAGTAGAATTATCCGAACCCCAACTAACCGGATCGCTTTGAGGACGTATTCAAATGGTTTCTGCAGCAGTGAACGTTGGGAAACCCTCTTACAGGGCAGATTATTTGCGAAAAAGCAAGACTTTTAGCCGACGAAATCGACAATTTGTCAGCAAAACAACTGACACACCGGTATGTTCAAGATGTGACACTTATTTAGGCCTAATTACACAACTGTACATTTTACAGTACTTTGTAGTTTTTCTTAATTGACATTTATTCATGATTCATCCAATTATCCGGGTATTTGACTAACCGGATTGGGTCCGATCCCAATTAATCCGGATAATTGAAGTTCTACTGTATAACTTCTGAAAGTACACAGATGTCCCTCCTTTTTACTTCTTCTGCCTGTACCATAGGTACTATAGGTCGAGGAAGTATTGTTTTCGACCCTCAAATTCGAAGTTGAGGTTCCCTCAATGAAAAAATATTATTTTCTGAAACATGTCTATATGTGTGTGTGTGTCTCTGTGGATGTCTGTGAACAGCCTAGCTCCAAAACGGAAAATCGTATGAAAACAAAATTTTGTATTTGGGTCAGGTACTTTCTGAAGATGTGACCCGAAGATTGGCGACAAGTTTCTCTTATTTTTAAGGGGACTTTGCATGAAGAAATTTTCGTTTTCTTGAAAACGACTAAACGGTTTTCTTTAAATTTTGCACATGGGTTGATTATATTGATTATACTTTTATTTGAAACATTTTTTGAAAAGATTATCTGAAGGGTAGTTAAAAGCCACTCACTCTGAATACGCCCTCTTTGCAATAGGGTTTCTTGTAACGGAAAATCGTAAAAAGACTAAATTTTACATCTGGATTAGGTACACGATGTGACACGAAGATTGGCGACGACTTTCTTTTATTTTTAAGCGGACTTTCCATGAAGAAACTTTCGTTTGTCGCGATTTTCTCGAAAACGGCTCCGTACTAAGAGGCTAACTTCATTACTAAGCTTCATTACTTGGCACTCCGGAAGTAAGGGAGGGAAAAAAAAAAAAAAAAATCTGGGCAGAGGAAGTTATGTGAGTTTCATATCAGATTTTTCAAACAAGAAATATGTCCAATGAAGTTCATTTAAAGTTACTTTTTGTTTCATTTTCTAATCTTTTATTATAAACGGGTATAAAACTAGGATGTTCCCGTTTTGAACAATGTTTTCCAAGCGGTATGCTGCATACAATTGCAAAACTCCCATTACCCGAAGATGTACAAATAGCTTGTAATAGCAGATGTGCGCGGTTACAGCTATATTTACGAGAAGTCTGGTGACTTATTTTTGCATAATACCATTGCAACACTCGGCGTGAAGCAAACGTGCTATTATTTTTAGATACGAAGTGCGTGAAACAGTCCGATGTAATAATTGCTTTAAGTCGCTTGTAACCTGCTTCGAGATAACGACAATTTCCGGTTCCACACAGGAAGCAGAAAAAAAGTAAAGTCTTAGCAGTGAAGAAGGCTAGGGGAAGACAGATGTATGTACTGCTTGAGCTCAATCAATAAAATAAAATGGACAACAGCTCAACAGCTCAATGCCTAGGCCTTCCGATGCGTCTACATCAGCGTTTCTCAACCTTTTTGAACCCGAGGACCTCTAAAATGTCTAAAAAATTTCACGGTCCCCTAATTTTACATCCCATTTTTAAAAGAAGACCTATATTCTTAATATTTGGGGTATTAATTATAGGTCATTATAACGAAATATGTGAAAAACTTTTACTTCTTTACTTTCCACTTACTTTATGATATTTTTTAATTATGTCTGCGGACCATCTGAACCATCTTCGCGGACCACCAGTAGTCCGCGGACCATAGGTTGAGAAACGCTGGTCTACATCATCTTCAGGGCATCTTAACAAGTAAAACAACAGCTTCCTCCAATTCTGTCATTAAAAAAAAATTCAACTGTGTTTATTGGCTACTCCTCAAAGCTAGGCTTGCCAGACGTCCCGGTTTTCAGACAAAATCCCGGTGTCCCGGCCGGTTTACTTCACGTCCCGGTAAAAATTAAATTTGATTTGCTAGATGACCAAAATAGTATAAAAAAAGGCATAGCCAATGAAAAGTACATGTGAATATTGTTCAAATTTTTATTCCTTATTCAAAGTGTTTCTTCTTACTTAAGTAACTTTTAAAAATTAACATGTTAGAAATAAAATGTTTAAATTTATATGCGTATGTCATTTATTATTACCCCTGGTTTAGTTTCCTAATCAGTAACCATTTATTCATAGCATTGAAAATCTCTAAAACACTCTAAAAATCCGCCAAGGGTGTGTACCCTTGAAAATCTCTAAAACACTCGGGTGTGTACCCTTGAATACCCGCGACGCTGGGGCGGCATTCCTGTGTCCCGGTTGAACATTTCAGAAATCTGACAAGCCTACTTATAGCCCCATGTCAGGAGTTCGGGATCTGTGTCTGTACAGTAGGGTAGGCCATGGAAATACTGATTGTCAATTGTTTCTATTATTGGTGTATTTTTATGGAGTAAATTTCAACTGATATTAATTTAAATGGATATAATATGAGGATGAAATGGGGAGGATGATTCATGGTATGTAAATATCCAACTCGGCATTTCCCTTTACGACTGGGGAAACCATGAAAAAACCCATGTCAAATTAGCTGGCCACGGGATTTGAACGTGGGACCTCCAGAATGCGAATCCAAGATAATTCTGTCATTGTGCACCTGTTGAGAAATTTATTAATGTTGAACAGTTCGCATTAAATGTAAAACTGAATTTAGGCCCCGAGGCCTATATATTTATATGTATATAGGCTATTTTTTTTATTTGAATCAAAGCACTGATTTAAACAAGAATTGAACATTTATAATTAATTTCCAAACATTTTATACGTCATATATTTGCATATTTAAATCATTTTTGCAGTTTCAGTCATAGTGTGCACGTTTTCGTGATTTAAGGTCATACTTCGGTTACATGTGTGTATTTTATTTTATACAGTAGGCCTACTCAGAAGAGTTAAATAGTTGACATTTTTATATTTTTGTCGATATTCTGAAAATTACCAACTCCTAGATAGAGTTACTGATATTTTGGTCCACTGTCAATGGAATGCGGCCTATACCCGAGACGAGCAAAGAAGGGAACTTGAAGTAAACAAAAACCAGTATGTCTGTCTCACTCTTTAGTCATACGAGTAATGTGCTAGAGTGAGACAGATGTACTGGTTTTTGTTTACTTCAGGTTTCCTTCTTAGGGCGGCCAGACTTTGGTTACTAGTTACAGTATCAGCTAAAACTTCGCAGTCTTCCAAATTGTCCGGCTGTGAGATGATCTTATTTTTTAACATTCCTCTCAAAGTAAAGAACGTTAATTTTAAAAACTTCATGAAACACACATGTATGAGATGATCTTATGTGCTAACATTCCTCTCAATAAAGTAAACGATGTTAAATTATGGGATAAACTTAGCAGATTCCAAACGCATTAATTTTTAGCAAAAATGGATTTACCTTCAATCTGTCTTATTCTAAGTTATATGATTGTAAAAAAAAAAAGATAGGAGAAGGCAGAGAAAGATATATATATATATATATATATATATATATATATATATATATAGAGAGAGAGAGAGAGAGAGAGAGAGAGAGAGAGTTAATTTCTCTTGTAATGTTATCTTTCAGTTCTTCTAACTTAGGGCAAACCCCACACATTAGAAGACGATATCACATGAGAAATTATATCGGAAGCTGAACTTACGTATGCGCGTGAAAGAAAATTTACTAAAAAGGTGCCAGTGTAGTGTGGATGCAAGAGGAGGACATGTATGTATGTATGTATGTATGTACATAGGCGTACCGAGGGGGGGGTTTTGGGGTTTTGAACCCCCCCCATTGATTAAAAAAAGGAAAATTGTATAATTTTTTAAGTCTGCCCATAAATGACTTAATACAAGTATAAAGCGTGGGAAGCTTAAAACTCGTTATTTTGCGTCTTAATTTTTAAAATTTTCCGGGGGAGGTCCGCCGGAATCTTAAAACTCGTTATTTTGCATCTTAATTTTTAAAATTTTCCGGGGGAGGACCCCCGGACCCCCCTTTTCCAGACCCCGCGGATGTTATAACCCCCCATATGGTCGGCCTGGTTACGCCTATGTGTATGTATGTATGTATGTATGTATATATATATATATATATAGAGAGAGAGAGAGAGAGAGAGAGAGAGAGATAAAGAGGGCGAGGGAATGTAAGAGATTGGAAAGGAAAAGACGATAGACAGAAGGGGTAGAAGAACGCAAACAAAGGGGAGAAATAAAGAAGAATGGAATAAACTCTTACAGTTGCACCAGTAAGAACAGAACTGGTGGAATTGCGTTAGATATTGGACAGAGTGATCGATGCTTATACAGTTTCAGTTCTCAACTTATCGCCCATGGGAATGCGTCACTTTAGAGAGATCACAGAGATAGCCAGGGGCAGTGTCCACAGTTTGGTAATAACTAAGATACAGTATTCATCTCACAGCTTACTTTTTATTAGGCTCCACTTCCTCCTTATGGACCTCAGCACTTACCTGTAAACAAAAGAAAAACAATTTTAGCTTTCCTTACTCAACATAATTCTAGAAATTTCTCACAGTTTTCATGAATGGACTTTTAATTCATTCTCTTGTTCTACTCAATAGCATGTAAGTCTGTATGTTACCACGAATGCCCAGAAATATTATTGTTATTACTTATTAAGTGCCAAAATTTTACATTGTGTGTATGTATGTATATATATATATATACACACACAATATTTGAATAATTTTTTGTGTGTGTATTTGTTAATAACATATGAACAAAACTATCTACAACCATTCATTTAACATTAATAGTTTTCTTTTAATATCTATATTTTAATGAATTTTTTCAAAAATTGATTTTTTAAAAATACAAATACTCCAGATATTCCAAAGATTGTAGATGTTGTTTATATGATGTTTTCAAACAGATAGAAAAAAGAATCACTAAAAAATATTTCCATTTTTGGAAATTATGAGGAAAAAACGACATTTTAGTGCACGAAACGTGGCTGTCATTTAAAAAAAATTAACCGTAACTATATCTCCGTGGCGCTACATCCCTGAAGGGACAAAACCTACCACCCAACCGCTGCGTCATCTACCATAGGTATATGGCAGGATTGGGGGGCATGTGATCACCATGCTGACACCCACGGCCGTTAAAGGTGGTTTCCATGACCGGAGCCGCTACTTCTCTATCAAGTAGCTCATCAATTTGAATCACGAGGCTGAGTGCACCCCGTTCCAGACCTCTCGACCTCAGAAAAATGC
This sequence comes from Ectobius pallidus, assembly GCA_964059195.1. Taxonomy (NCBI): domain Eukaryota; kingdom Metazoa; phylum Arthropoda; class Insecta; order Blattodea; family Ectobiidae; genus Ectobius; species Ectobius pallidus. The sequence goes on along the minus strand of CAXKWD010000004.1, from coordinate 20,372,322 downwards.
GAGGAGGTACCGGGGATCGAATCCAGGACGACGGATCTGCAGTCAGCGACGAAAACCACAAGACCACGCCGGCGGTCCCCGTAACTGTAACAGTTTGATTAATTTTGAAAATAGTATGTAATTGTAGGCATAGGCGTAACCAGGCCGACCATATGGGGGGGGGTTATAATATCCGGGGTATGTGGGGGGTATGGAATACTCCCCAGGGAGAGGGTGTCTCGTGGGTCCTCCCCCGGAAAATTTTAAAAATTAAGATGCACAATAACGAGTTTTAAGCTTCCCACGCTTTATACTCGTATTAAATAATTTATAAGCAGACTTAAACAAATTGTAACATTTTCCTTTTTTTAATCAATGGGGGGGGTTACCCCCCCCCCCCTCGTTACGCCTCTGATTGTAAAAGCAGTCAATAATAAGAGTGTGTCAGATTGCAAGATTGTACAGCAATTCATTGCTGAGGGAAAAAATAATGAAATTCGCCTATTTCTCACCTATGAATTTCATCGAAAGCTGTATGCCCTCCCTTAATCGATTGAGACCTTTGAGGTCTGAAAGTAGCCTTTCAGATAGTTTCGACAGAGTGATGGATCGGTCAAATGGGTCGCCAGAACTCACAAAGTTGTTATACCAACAACTACGTTGTATGCGAGATAATATCAGTAAGATGGAGAATAATTCAAATATTGTAAAGGCTGGCATTTTGTGACATGCCAAAGTATTCAAATTTACTGTTTTTGTGTGTTCGGGGGGGGGGTGATGAGATAGAGATGGACAATCCGCTTGAATATGAGCTAAAAGCGGAAAGAGGAAACTAGAAATCAATATCAAGCATATTATTACATGTTTCAGGAGATACTTATGACTTGTAATGACATCCACGCATGCGTGGGAAGATCGCGCACCTGTGCATTTCTCTTCCCCCCCCCCCATTTCTCTTTCTCGTTATATTTGTGATTGATGATACGTACGGTAATGATCCCTTCGGGCGAATTCAGTCAAACGGATAGTGTAAAACCATACTTCAAAATATATTAAGGTCACTAATACTTGTATTTATAGAGAAAATAACGGATATGACAGAAACATATTGTCACATTATAACAAAGCAATAGAGGAGAATCTAGCAAGGGCAAGAAAATATGGAGGAGGGAAAACTACATCATTTAACATGAAGAGAAAATGCTTTCGTAAATCATTTTATTGCGATTCGTTAACAAAAGGCCCATTCTTCATAAGAAAGTTAGTGATATTACTAGGGTATTAGCCACACCTCACTGACTTTCCTGTTAGCTCGACCTGTTTTTTTCTCTAAGCTTTAATGGACTAGTCTAAACTAAAATAAACTCTGTGGCGCTACATCCCTGAAGGGACCTGGCCTACCACCCGACCACTGCGTCATCTACAGTAGGCAGATGGCAGGATTGGGGGGCATTTGGTAAGCATACTGACACTTACGGCCGGAGCCACTATTCCTCTAACAAGTAGTCACTCAATTTGAACCACGAGGCTGAGTGCACCCCGTTCCAGACTTCCCTACCTAGGAAAAAGTCGAGGTGGTACCGGGGAGTGAACCCGGGCCGACGGATCTGTAGTCAGAAGTTTTAATTAGGTAAATAAAATACAAATATTCTACAGATAATTATTGTAATGAAAACTAAAATACTTATATTTATAGAGAAAATAACGGCTTTGGCAGAAACGTACACAATGTCGCATTAGATGGAAGCAATAGAGCGTATCACGAACTTCAAAACTGTACTCTTCACCGAATATAGTAAGGGTAGGCATAATTAAATCTTGGGGGATGAAATGATTGATTGGTATATGATTATTTAACGACGGGGATGTACTGCAACTTAGGACTCTGACCGTCGCCGGTGTGCCGGAATTTTGTCCCGCAGGAGTTCTTTTACATACCAGTAAATCTACTGACACGGGCTTGTCACACTTATGCATACATAAATGCCATCGACCTGATCTGGGATCGAACCCACAACCTAGGATGAAATGAGCTGGACATGTTGCGCGCAAGGGGGGAGAATATATACGTATGTTTCTAAAAAATATTCACTGGGAGACCCGAAGAGGAAAGACAACCTGGAAGACCAAGACGTAGGTGGGAGGACAATATTAGGATAGATTTAAGGGAAGTCGGATTTTCGAGGGATGGTTGGAGTTAGCACATAATAGGGTTGAATGGAGGGCTCATGTAAGCGCGGCAATGGACCTTCGGGTTCCATAAAATAGGTAATATTCCTTCAGCTTGCTTAGGAATTGTCTACTGCCATTGGGTGAGTGAGTAAGTAAGTATTGTGGGTGGCACTTCTTAAAGACTTTCTTTTTTCAAGAACTCCTCTACCTGCTGCCACCCTAATCCTCTTCGACCTGTCAATCAGTGAATAGGAAGATAATTAGGCGTATTCACACTTGTCTGCAGTCCAGTACAATGTTGCCAAATAAGTACCACAGCATATTTACTTCACTTGAGAAGTGTTGAATGACAGCGGCAACACTGGGGATATCCACGCGACTATAAGAGCACCTGGGGCCTGTTTCACGAAGCGACGGGACTTGTCATGACAAGCGAATACACCCGTCGGACCGAGAAAATTGACGAGTTTGCGTTTCACGAAGCGACGAGGGACAAGTGTTAGCGGACAAGCGAACGGAAGCAATGCGACGGGTGAATTTCAGCCGTCCGACAAGCGTTTCGTTTCACGAAGCGACTAGTGGTGTCCATTTACTTGTCATTTCGTCGAGAATTGCGACCCACGTAGTCAGACCCGTCACAATTCTTAAATGCATTGTTGTAGCGCAGTAGACTATATGTTTATACATTAAGTTAGTTGCACGCTTATAATCATGTGGTCAGTGATTCGGAGACAACGTATTTTCAGAACGAGAGTGATTTATCGACAGTTGGAGGGTACTTACCAATATAATGAAAGATTCAGAATAACTTTCGAGAAGATGGAACAACTAATTAATATTCTTGGACGATCTCTGCACCGAAAAACCCACAGAAGTCAGTCTTTAAGTGTGAAGCAAGTTCTTGAGGTAGCATTTTCATTGGCTAGGTACAGGAGGACATTATCATTCCGTAGCGGATATGCATGGATTAGCCTATCGAAAGCTAGTGTATGCCGTGCAGTGCATGACGTAGTTGCTTCTGTTAATAGAATAATATTGCCCCAGTGGGTCCGCTGGGCTATTGAGAAAATGATAGAAGTTGTAGGGAAATTTCATGATTTCGTAGAATGCCGTAAGTATGTGGCTGTGTAGATGGGACTCTTATTAAAATAGACGCTTCAAGTGAAAATGAACATTATTATTTTGTAGATCGGAAAGGAGATCACTCTGTGAATGTAATGGTGGTATGTGGCCCTGAGAAAATGGGCGTGATTTAGACATTTAGTTTAAGTTATAAATAAATTGAACAAATTGTAATCACAGTAAATTGTACCACACATTTACTCAATAGGCTAAAATGTGTAACATTATTGCAACTATTGTAATTGTAATATTAATGAAAATGAAAAATAAAAATAATAATAATAACTATTAAGTTAAGCACTTTTATGGCAAAAAATTCTTGGTAAACAAATCATTTAAATTTAGATAATTTTTTTCTCTCGACAGTGCCTAAATATTTTATTGAACATTCCTGAGCACAGTAGGCTAGGTCATTACTAAAGCCCGGATTTTCATGCACTATCAAACTTAAAAATATGCATGCATTCATGCACTATCGTATCTCTAAATATGCACAATGAAGGGCGAAACATGCACTATCAAAAATTCCCACTATACTGCAATATATTTCAATTTCACTGTTTTCAGAAGTTTAGATCGGGATTTGAACTAAGTACCTTCTTAAGTTTTTTTCCTAATTGTCACACCCATTTCTCTACAACACATTCTAAAGTCTTCAACAATGGCTAATGACTCACAAATTCAAGCAGTGAACATTCTGTTTAGCAGTTTTCTTTCAATGGAAGGTGGTGGGGGTCGGCGAGTCTGCATTTTCTTTTGTAGCCATGTGTATTATATTACTGTTTATTTAGGACAAACAGTAGTTTGCACTCTCAAATGCATGCAGGTGGCAAACTCTGTTGCCAAGTCAATCAAAATATAACAATGGTAATAGCCTACAATACAACATTTTTACGTTTCTTTGAAAAGCCGAGATTTTATGGAGGCACATTCATAATATGCACAGTTATGCATGGTAACTTTATATTATGTACTAAAACCAGAAAATGAGGGTTTATATGCATTAAAAACGTCTGAATATGCTACATTACACCCAAAAAATCCAAAACATGCATTATGCATGAATTTTGCCATAAAAAGGCCGAAACATGCAAACATGCACGGAAAAAATATGGTTATTTGGAAACCATAAGTCATGTAATGAGTAACTACAAAGTTTGAGAAGTCTAACCAACGCATATAAAAACATGCATTTGCATGGAAATCCGGGCTCTAGTCATTACATAATAAGACACGTAGTTTAGGGGATAAATATGACTACATGTTTATGAATAGTATACATTCACGTACCGATACATATTTAAAAAACTGTTATTGACTTACGAACATACTATAAACACTCAGCATTGTTCGTTTCCTCCAGTTACACCATAAAGTGTCCCTGACATACTGCCAAGTTTTCCCGGATATCAACTCTAGGGATTCAGCAAGTGCAGAAACTTTTCAAATTTTTACTTTTTAGTTAACTCACTCGAAAATAGACCAAAAGAATAGACTTTTCTTCCCTGATTTTCTGGAGCACTGCAATCTTCTTCTCATAGTGGTAGCCATCTTACTTGTCGAACCGTCGCGCGAGATCTAGCGAGTGACGGGTGCGTCAAAAATGTTAGTGAAACAGAAACTCTGACCCCTTGTCAGCTGAACCGACAACACCCGTCAACCCGTCACTTGTCGCACCCGTCGCTTCGTGAAATAGGCCCCTGTTCTTTGCCGGTGTTGGTGTCGGTGCAGATTTTCGGACAAGGGAGCAATGCTATTATATTCTTTTGTATATAGACGATGGTTTCGGACGAGGTCTTTTTAAAATGGCACGAACAGTAGGCCTACGTAAGTTTAAGTGGAATCTGTACAATTCCCTATTAAGGAAGTAGCATGTACAAAATATAACAAAATGAGAATATGAAATCGTACGGATTTAAGAAGTGGGAGATGAAGTGGAGACGGATAGAGAGGGTATCGGGGTCACGCCTTGAACAGGCCAGACCTGCATGTTATATAGAGTGACATGACCACTTGAAACATGACATGACGTGGATAGCATTGTTACATGTGCTCCAGCCAAACTGTCTTCAGCACGCTGCTTCTCTGCAAGAACAATAATATAATAAAATCAGATAAACTGTTGTAACAAAGTGCTAGAAAAGCGTTTGTTTAATCTGTGTAAATTGCAATTATGATATGCAGATTTCCAAGTTAAGCTCCAGATCGATTCGTTCAGCAGGGCTTACGGAAAAACAAAGGCCTGAAGTTTGATAAGCACATGTGAAGAAATATGTGGGTAATGTTATTTGGCAAAGCCCAGTGTATTGCAACTTCCAAAGCCGTATGTGAACACTGTAAAACAACATGTTGTTATGAGAACTGATTGGCATTTGATAAATTCTGTATAATATATCACCATAGAATAGGCACTAAATTGGGCATTACTCCGGTACCGGTCAACCGATTTGGTCCACTGTCAATAGGGTTCTTCCCATGAACATTATAAATGTATATACCAAGTTTCATTAAAATCCGATTAAGCGTATTTGAGTTATCGTGCGTACGGACACACGGACGGATGGACAGAGGGACATTTACCCGCCCCCCCCCCCCACACAATGTTACAAAGTACCATTCTGGCATTTAATAACATGACACTTACGTAATAGAAATATATCGATTGTATTACAGTATCTGTTGGGATTACTTACCATTATGCATGCGAGTGTTTTATATTTTGTCTTCCAAAGCACAGTAACATGTGAGACCTGACACTGTTTCTTTGCCACTAAATTGTAAATATTGGTATTGTTTTAAAAATTAGTATTTGTTTGCAGGCCGCCAAAAATGAAGCCACGGTTCGCAGGATGAAGACCACTGCCCTAAACATATCAGCAAATAAAACTAAACTGTGTGAATTTTTAATTAAAAAACATATGTCTTTATAATACATTGCTTACGACTTAAACTTAATTAAGAATAAAATAATGTTTAATTATTAAGTGCCAGTATGGTACTTTATGAGATTGTGTGTGGGGACGAAAAATGTCTGTCCGTCTGTCTGTCCGTCCGTCCGTGTGTCTGTACGCGCGATAACTCAAATACGCTTTGTCGAATTTTAATGAAACTTTGTATACACGTTTATAATGTCCATGGGAAGAACCCTATTGATATTGAACCAAATCGGTTCACCGGTACCGGTGTAATGCCCAATTTAGTGCCTATTTTAATAGATTATGGCGCCTTTCTAATAGAAAGGCGCCATAACTCAAATACGCTGTATCGGATTTTCATGAAACTTGGTATACTCATTTATGACGTTCATGAGAAGTGCCCTATTGAATTTGAACCTAATCTGTTGACCGGTACCGGAGTAAACCCAAATTTAAAGTCTACTTTAAAGGCGCAATAACTCAAATACGCTTTATCGTATATTTATGAAACTTCGTATACGCATTTATAATGTCCATGGGAAGACGTCTATTTATAATAGATAAAATCGGTTGACCTGTTTCGGAGTAATGCTCAATTTAGTGCATATTTTATGGTAATATACGTATTCGAAAGAATTTATAAAAAAAAATGAAATTCAATTATCTTGACAACACTGCCTATTGTTTTACTGTTATCTTATAAGGCCTTGGAAATTAAAATACAGGTAGCTATGACAAAAAACACTATCGATTTACAAGCGCTTATCCAACTAGACCGTTAAAATGACCCCGGTGGCCGAGATGGTAACGCTTTGGCCTCACATTCTGGAGTCCATGGTCCAAAACCCGAAACCGGCCAATTTGATTTTTTTTTTGACATTTTTATGTGAGTGTGCGATTGTCATGATATCACATATCTGTACAGTTCAGGTGATGCTGGAAGATTTTAATCTCATTAAAAAAACTAGACCTTTGTTCTTCCGTAAGCCCTGCTTAATGAATAAATCAGGAGCTTAACTTGGAAATCAATTTAAAAAAAAAAACATATTCTGCATATCATAATTGCAGTCATAACTGTTTAAACAAAAACATACTGGCACTTTGTTACATCAGTTTACCTGAATTTATTTATAAAAGAAATAGTCAATTATGTTACAAAGTAATAACTTTTTTGGAGTCCGTAGATATCAAATATGGAATTGCCATTGCACTTCTGCCATGAAACCCATTACGAAGTCAGTTTCTTTTTCTCTCTCCAAGATCTGATAAATTCACGACTCTGAAAGTTTTAGGGTAGACCTATTGTAGTAAATGCTTCCAGAGTCAGGAAAAAAAGTGAATAAAATTATACGAAAAACGCAGAGTTTCTATATTTCGAAATTTCAAAGGCCGGTCCCCGTAAGTATAATTTATCATTGCGTTAAATGTTTTCTATGCAGTCCGGCGAGGATATATCTGTGGCTTGGTTCTAAAAGGGCCAATGTCAATTTCTTGCAGAAATGAGCTCGGCTAGTCTTTATCTTTCGTATAGGCTCATAAAAGTGCCAATATCTGTTGCTATTAATATACATAATACAGAAACCTAAGGGGCCAATGTCGGAAGTTCTCAGCAAAAAATTTTACTTTTACAAAGACTTCAAAGTCAGTTATCTCAAGAGCAAGTTTTATAACATCGGCCCTTTTAGAACCAAGCCACAGATATAACTGTCGTGAGAAATTTGCCTCGCCCAATTTTATGAGGTTAATATCAGTTTAATATGCCAGTCTATTCTTAATCAATTAATGCAGTGTATCTATTCATAACATAACGACGTAAGTAGTGAGCGAAGTGAGCATGTCGGGAGGTCTAATCCTGCGGTGGGTCTGGTTCTGAAGGATTCCAACTTTCTATTTCGGTACAAGTTGTCACCTCAGCTGTTGTTAATAAAACCTTAAGTAGATTCAGAGAGAAGCTTAGCTCCTCTGATGCATTCTGATGCAAGAGGCCCTCGCTGGGTGCCTGCATTCACCTGGATGGAGCAATGTCCATTCATTAAGGATTGAACGTTTTCTTGAATTTGTGAAAATAAATCGTTTTTGCTGGTACACTGGGCTAAAAAAATCTGATGTGAAAGTCACATAACTTCCTCTGTCCAAATAAAAGTTTGCAGCATTTACGCTAATTATGCTATAAATATCTTATAGCTCCTTCTTTGAATGTTGCGACTAAAAACGCAGGCTATGGGAAAAAAACTGCAAACGTTTATTGAAGTTTCTGCTGTTAAGAATAATTTCCAAAATTTATCAAATATTCCCCTCAGAGATTTCTTAACTGTATGCAGGGCCAACAGTACATTTTTCTCACTTCACGTGCTTATATAGAATAAAATGCCTTAAATGTCCGCGTATTGAGTTGTTCACCATGCAAGTTGGTAGGTTACAACCACCCTTCAGAGAATGTTTTTGAAATGGTATAAGCAATCCATGTACAAAATTTAAAGGAAATTGTAAGAGCTGTTTATGAGAAAATAGCAAAAAACAAAATATTCTTCATGTAAAGTCCCTTAAATATAAGAAAAGGTTATCGCCAATCTTCATGGCCTCAGAAGGTACCTAACCCAAATACAAAATTTTGTTTTCGTATGATTTACAAGAAGCCGTATTGCAAAAAGCAAGTATTCACAGTGGGTTGCTTATAACTACCCTTCAGAGAATTTGTTCGAAAAGATGTTTCAAATAAAAGTTTTAGCTCTTGATACAAGCAATCTATGCGCAAAATTTAAAGAAAATCGTTAGAGCCGTTTTCGAGAAAATCGCGAAAAACGAAAATTTCTTCATGTAAAGTCCCCTTAAAAATAAGGGAAATTTGTCGCCAATCTTCGAATCACATCTTCAGAAGGTACCTGACCCAAATACGAAATTTTGTTTTCATACGATTCTCCGTTTCGGAGCTAGCCTGTTCACAAACTTCCACATAGACAGACAGACACACACACACACACACACACACACACACACACGGATGCTAAAAACTCAACTTCGAATTTTAGGGTCGAAAACAATACTTCCTCTACCTATAGGCCTAGTACCTATGGTACGGACAGAGGAAGTAAAAATGTGAGGTTTTATGGGATGGAATGGGTGATATTTACTTTCTTAACAATTTTGAAGCTAAACTATGTAATGTTGATAAATTTCTTATTTTTCCAACGAGGGATATAACTGTGTTGTAAAGTGAGTAAAACAATTCCACCTATTCCCTCGAATTTTGGTTTTATAAATTTTCTTGTTAGCCTAGTATATTATCATCCACGAGAGTTGGATTTATTAAGACTATTCCATGAATAAAAATGTAACGGATTATACAAATAATAATTACTTTCGTGGTTTGTTGTATAAAAAGAAAACTAACAGTTGTGAGATCACGGCATACTGTGAATCAGCCATCGATGAACCGATTCGAACTACCATGATATAATCAGAGCTACCAATGGTTCATATAAGACATAGTTATCTTCATTCAAGTAAGCTAACAGCAGAACAGAATAAAAGCACACGAACTGGGTTGCACCGAATCGAAATTATGTTTTTAATCAATGTACATTTTCTATTATTTCAATTTCCAAACAAGTTATGTTCTATAAAATAATTTGTTTTCGTGCTGCTTAATGGCAGCATGTGACGTGTTAATCTGATTCTTACGTGTCCAGTAATGAGCAGACGTTTTACCCGATAAAATGGCATCCTCGCGATTACTACAAGAATATTGTAAGATAAACGGCCGTGACTGGTCTATATCCGAGGAATTGCTAAACGTTACGATCCGTATCAAACACGCGGCGTACTAGTGGAAAAGTCGGCTTAATAGCTTTGTCATATCTAATATCTATAGTTGTTAATATCATAAAACATTACAATTTTGTAGGCTCAATATTCTGTAGGATGGACGATATATTTCAGCTTAAATTATTTCGTCATCTTCAAGTCCTTTTTCTTTTCCCAGATGATCTTATTCTACTCACGGAAATGGAACAACGAGCAGAATAAGATCATCTTGGAAAAGAAAGAGGGCCTGAAGATGGTGGAATAATAGCTTAAATATATCGTCCATCCCACGGAATATTGAGCCTACAAAAGTGTAATATAAGCATTCAGGAACCACAGATTATTGCCTGTTAGACATTATTATAGGAGAAAAAATCCTCCGACACTGGGACTTGAAACCAGGACCTTTGGCGCCAATGCTCTACCAACTGACCTAAGCCGGAGTTCAATTCACAGCGCCAGATGGAACCTCTCTCCTAAGACTGATTGCTCTAATATAATATTGAAAGATTCTGTGTGTTCTCCTGCTTTCCCTGAGTTTTACCTCCCTCGTTGTAGGGACGCACGCCGCCTGGGTCTTCCAGGACCGCGACCCGTCGAAGAAGAGAGTTTTTACGAATCACATTCATACCTTTTTACCAGACAAAAACATGGAGGTCGTCCCCGGATGAGAGATAAGCCCAATGCCGGGGTAACCTCCTGGACAACTAACACAGGAAGAGACACATCAGTCAGACAAACACTTATTCCAAATAATGCTTTGGCCAGGGCCCTATTTCATAAAACTCTACAGGTGTGACATATTACGACAATTATGTCAAATCTGACAAATTTGTCAATATGTCATGACAATTCTATTTTTCATAAATATCACAACTTTTCCTTACATTACAGGCAAATTAATGTAAATTGTCAAGACTAAAACAGCTCTTTTCATAAACATGACAATTTTATGTCAAACCTAAAGACTACTTTAGTACACTGTAGATGGCTCTCATATATGCGTGCGATAATCGATCTCAACATCGAATGTGATATCTAAGCAGTTGATTATTTTTATCTAAATAATTGAATTATATTTCTCTTTGCAAAGTCACTGAAATTGAAAGTAGGTTAACCCGTTGCCTAAAAACCATGCGTGGTCTCATGTCTATTTTTTCATCACACTCACTACTACCAATATCACTAGTACTGATTTTCATGATTAACAAGACAATTTAGCAAGTTTATTAACAAGTAAGAGTTTACCAAGTTATGCCACACATTTACATAACCTACTGACTTGGCCTACATATGAAAGATTGCCTGTCACTTCTGTAATGACAATTCTACATTTTTTGTAAACTTGTAAATATGTCAGCAAAAATTAATGTTTCATAAATGGTAGGTATCCTAAGATTTGACATATTTGTCGGACTTTTACCTGTAAACTCAAAAGTTTTGAGAAACAACAATATGTAAAATTGTCATACAAATCTACAAAATTGTCATGACATTTATGTAAAGTTGTCAGCTTTTATGAAAAACACAATTGTCAAAATGTAAACTTGTAAAACAATTATATGTCACCTGTCACCTGTAAAATTGTAACTTTTATGAAATAGGGCCCAGATGATATCCGGCGATTTGATTGATAAATTTTATTTTAAGGACTGTACGCGTAGAACTTAAAAGTTCCTTTTAATAATAATAATAATAATAGTAATAATAATAATAATACAATTTTATTGTCATTTGGCAATGAAATTGCAATAGACAAAGTCAGTACAGTTAAAAATATAATAAAAATACAAGTGTACATAATTATACAGGCTAAAGGTTACAAAGATTGAATTAGAAACTAAATTGTGGTACCCAACCCTTTATATCAGGTCGTTATGTCATAACACACACAATTAACAGGATAATTCCCATTCAAAAAATTCTTGGATATCATAAAATGGATTCCTAACAAGTAAAATAAAAAGCTTACTTTTGAATATGTTTACCGGAAGCTGAGTAATTTTTGATGGGAGCTTATTGTACATTTTTAGGCCTAATACCTCATAACTGTTAAGTGATTTAGATAATCTATTATAAGGAATATTATAAGGGTGCGTATACATTTGCGCTCCTCTCGCGTTCCGCTCTGTCCGCGTGTCGACACGCGTATCGACACGCGTGTCGACACGCGAACAGTTCGTTGAAATTATCCATAGGAAAGCGACGAACATATTGCGAACCACCAGCATCATTATTATTATTGTGTTATTTATATTTGTATTTGTAGTAATTTGTATTTTTGTAATTTGTAATAACTAGAACATTTTGTAATAATAATAATAATAATAATAATAATAATAATAATAATAATAATAATAATAATAATTATTATTATTATTATTATTATTGTGATAAAAATCATATCACAGCCCAATAACCCTAATATAGGGCCCACAACATCTTTATATTAAAACTAGCTTCGCTGGGGGGCGGAGCCCCCAAACCCCCACTGAGGTTCTCGGGAGAGGTTTTTAAAAGATCTATGGGAGATAGAGTGCGTGTATTTAATCTGTCAGAGCCCTACGTGAACACAGTTTGATAAAACCGTTCCCATGGAAACCAAGCCCTTTTTCGGGAGTTTTATGGCTAAAAATAAAAAAAAACCTTTTTGGAATTTTCCTGTGGTTTACAGCCTAAAAGCTATATGTGTACCAAATTTCAAGTTTCTAGCTCATCTGGAAGTGGGAAAACATTAATGTCGGTGAGCGAGCCCTTTTTCGGGTTTTTTTAGGGCTAAAAATAAAAATAATAAACTTTTGGAATTTTTCTGCAGTTTACAGCCTAAAAGTTATATGTATACCAAATTTCAAGTTTCTAGCTCATCTGGAAGTGGGCAAACATTAATGTCAGTGAGTGAGTGAGTCAGCCTGCCATGTGGCTTTATATTATAGGGATTTAACTTAATAATAATAATAATGAAATTAATAACAATAATAATAATGATTAGGGCTCGGATTTGTATGTAATAAAAGGTTTTTTTCCTCATGCGTACATTCCTAAAACAAAGTTTTATATCCAAATCGAGGTCCGACAAACGCAAATTACAAATTTTTTTTGCATAAAAACACATATTTTACAAAAAAGTTATGTGAATAAATATTTTCGATATTTTCTCCATAAATATATATTTTAGTACTTTTTCGGATTTTTATGTAATTTTTTTTTTCCTGATGCTCTTGTCAAGGTCCGACAACCGCAAATTTCAAATTTTATTTTACATAAAAACACATGATTTACAAAAAAAGTTATGTGAATAAATATTTTCGCTATATTCTCCACAAATAAATATTTTAGTACTTTTCCTCATTCTCTTTTAACATTTTACAACACAAATATCTATCTCGAAAGAATTCAACAGAAATTGCAATGAGGTGAAAGTGATTCACTTGCACTTGCTTGTCGGGGAAGAACAGAACTCAATCTCAACATTGCGTAATTCAGTTAAAGAAATACAATATGTTGAAAGGCAACTTAACACTATCTCAGGTTCGAAAATAGAAGTTCTAAGAACAAAATTTAAAGGTATGTTTGAGAAAAATGGTGGCTACCAAACCCTCTGCAAAGTCGCTCAAGTTTTGGAAGGTCAAAACATAAGTGAACTTTATCGTGTGTGTGTGTTAGTGATATACAGTACACCTCTTGAAATATGCAAGGTTAACATCGTGTGATGTAGAACGTTCATTTTCTCATTATAAGGCATTATTCTCGGATAATAGCCAAGAATTTGTGATCCATAATCTGGAGATGACATTTGTTGTGCACTGCAACTCCAGTCAGCATTTTACATAATATGATATTTAGCTGCAATTGGTGATTTTCAATATAATTTGTTCTAGTAAGTTACGAACATTCTGGTGTTTTTATTCCTTTTCCAGAAAAAAATATATAGGCCTATATAGTTTTAGCACATATTTTAAAAATTTTACCATATATTTTTAACATTTTTAGCACATAAAAAATAAATATTTGTAAGTTTTTAAGCACATAAAAATCCGTGCACTAATCATATTAATATTGAACTTTGCATAAACATTGTGTGCACAGCTGCCGGATGTTATTGTTGCTGGTGTTCGAAATCAAAACAACATGCTTGAGCAGAGAGCAGGAGGAAAATGACACGCGGACGGAGCGCAACAACCAAAAACACGTCCCAATATGAAATCAGAAATCCTTTGTGTTCGTCGAAAAAACCGACAGGAGACGGATCGCGGCGAACTGTCTGCGTGTCGACACGCGTGTCGTCACACGAACACCTCAAATGCCGTCCCAATCTGCGCTCTGTACGCGTGTCGACACGCGTACAGAGCGCAAATGTATACGCACCCTTAGGCATACAATCCGCCCACAATGATAGAAATTACAGATAAATTACAACCACGATCACGAGGAACTTCGAAAAACCCCACCTAGGAATGTTGTCCCAACCAGGAATCGAAACCGGGCCCGCTTCGTCAGAAGAACGACCGCATGGACTTCTGGGTGTTCACATTTTAATACACAATTAAGGAAGTTAAATGAGACAGGCGAGAAACGTATATGTGTTTATTGTACTATTATTTTTATTGCTTGAAGGAAAGAAGACCATAAACAACATCTTAAATTGCTAATTATTTATTGTTATGAGCTACAGGGCAATTAAAATTCTTCACATGAGTGTAACTTAGTCTGTGCAATTCGATTTGCCTATAATTCGTTCGATTTAATTGTGAATTCATTTGTTTAAACAAGACAGTTATGTTATGACGGATCACTTTCTCCTAGAATTGCTGCTTACACTATTTTAGCCACTCCCCTTAGACCTGTCAATCAGTGAAGACAACTCAGTTGTAAGCAGACAGATCCTAACTTCCCCAGGTCGAAGAGACATTTGCCATATTCCAGCTACCGTACAAACTGATCATCGTGTACAGCGACACCAATGCAGAATGGTTTTGAGCTCTGTAATGATTAGTAGCCTACAGTCCAGAGTGAATACTTCAATCCAGAAATCCCAAACTAAAGGAGACCACCAAGAGCAGTGGCGTAGCCAGAAAATAATTTTGAGGAGGGTCGAAGGTGCCGGGGGGTTTGAGGGATATTACATACCCCCCTTGGGTACGGGAGGCCGCCCCCGGAAAATGCTTAAATATTCAACTAATGAAAATCACATTTTACGCTACTTTAGCACTGAAAAACTAGTTAGAAAATTTGTTTACTATACTCAAAGACAATGCCAACTTAAACAAAAAATCGTTACCTAACTTATAACAGTAGTTAATTAGCTTCATATTTCTCCAGTGGTATAATTATAGGTTGAATGTTTTGATAAGTTCCGCCTATATACCACTAAATATTACAACAATCAGCTGAAGTCTACATGAGGTAAGGAGAACAGTTAATTAACAACACGTGTTTTGAATTTGACTTTTATTGTGTTCTTCTAAACGTATTTTTATTGTATTAGATTTAGTCTACCACTTAATAATATAAAATATTAAAATAACATTGAGCTCAATGTATTGTCAAATTAACTGTTCTCCTTACCTCATGTAGACTTCAGCTGATTGTTTTAATATTTAGTTGTATATAGGCGGAACTTATCAAAACATTCAATAACTTATAACACTTATTACATTTTATAAGAACGGTTAAATAACACATGGAACAGTGCATATAAGGCCTACATTTACAAGTTCAGTATTTTGTTATTAAATAAAATAATTAATTACTTGACAAAATGGAGCTTAAATAATATGAATAAAGTTTTGGGGGGTTCCGGAACTCCTTTCCCTACGCCACTGGCCAAGAGGTTGCCCCAAAACCTCTACACACTCAGATTCGGATTAGAGAACAATGGGATTTTATTCTTTTTTGGAAAAAAAAGATAATGGGAAGAAGACTTCTTAACGTGGAATCCACTGTAAAGCATAGGCGTAACCAGGCCGACCATATTGGGGGGGGGGGGGGTTATAATATCCGCGGGGTCTGGGGGTATGGAATACCCCCTGGGGAGAAGGGGGTCCGGGGGTCCTCCCCCGGAAAATTAAAAAAATTAAGGTGCAAAATAACGAGTTTTAAGCTTCCGGGGGTCCTCCCCCGAAAAATATTAAAAAGTAAGACACAAAATAACGAGTTTTAAGCTTCCGGGGGTCCTCCCCCGGAAAATTTTAAAAATTAAGACGCAAAATAACGAGTTTTAAGCTTCCCACGCTTTATACTTGTATTAAGTAATTTATGGGCAGACTTAAAAAATGATACAATTTTCCTTTTTTTAATCAATGGGGGGGGGGGGGTTCAAACCCCCCAAAACCCCCCCTCGGTACGCCTATGCTGTAAAGGGGTATATATCACTACTGCAGCCCACAGAATCTAATAAAGCATATATTAAAATTAATGGAGTAATGCTTTAATGAGGATTTTTGAACACGTGTTAGGATTGTCATTCATGGATACCAATTGTTCTAATGAAATGTTCCTAATCGATTTTAGACTTAAGGCCCACTGATACTTTCACTCAGTAGGTTATATCAATATTTAAATTCAATTCTGAAATGAACAAGTTTGTTACCACACCAAAACTGTTTGTGTCCAGTGTGAGCAATCGTGATCTCCTCTCGTATGTTCACTCACAATGGACACAAACAGTTTTCGTGTGATAAAAAACTTACAAGAAAATATGCAAAACCACGGTGTTATCTCTGGAAGAACTTCGTAACACGACTTGAATCATCACTAAATGCCAATAAGAGAAAATATAGCATTGCATTTTATAATACAGTGTGTCCCACGCAATAGTTGGCCAATGACGCGGCTTCCTGCGGCGCGGCGGGCACAGCTCCAACTCCCGAGCGATCGGGTGAAATATCTACGCTAATAATGCCGCGATGAGTGTAACGATTCAGGTTCTCACATTTACAGTTAAAATGACAATGAAAATAAACACATACCTCATCACAAGAGATGTTGGAAATGTTCTCCTCTTGCATTTTAGGAAATTTTCTTTCACGCGCATAAGTTCAGCTTCCGAGATAAAGTTAATTTCTCTTGTGATATTGTCTTTAAGCTCTTCTAATGTATGGGAAATTGACCTATACACTTTATTTTTCAAGTTTCCCCATAAATAATATTCACATACTGTTAGAAGAACTTAAAGACAATATCACCTAGGCCTATCACAAGAGAAATTAACTCTGTCTCGGAAGCTGAACTTATCCGCGTGAAAGAAAATTTGCTAAAAAGGTGCCAGTGTTGTGTGGATGCAAAAGGAGAACATTTCCAACATCTCTTGTGATGAGGTACATGGTTATTTTCATTGTAGTTTTAACTATAAATGTGAGAACCTGAATCGTTTCACCCACCGCGGCATTATTAGCGTAGATATTTCACCCGATCTCTCGGGAGTTGGAGCTGTGCCCGCCGCGCTGCACGAACCCGCGTCATTGGCCAACTCTTGCGTGGGACACACTGTATTTATCATTTTGTAGTCCCAGTGTCCCGGAAAAGGGAATCGCTAGTGAACAGAAATCTCCGGTTTCTTTAGAAGCAAACTAAATAAATTCTTAAGACGCTTGCATCTGCAGTTCATTCACAATGTTTGGTCAAGCAAGAAGCCAAAAGTAATTTCTAAAAGTTGGTTGATTAATTGAAAAACGTTCTTGTTGAGTTTATCTCGTTGACTTGAAAATTACAGGGGGAATTCTAAAATTGTGTTATACAAACTGTCTAAAATTGCACAAAAAGTGATCCAATAGATATGTGGTTCAGAGCCATGGGAGATGGTAAGTGAAAATAAAATAATTAATATTTGTTTTAATCTATTTTACTGTATTTATTAAAGTGAAACTTAAAAAAAAACTTAACCAAAATGAAAATATTTAAACATGTTTAAAAAACGAATACAGGGTTTATAAAAAAAAAACCCTAAAAATCCGGGAATTATTGATAAATCATAACCATGCGGAACTGTGCAATAAGAGGCCAACATAATTAAGAATACTAACAATGCAAAGTGTGCAGGTGTTCTCCTTTATTATAAGTTTGTTATCTGCTTAGTTATCATAGCATCTTCATAAATATTGATTTTGAAGAGGTAATTCACAATTTGCCGCCTCCAAAGTGCTGAAACGTTACTCTATTATATACAAACATTTAAAGGAAAGTGTGTTTTTAATAGTGTTATTGTTGTTGTTGATCGTTCGAACAAATTGAGAAATTCTAATATCTGGGAGCAATAATAAATTACAGACACAAATAATATTAGGGCAGAAGTTAAGTGTAGATTCAAATCAGGAAATGCTTTCTTTTATGCAGTTCAGAAACTCTTATCTTCTCGTCTTCTGTCCAGAATAAAATTTTATAAGACAATCAGCCTGCCGGTTGTATTATATGGATGTGATATATGGCCGCTTACTGATCAGGAAGAACATAATCTGAGTGTTCGAAAACAGGATGCTTAGGAAAATATTTGGGCCCAAGGGGGCTGGAGGAAACTGCGTAACGACGAGCTTCATGCTCTGTACGCTTCACCGGATATAGTAAGGATAATTAAATAACGGAGGATGAAATGGGCTGGACATGTTGCACGCACGGGGGAGGAAAGACATCTAAAAAATATTGACTGGGAGAACCGAAGGGAAAAGACCACATCGAAGACATAGATGTAGGTGGGAGGACAATATTAGGACAGATTTAAGAGAAGTAGGATTTAAGAGGGATGGTTGGATGGAGTTAACACAGAGAAGGGTTGAGTGGCGGCCTCAGGTAAGCCCGGCAATGAACCTTCGGGTTCCATAAAATAGATAATAAAATAGATAATATTCCTTTAGCTTGCTTAGGAATTGTCTATTTGCCATTGAGAAAGTAAGTATTGTTATTGCAATTATTATTTTTTTATTATTATTATTATTATTATTATTATTATTAAAGGAGCCCAGATTATAACTTTCACCGAGGGTCCTTAGAGTCCATGCACACAGGTCACTAATTTGGTATTCAAGATTATAGGATAGTGAACCCCGGACCTTCAGCATGACGACTGAGCATTTAGTCGTTGCGTTGGCCGAGCATAATAACATAAAACATCGTCGTTTTAATCGGATGTGCTGATGAAAGCGTTGTAAGCACCTGAAATTCTCATCGTGTGTAATAAAATGCTGGTTTCCCTAGTTACCAATCCCCAGGATGAAAATATTTTCCCGGTATAAATACATTACTTTTATTATTCTGCCAATGTGCTGCAACCAGCTTTCATTCTTCAGCAAATTTTACGATATTAAAATTCTATCCAACCAGTATTAGTTAAAACACGACTGCAGGCTATAAAATATTTCGAGTTGCGACGAAAATACGCAGAACTCTGCTGTTTAAATGTCAAAGTGTTATAAAATGTGTAATTTCGCTACATGAATGTTTGAAGACAATTGTATAGAATAGGATGTTTCATTTTCGCAGTGTGTAGTTACAATTTCCATTTATTATAACCCGGGTGATGATGGATTAAATAGTAAAGCCATGAGTCGCATTCAGCCGTGTGTGATGGAGTGGGGGAGGAACGGAGGGAGGGAAGGAAAGAGGGGGAGAGAGAAAGAGAAAGAATGATGCGATAACGCTCGCAGGGTATAAATATGCCTACTCGGAAATAACACGAATTGCAACTAGATTTGAACCCAGGACCTTTGGCTATCCGTGCCACTGCTGTATAATTTGAGCTAAGCCAGTGTTCACTTCACAGTACCAGATGGAACCTCTCTCCTATGACTGATTGCCCTTAATGGCCTATTTCACTGACAGACAAGTTATGTCATATGCCAGCGTTTCTCGACCTTTTTGAACCCAAGGACCTTTAAAATATCTAAAAAAAATTACGGATCCCTAATTTTACATCGCATTTTTAAAAGTAGGCTATATGTAAGCCTATATTCTTAATATTTGTTGCATTAATTATAGGTCATTATAACGAAATAAATGTAAATTAATTTTTTTATTTCGACGGTAACACAGTTATTGAATTGGAAGTAAACTATTGAATGAAAGAGGGAACCATAGACGTCAGTGCATCAGGGGTTTCAAACTGTGGTTCGTAACTGCCAAAGTAAGGAAACTTGCAATAGGACGTATATTTTCGAAGATTTTAAAAACTTTGACATCTAGTGTCCATTTTATGTGAAAATTGTTTACTTCTTTACTTTTTACTTGCTTTATGACATTTTTAAATGATGTCTGCGGACCATCTGCACCATCTTCGCGGACCACCAGTGGTCCGGGGACCATAGGTTGAGAAACGCTGTCATATGCAGTACTGTGAGGCACATTAATTAGTGGGTTTTGCTCGGGCTTCCACTGTTATTGTACAGCGAACTGGCTTAGCTCAGTTGGTAGAGCAGTGGCACGGATAGCCAAAGGTCCTGGGTTCAAATCCCAGTGTCAGAGGAATTTTTCTCCTATAATATTCTCATGTAATGTCCAATAAAAAACAATAAACTTTGGTTCATAACTATATATCCATAGTTAGACCAACTTTGTGTAATGAAGATATTACTGGAATACTACCGAAAGGCCTAAGCAAAATAAAATAGGTCGAGATTAAGGGGGGGTAGTGGATAAAACTTAATTTTCTATATTTTTAAAGCTACATGCTTCATTTTTCGTACACTCGTGATGTAACAGACAATCTTGTGAAACAAGTTGGATTTTTTAATTTTTTTAATTTTGGATTTTTATTTTTTTTCATGTAATTGAACTGATTGTTTTCTGTGCAGTCCGTCACAGCCCCGCTACTTTCGTGACGATTTTCTTCGTAACGCAACTTTGGGTTAGCTCTCGATTTACTCCTAAAGAAGTCTAAAGAAGTTTCACTTCGATAAAAGTAGCCTATGGGGGAAATACTTTAAACCTTTGCATGGTATTTAAGTGAAAAATATGTATATATGCAGCCTCGTCAGAAATGCCCAGAATTAAACTGATGCTTAGGTCCTAATGAAACCAACTTGAACATTACTTTCCTTTTTAGGGATAATCTTCTTTAATATTTATTTTACTGTATTTCACTGCCTTAAGCTGTGCCTCTTATTGCAGTGGGCTTAATATAGCCTATACTTCGATTCAGGATCCTTTCAGGTTCTTTAATTCAAAATCCTAGCAGAGGTTACTGCATAAATAAATGCTACAAAATATGGCCAGAGCTTGGTGATTCAGAGTAAATCATCCGTCCTTTGTATTAAAACGTAGAAGAGTATTAGCCTTTGTCAGATGTGCAAATGTTGATATTAAACATGTTTTCCACCAATGTAATTCCTATGTTTATAAAATATGAGTAACACTAAAGAGATTTGAACGAGTCATGCTGTTATAGTTATTAACCACGTTTTATGAATATTTTGCAACCCCGCTCCGTAAAAATCAGCTCTCTCCGCTATTGATCAACCTATTTATTAAATTCCAGAGCTCTAATAGAAGTCCAGATTCATTGGGCTAGCGCTAGAGCTCGTCTGTGTTCCCTTTAATCATTTTATTTGTATAGAACTCGCAATATTTGTTTTGTAGTGTGGTATGATAAATATACCTCTCTGTAATGCATGCTCCCCTAGCAGAATTGTTTTCATAATACGGCCTGCAGGACTACAACAATTTTTCTATGCTCCTGAACAGGCAATGCATGTCACAGCCACGGCCCAATCGTATTGTAGTTACCCTTAACAAAAAATAAACTATTAAAACAAATGCACATCCATTTATTATGGCGTCAGAGATGTCACTTATTATTCTAAAAACAAGAAAGGTATAGGTTATGTTCGCCACCGTGATTTCCTAACACAAAAGCTGTTCAATGGCTATTTCAATCTACATCAAAACACTGTATATATCATACACTGGCTCCCCCTCTCTTTCAATCCCCCAATCCTTTTCATTCACTGTGATTCTATCCAATCAGAATCAACAGATCGTGAATTTAACCAATCAGTTTATGTGCGAAATTAATGAAGGCTAATTTAAACTCGAAACCCAAGTGTTAGAAAACATGTACTATCGATTAGTTACTCTTGTTCATATCGATAGTGGCAATAATCGAGCTTGTGTGTGTTTGCTAGCATGAGGGGCTATAATTTATATCTGTTCATGTCGGCTTACTGAGTAAACATTTATATGCATAGGTAAACACAAACATTGCAATAATAAGAGCTAGCATGGGATCATTTTCACACTGATAATGTGTTGCATGTTCAACAACGCTGATATTTCTTTGCAAAGTTTATTTAACAAGTAACTGAGCTGTTTTCAAATTTCCCATCAAAATCACAATGATTTATAACGACACCAGTAAACCTGTTGCGAAACTTTTTGCACATTCAACCAACCTTTACTCCAAAAAAGGTTTTACTTTTTTCTCAACTAACTGAAAGCCTACAGTGATGAATTAAGATACGCGAATAGGATTTGTACAGACTTCTGAAATAGCGTACTCCCTGCCCAACGTTTGCACATACTCAGGCTTAAGGTGAGACAACTGAACACATACACTAATACAGCCTCTTATTCTGTATCAAAATGTGAGAAGTTGCAGTACAGGTAGCTTTGACAAACAACACTATACCCACATATTCCTTCACGTATGCTTATCAAACTGGACCTTTGTTTTTCCGTAAGCCCTGCTTAATGAAACGGTCTGGAGCTTAACTCGGAAATATACTACAAAAATAACTCATTTTCTGCATATTATCAAAATTGCAATTATCACTGATTAAACAAAAGCATACTGGCATTTTGTTACATCAGTTTACCTGATTTTAATAGTAATTTATTTGAGATTAACTAATCTTTCTTGACAATAGGAGTGAAGAGGTTTCGTGAGGTATGATTGGAGATGCTGTTTTGTTATGTAATGAGTGTATTGAACTCTCAAGGAAAGAAAGAACATAACATTTCAAAGTTGTAGTACATTCCTACTTTCAAACTTATCACAATGAAGAAATATCTGAGAGGAATATTCGATAAATTTCGGAAATTAACGGCGGAAAGTTCAACAAACGTTTGCAGTCACTTGTTTTTCTTCTTTCTTGTTTGTCCATAGCCTGCGATTTTAGTCGCAACATTCAGGTATTTATAGAATAAAAAGCGTAAAATTTTGTCTGGCGATTCTGTATAAGGATTTGTGAATACAGTAGAGCCTCGGTAATTCGAGCCCCGGTATTTCGAGGTTCCGTGTAATTCGAGCTGGTCTTAAGAAAATTAAAATTTTCCATAAAACTAGATTAAAATCCCGTTTTTGCATGGTGTCCGCATGTAAGTTTAACGCACTTCCAAATGTGTTAACATTTTGAGCTTTCTTTCAATTTTTCCATGGACAAAAATGCAGGTAAAACTGTCCCACTTATAGTTTCGTTCATAATACACAGAAATTATTTTAAATGTTTGCCAATATACATACAGGCGTAACACAGGTTGGCCTATGTAGGCCTATTATATTGTTTATGTATTTTTTAAACCATTACTGTGCACATTAAACATTTATTTATTATTTACCCATTGATTTAGTGATATTTCCGTATAATCCGAGTTTTTTGTAATTCGAGACAGCCTCAGCCCCAATTAGCTCGAATTATCGGGGTTCTACTGTACTGCTAACTTTTATTTGGGCAGAGGAAGTTATGTGACTTTCATTTCAGATTTTTTAGTTATTGTTATCTCATTTAGACAATTTCTAGAATTTTTGCTATTTATAAAGTAGACTACTTCTGCTAATGAAAGAACGTAAAGTATTAAAATTAAGTTACTTCATTGATCCGGAGCATATTTTTACAAATTGTTGAGTATATTTTGTCTTCTGATAGAGCATTAACTTCTGGGCCTTAAACCTTTCAGAGCTGAAAAAATAATATACACAATCGTTAAGTGAAAGCAGTGTGCTCTTAGCTTGAAATGAGGAAAATTTAAATAAAACTAATATATTCCAATAATGACAACTTAAAAAACGCATGTCAAAATTTATCAGATTTTAGCTTAAAGCATTAGGCCTAATCTATTAATCTTATACTTCTGCTTCTATGCAAATTTTTGCAATGGCAGTAGCAGCGAAAAGATTAATGATGATGATAGAGTTGCAACAATAACAGTAATTATGGGCATGGCCGTTCGGAAGGGGGGGGGGCATGGGTAGGGTCGCTGCCCCTCCCCTTGAAATTTTGTTTACACATAAATCTCTAAACTAAATCACTATAAGCAACTAATATGAAGAGAGGCTTAAGTGTCCACATACTGTAGTTAGAGTTGTTTGGACAAAAACAAGTTGTACCAGCTAACCACTTTAGATTTGACCATATAGGAATAATTACTTGCGCTAAACTTGAAATCATTTAAAGCCAACATTATTTTTATTATAATGAAGATGAGACATTGAAAGTATTTCATTTTATTGAAAGGTACTACCTGTGAAATTGTAAGGTGTAGAAAAAGTCATGTGAGTGTACTAGGTCAGATCTTATTCTTTGCAACCATAGTCATAAGTACAGCTACGGTTAATCAATTATGTGAATTGTAATAATAATGGTGATGATTAGGGCAAGGCATTTAATAACAATAAAAAGTGAAAAAATGCAAAATAAAAATGCACTTATGACCTAAAAATAGTGAAAAAAATGACACAATATTTAAAAATAATGACCAATAAATTTTTCATTATTACTTACATTTATTTTTTTAAGTAATGATTTGCTAAAAGCAATTTAACGGACGGCAGTGCATTATTTATGAATTTACAATATAAAACACACTTATTTTATTACTAAAAAAGTAAGTACATCTATACTACTTGGACACCATTAGCGAAAAAAAAAATTCTTTCTGAACTGACATGCCCATAAAATTTCCTACTAGTAGTAGGCCTAGTACTAGTAGTAGTAGTAGCATAGTGATGGTAGTGCGGACGTCCATGATTGTGGGTAAATAGGATTGTTTGATCAATGTTTGATACAGTAGTAGATTTCACCTGGTGTCTGTCACACTACAGGAAATTACTAGATGTAATAGATTAATTCCTCGGTTTGTTGCTCCTTGCATGAAGTTCACACACATTCCCTGGTGTTGACTCATCTGAAGTAGCCAGCACACGTCATGTAGGCCAAGCATCGGTAACTTTTCTATTCTAATCCTTGTGACTGCATGAATAAAATGACAATCTTTACAAGCTATAAGCAGAAATCCTTGAAAATCGCGAGAGTCGATAACAAGAAAATAGTTATTTATGCAACGAGTGTAGAAAGCGACACTTTTTTTTTAAACAGATTTCAATTATGACATCGGTGTGGCAACGATTATTATCGAACACGGAACGATCACGAGATCTCGCGAGTATCAGCTGAAAACTGTGTAATAAATAACCTGTATTTAGAATAAAATCAATTTTGTTCGTGTTAATATCATACTAAAATGAATTCATTTTGTGTTGTAAACATCCGTTGATTTCAAGAAAAGAATCAAAAGGAAGCTTCGATCTGACCACGTTGTAAGACGTCAACTCTCGTAGAAGACAAGAACTACGTAAACAATCTTGATGCGAAGGTCATGGCGGGGTCATCGTTTATACCCCCCAGGGAGAGGGGGTCCTCCCCGGAAAATTTTAAAAATTAAGATGCACAATAACGAGCTTCCCACGCTTTATACTCGTATTAAGTAATTTATAAGCAGACTTAAAAAATTCTACAATTTTCCTTTTTTTAATCAATGGGGGGCGGGGGGTTCAAACCCACAAAACCCCCCTCGTTACGCCTCTGCCCTATAATGGTCATGAAGATACTCGCATGAAAATTATGAACCTCTCTCATTTCGTAAACATACTCGTACCTTAATAAATGCCATTATAGACTTACTGCTTAATGTACTATTTTAATAAGCAGAGCCTCAGCCCTTTGCTACGATCCTCAGCCCTTTGCTTTGTCTTCAAAAACGCATTATAAAGATTTGTTTATCTAAGCCTCCTGACTATTCTTCCAAATTATTATTTTCTGAATTTAACGTTTTCACCATAGACCAAATTTACAAGTACGTCATACTGGATTATTTTCATAAACATCGTGACAATTACAAGTCAGAATCTCACGTATATAACACGCGAAGGAATCAATGTAATTTATTACTTGAACCAAAAAATGTTACAACTGCTGGAGCTAAGCACTGTTCAAGTTTTGGCCCAAGACTATTCAATTCATTTATTACCAACCATCCTGATCTAAATAGCTTAAACAACAAACAATTTAGGTCTAAAATTAGAAAATTTATATAATTATTACTTCTGTTATCTACTAATACTGTTATAACATTTTTCATATTAAACTTTAAAATTTGAATAGAACTTAATTTCTTTGTTTTTTACTAAAATTGAACAAATAAATTGTTATGTATTATTATTGTATTACCTCGTACCTTTGTATTGTAAATAGAACATGTTCTAACCTATTATACATAATTTTTGTCATACTTCTCCAAATTATGTATTGCTTAAGTAATTGTTTAATATAAGTTTTTTTTTTTTCTATATATTGAACTGAACCACCCCCGAATACAAGCTCTGCTTCTTCGGGTGGTGTATCAACTTTTGTATTTTTCGTGTAATTTGGAAAAATAAATTGTAATTGTAATTGTAATTGTAATTGTAATAGATCAATATTCACAATAATGGCGAATGGATTATAAAATCTAGGATAAGTTAACAAACAATCCTTTCTACTATTTTAACTTGTGCTTTAATGGACTGTACATACGATGTTTCACAAATTATCACGCTGATGTAATTATAATTTGAATATTTAGGTGAATAAGCCAGCCTTTAATGTAGCCTAATAATCATATAGGCCTACTTAATTTTTCCCCAGCTGTTTTTATACTCCTTTTAGCTGCGAGGCCATATCAGGAGTTCGGGATCTATGTCTATACAGTAGGGTAGGCCATGGAACTATTGACTGTCAATTGTTTCTATTATTGGTGTATTTTTTTTTGGAGTAAATTTCAACTGATATTAATTTAAATGGATATGATAAAAGATGAAATGGTGAGGATGATTCAGGGTATGTAAATATCCAATTCGGCATTTGCTTTTACGACTGGGTAAACTATGAAAAACCCCATGTCAAATTGGCCAGTCAAGGGATTTGAACCTGGGACGTCCCGAATGCGAGTCCAACACTTTAATTCTATTATATTCGACTGTGTCTACACACATCATGTTTCGGACATACATAATGTAAAATCTAATGTAGCCTACGTGATCGTTTCTGATTTACTAATTTTTTTTTTTTTTTTAAGTAAGGAATGTATTGCTATACTACAGCGTTTCTCAATCTATGGTCCGCGGACCACTGGTGGTCCGCGAAGTTGGTGCAGATGGTCCGCAGACATAATTAAAAAATATAAAGCAAGTGGAAAGTAAAGAAGTAAAATGTTTTTCACATATTCCGTTATAATGACCTACGAGTATATTATAATACCCCAAATATTAAGAATATATGCCTTCTTTTAAAATGGGATGTAAAATTAGGGGTCCGTAAATTTGTTTACACATTTTAGAGGTCCTCGGGTTCAAAAAGGTTGAGAAACGCTGTAATATACTGTACAGTATTTACTTAGCCTAATTTTATTTAGGCTGTTTACTGTTTACTGTCCTCTAGGTAGTGAGTGGTCCAGTTGGTTAAAACACAACGTTACAAACTAAAGATTGGGGGTTCGATCCCCGAAAATATCGTTGGGATTTAAGCTGGCCTATTCTTCCTCGTCGACTCAGCCTCTAACAGAATTGAGTAGGCCTACCATGAGCATACTAATGAGCTATGACCGACTCTTGAAATTTTAACTTTTATTACCCTATTTTTGGTTAACATTTATTAAGTCCCAGAATGGTACTTTATAAGATTGTGTGGGGCACGGGAAAATGTTTGTCCGTCCGTCCGTGTGTCTGTACACGCGATAACTCAAATACGCTTTATCGGATTTTCATGAAACTTGGTATAACGTCCATGGGAAGAACCCTATTGATGTTGGACAAAATCGGTTGACCGGTACCGGAGTAAAGCCAAATTTAGTACCTATTTTATGGTAATATATTAGAAAGCATTTATCAAATGAAAATTAGTTATCATGACAACATATTGTTTTACAGTATTCATACACGGCTTTGGAAATTGCAATACAGTTAGCTTTGTCAAATAACACTTCCCACATATTCCTTCACAACGTTTATCAAACTAGACCTTTGTTCTTTCGTAAGTGCTGCTTAATTAATCGATCTGGAGCTTAACTCAAAGGTCGATTAAAACAATTTCAAATGGCATAGAACTTCTTGTGTGTGTTGTGCCGATTAAACGAGAGCATGACATATGAAGTAAAAATATAATACTTCATCTAAGAGTTATCAATGTAAAATTCAATTTTTCATATTTATTTGATAAAGGTAGGAGAAAACTCTGTTATTTGTAGATAAGTAATATTATTTGGAGTGAATTCCTTGTTTAATGATTAATATCGGAAACCTTAAGCGCCGAGGTTTGTTTGCTGCGTACGGTAACTAAACTCTATTTTTTAATGGCAAGTAAGTTACAGCCGGACGAACTCTACCAAAATCACCATTAGCAGTTTGTAGTATCGAGGCCCCCTCAGATATGTTGTGTATTTTTAAGGACATGCTCTCTACAACAGCTGCTTTGTCTTACTGTTAACACGCCGAAAAATATGAACTTTCATTTCAATACTACCCCATTTTCACATGTCTTAGGAGGTTTTCTTTCTTTTAGTTATTCCCCGTCATTTACAGACTCCCCAGAGCATTCTAACTACCAAAGGGACCTTAATTATGTTTTGGTCGGTTCAGTAGATTTGTCATGTTATTATTAGCCAATATTACGCCTTGCTTAAGATGTTAGGCATTTACTGTGATTTCGTACTGTTAATATTCTAGTCATGGGCGTACGGTGAAATTCTGTTTGGAGGGGGTTGAATATAATGTTGTCTAAGCTCCATGTCCTTGTGCACATTGTAACTTAATACACTGTTTATAGTAACTATAGTGCTTTCACATTCGCCAGAGGTTTCAAGGCCACAACTTCTCACGTCTAATATGCCCCCACTGATCAGAAGTCAGTATTCCCCTTTGCGCAGAGGAGCTGCGCTGTCGCACACACTCATACGACACCAAGGGGGAACTCCCTACTGGCTTGTCATGTGACTGGCATTGGAGGGGTATGATGTCATATGAGCGCGGTAAGAGGGGGTATCATAGGCGTGGTACGTTTGGCCTTGAAACCTCTGGCGAATGTGAAAGGACTATAACAATAAGTTGTATTGTGATCATTAGTACACTATTAATAATATGATGTTAGTTATGCAGCACAGTACTTCAAAGTGTTTTCTTGAGGTATCTGTCCATATCTTAACTACTGATGCTGGTTTCTGGAGCTAACTCCATTCCAGAAAATTTGGTTTTACGTATTGAAAGCTGATATTCACTGGAGTCCTGAGATCCAACCGATAACACCACATAAATATCCGGGTTGTCGAATCATTTATGAGAAATTCCGTAGGACATGTTGTATTATTTAATAACAATAGGCCTATTCTTTACTGTACAGTAGAAGTTATTTCAGATCATTTGCTCATTGAGATTAAGTATGTGCATTATTATTAAATAAATTACGAGAAGAGTTTTTTTTTAATTATGCTGTGTTATGTAAGAAAATATAATAAAATAACCAAACTGATTTTTTAAAAATCTTAACATGATGTTATAATACTAAAAGTCGCAGATATTTCGGGAGGGGTTCTAACCCCCTCAACCCTCCCCCACCGTACGCCCATGATTCTAGTTATCCCACTTATTCCTTCACATAAGCTTATCAAATTATCTCAGGAAACCGTGGCATAAAACACAATAGTTTCTAAAACAAAGCCTCCCTCTGGCACTTTATTATATCAGTTTACCTCATTTTATTAATCATTTATTTAATATTTTAATATTACAAAATTCGAATTACAAAAATCCTGGTTGAAAATTTTCTACTATGGAAAAAAGAGAGATAAAATAAACAAACAAAAATTACCATTTTTTAATACATAATATGCTAATAAATACAATATTAAGAAATACACACGAATGAGAGAGGTTGCTCGTGCTCGGGGGCAAGTCCAAAGAGAGCAGAGTGAAAAAGGAGAGACAAAGAGCACAATGAAAAAAAGAAAATGTGATGTAACTTATGCAAAATACAACATTTTAAAAATAAATACTTAATAGAAAAAAAAAAACATATATACCTAGGAGAAAGTTAGCAATAAATTACAGATAATTCTTATATGAGAATTGTGATCTCGTCAACACTGTGAACCCATTTTTAATGAATTTGGAAACTGTGGCGACGTTATATGTTTTAGCAAGTTTACTTTTTGTACATGCGCATCATAGAAACGAACTTTTCTTTGATATAGGCCTACAATCCCACGATGCACGGGCATAGGCGTTTAGGGGTTTTGGGGGTTTGAACCCCCCCCCCCCCCATTGATTAAAAAAAGGAAAATTGTATAATTTTTTTAAGTCTGCCATAAATTACTTAATACAAATATAAAGCGTGGGAAGCTTAAAACTCGTTATTTTGTGTCTTAATTTTTAAAACTTTCCGTGGGAGGACCCCCGAAAGCTTAAAACTCGTTATTTTGCATCTTAATTTTTAAAATTTTCCGGGGGAGGACCCCCGGACCCCCTCTCCCTGGGAGGTATTCCATACCCCCCAGATGTTATAACCCCCCCCCCATATGGTCGGCCTGGTTACGCCTATGTGCACGGGGAAGAAATAATTTTGTACCTCCAAAATTCCGATTGCAGAAATCTCTGGATTCACACTTATATTTTGGTGTGAAACTGTATAATATATTACCTCTAGATTTTTTTTTATTTGTTTAGTTACATTACAACCCGTGTTTCACCAACTGGTATATCACGGGATATTTACAGAATTATACATAATTACTATAACATATTATAACATGAAAACAATTTATGTGATGGAGCGGAAGACGTGATTGATAAAGGTGGTTATCTGTATCGTATTGATATGATACTTGAGCACAATTGGCAACGGTAGTGACTTTAGAATAGATGGTCTTTCTCTTTCAAACCTGGAGCACTGTGTTAGTAGGTGTATACCTTTAGATTTAAGACGAATTGACAATTTGAATGATTTTAAATACAGAGTTAAAAATATTACCAATAATCTGAACTTTTATACTGTACAGGAATATTTGGAGACAGATTTTATTTAATGACTAGCTGACGAAAGCTACTGCACTGTATGCTTAATGGTTAATCATTATTATTATTATTATTATTATTATTATTATTATTATTATTATTATATTATTATATTATTATTATGCATAAATTTAGTAACGGGGTATCCTGAGAGCTAAGGGTATATTCAGATTATAGAGTTATAAAGGCGGGGACCAAAATCAATGCTATGTTTTAACCCTGCTATGTTTAACATGCATTTTATTAATATCAACCTTTATAGTTTCTTTTATTCAAACTAAATTCTCCTCTCTATCTGGTTCAAGGTAAGATAAATTCTAAAGAAAGAGGACTGAACATCGTAGAAGCTCAACTTTTCAACCTTTTTCCCTTCCTGCTGGTAGATATTGTAAAAGCTTGTTTGAAGAGATAAACCCGGCACAAGCTACTGAACAGCAGTGTTCAAGCCGTGAACATATTCTCATGCAAATCAAACGCCATGCATATTTCACGGGCACTGTACCAGATTTCTTAGAACAGCGCGCTGTGTACCGCATTCACAATTATTGCATAAGCGAATAATACAAACCGTATAGTGCTTCTGTCTACAGTTCCTGGAAATCTAACCACCGAGACAAAAGCAAACTATAGTGGTTTTCACATCGTGAAGGCACAATGGACCAAAGTGAAATAAACGACACGTATTTCTGTTTGAAATGTTATAAAGAACCTGATGGTAGACATGAAAACTTATATTTTTGTTTTTTGTTTTATTTAAATAATAAAAATTTAGATCTGATTAAACGAAAATGTTAACACTTTTTCGTTCTGAACATTATAACTAGGGACAGGATTTTTAGGTTTTTAAAAACACTGTTTTAGGTTTTCCATTAGGTGAAATAGTTTTTTTTAGGTTTTTTTGTCCAAAATATCGTTTTCGGGTAGAATAATTGGTTTAATGAATTTGAATGCGCTACATAGGATTCAATACATAATTAAAACGTCTTCTTAAAACTCACAGTGTCACCACTCAGTATGAATAACAGGGAAGTACTAAAGGCAAACAAGCGCTTTAAAACACAGAAATCTATATCCTTGTTCATACACGGCAACAATGGTTGTTCGTACGAATATTTTAAAAGGAATACGCCGGTACTCTTACACTTCCTCTCTTGATACTGTCCGTCCTAGACGACAATGGGTTGAATGAACCGCTGGTGGTATTAATTTCAATCCGACAAAAATTATTGTCTCTCCGCAAAATATCGATTTCGCAACTGAGAAACAAAAAAGTAGCCTAAATTATATATTTTATGTTTTATATCCCGTTTAGGTGTATTTAGTTTTTGATACCCCATATAGGTATTTTTAGGTGCCACAGAATTAATGTGGGTGAATCCTATGGACATGATTCAAAAAAGTGTATGAGCGCTTTTTGTTTTTGGGAAGTAAGGAAAAAAATAGGTAAAAACCTAAGAATCCGGTCCCTAATTATAACATATAGTAAAATCGAAACAATTGCGACGAAGAACAATTATTCATTCGTTCTTATAGGCAATTGTTGGTTCTTAGAGTTTATCAATATTTTAAAGAAATAGAGATTATAAAAAACAATTTCCAGACAAGGCAAGAGTATTTTTCATATTTGCACTGAAAAATGTCGTCGCGGGCTAAATTTCGTTCTACAAGTCCACTTAAAAACTCTCAGCGACCAAGTTCTAAAGAAAAGAGTGAAATTATTTTTCCATCATTATTCAAAAGTCCCCGAACAATATTTAGCCATGAATCCTTAGTTTCTTTCTCAGGTGAACAGCGCGCGACGTAGGAAGACATAAGCTCACCGTTAAGATTGGCCAGTGAGCTGCAATTTTCTGTTCATTTAACTTTGTGAGTCATATCGCGCTTCCCTGCACACCATCCATACATTATTATTATTATTATTATTATTATTATTATTATTATTATTATTATTATTATTATTACTAATAGGACTTATTCGCTCCCCTCTCACAGCAGGTTCGGGTTCTATTCCCGGTTGGGACAAGTTACCTAGAGTCATATGCGTACCGAGGGGGGGGGGTTTGAACCCCCCCCCCATTGATTAAAAAAAGGAAAATTATATAATTTTTTAAAGTCTGCCCATAAATTACTTAATACAAGTATAAAGCGTGGGAAGCTTAAAACTCGTTATTTTGCGTCTTAATTTTTAAAATTTTCCGGGGGAGGGCCCCCGGAAGCTTAAAACTAGTTATTTTGAATCTTAATTTTTAAAATTTTCCGGGGAAGGGCCCCCGGAAGCTTAAAACTCGTTATTTTGCATCTTTATTTTTAAAATTTTCCGGGGGAGGACCCCCGGACCCCCCTCTCCCTGGGGGTATTCCATACCCCCCAGACCCCGCGGATGTTATAACCCCCCCCCCCATATGGTCGGCCTGGTTACGCCTATGCCTAGAGTTGGAGTTTTTCCGGGATTTTCCCTCGCCTGTGAGACTAATGTAAGATAACTTTAGATCTTTGTGGTCCCCGGATATCATCTTGCCGCCATCTTCATCCCATCCGCGCTTTGTTTGGCATCAGTGTGTGGGTGCGACTAGTGTGTCTCGTCCTATGTGTTCAATTGTCTAGAAGGTGGCCACGGCATTGGACTGATCACCCAGCCGGAAGGCCCTCCTTGTCCTAGTCTGGTCAAAAATTATATCTGTGACCAAAGGCAATACCTCTCTCTTAGTACCTATGGTACAGGCAGAGGAAGTAAAAAGGTTAAGTTGGCAATAGGAATTATACACATTAGTCCATGAGGAAATTTTAACGTAATACTGAGTATGCTAAGTCGGTAGAAATCCTATCCAGGGTTGGAATGTTTAAAACAAAACGTTTAAAACAAGTGTTTAAAACATGTTCAAAACAAGTGTTTGTGTTTTTTTTAGTTTGTTTAAAACGTTTTATATATATATATGTGTGTGTGTTTGTGTGTATATATATATAATAGGCCCTATACATTAAAATGGTTGTTTTAAACAAAATGAACAATTTAAACTTTTTTTAAACAAACAATATTGTTGTAAACATAAAAAAGTTAAAAAAAACATATTTAAAACAACCAACATTGTTGTTCACATAAAAAACATTTAAAAAAAAACATGTTTTAAACAAAAAAAAAACTTTTTTGTTCTTTTAAAAAAACATGTTTTTTTCCAACCCTGATTGATATTTTATTTATTGCAGTAGGCTTTGTATTAGTGAAAAAAGTGAATGGTGAAAACCGAAATATTATTTGAGAGTAGAATCTGTATCAATTGTCTTGCTTGGTAGCAATGCAGACAATAAAATATTAATAAAGTATGTAAATGCCAGCTTATTAACAGACAGACAGAACAGAAAAGCAGGAGAGAAAATTGGCATTGTGAAAGACATCTGCCCTGCGACGTCTCCCTTCCTATTGGATCATAGAATTTTTACTGAATAGCACTCGGTCTCATTGATTCTCTCTCCACCGCTAATGAGTTAATTAAAGATCGTATAGGCCGTGTTTAACAGCAAATGTGAAAACATTAGCCAGTGTTGCCAGTTTCCAATTCCGTGCCCGATAAATTGGTAGAGGCTGTAGGAGGACAACTCAAATTAACACATCAATTGCCACGTCATCCGTCATGAATTCTCATTTTCCAAATGCCATGTATTGGACACAGGTGACCGGGAAGGATATAAAATATGTCAATATTTATGTGTTGTTCTTCTATTATAACGCGAAACTTGAATTCCACAAATTAATTTAGTGAAATAATAGAGGAGTCTGACTTGTTACAAAACTCATATGCTATTCATTTCTCATGAATAAAGACAGGATATTCATCATTATCAGATCTTAAAATATGCATGCGTTCATGCACAATGAAGGAAAAACACTACAAATATGCACTGTATACGCGTATTATTATTACGGCAAAGCATCTAACGACCGTAAATTAGTGAACAAATGAAAAATAAAAAATGCATTTATGACCTAAAAATAGTGAAAAAATGACCAATAATATTTACCATAATTACTTATAATAAGTTTAAGTAATGAATTCTTAAAAGCAATTTAGTGGATGACATTGCGTTATACTCGTATATGAATTTACAATATAAAATACACTTATTTTGTTATTAAAAAAGTAATTTTGCACGATGATTATTTATATCAATTTATTTATATTAATTGAGATATTAGCTGAAAATATTATGTATATAGGCTACATTATTGAAGATAGTTGTTATATTCCAGAAAGTGATTCGCATGTGTTGGCTGTTATGGGGACTGAATATTTGTCCTGTTAAAGTCGCCACAAACGGGGGGGGGCTTGGTTCCGGTTTTCCATAAAGGCTTGTATTAAGATGATTTTACTTTCGGCACTTGTGCTTTTTGTAATTTTTACCGCACGGAGATTTCTTTTGTTTTCATAGCAACCAGATTGCGTGCGGGAATGTCAAGTTACGATCCACGACAACAATATTCGTAAGTACCACTAATTAGTTACGTCGTGCAAAAAAGTAAGTAAATTTATACTACTTGGACACCCTTAGCGATTTTTTTTTTTCTTCTCTGAATTGCTACAGTACAAACTGCTATGGAGTTTACAATAAACCTGAATTAAAATGAACTAAGAACACTTGGTGGAAAATTTAAAATAAAAAAACGAATGTGTGTTGTCTGAAAGTAACAATTTGTACATGGAAAAGCTCTTCTCTGCTTCCACTGAAACATGACGTCAAAATACCGAAAATGACCTAAAGTTGCCAAAAAATGATATCTTTAGACAATGATATCATTACAGCTAATCGATTTTCGTGGTTTTTATTATGCATTACAAATGCTTAATTCTTTGAGTATTCACTAAATAGTCCCCCTATCCAATGATACCTTATTCATTGCTGTAGGCTTTTTATTAGTTGAGAAATAGGGATGTTGACCATAGGCGTAACCAGGCCGACCATATGGGGGGGGGTTACAACATCCGCGGGGTCTGGAATACCCCCAGGGAGAGGAGGGTCCGGGGGTCCTCCCCCGGAAAATTTAAATAATTAAGATGCAAAATAACGAGTTTTAAGCATCCGGGGGTCCCCCCGGAAAATTTTAAAAATCAAGGTGCAAAATAACGAGTTTTAAGCTTCCGGGGGTCTCCCCCAGAAAATTTTAAAAATTAAGATGCAAAATAACGAGTTTTAAGCTTCCGGGGGTGTTCCCCGGAAAATTTTAAAAATTAAGATGCAAAATAACGAGTTTTAAGCTTCCGGGGGTCCTCTCCGGAAAATTTTAAAAATTAAGATGCAAAATAACAAGTTTTAAGCTTCCGGGGGCCTCCCCCGGAAAATTTTAAAAATTAAGATGCAAAATAACGAGTTTTAAGCTTCCGGGGGTCCTCCCCGGAAAATTTTAAAAATTAAGATGCAAAATAACGAGTTTTAAGCTTCCGGGGGTCGGCCCCCGGAAAATTTTAAAAATTAAGATGCAAAATAACGAGTTTTAAGCTTCCGGGGGTCGGCCCCCGGAAAATTTTAAAAATTAAGATGCAAAATAACGAGTTTTAAGCTTCCCCAAACCCCCCCCCCTCGGTACGCCTATGATGTTGACAATAAAAAAATAAAATATATCATTATACACAGATACGCCAATGGATCTTGAATAGGTATGTAATATGGATATACGAATATAGTTTCATTTTCGGTCGTACAGTGGGCTACCTGTTTTCTTAAACCGTTTATTTCTTCTTCACGCATAGCTTTAAGGAAATGCGCTCCGAGAAGTTAAGCTTTCTACCGCATTTCTATGAGGTCAGGGAAGAATTATTATACAACCATCTTCCTCAAACAAAATAATGAGCTATTAAAAGTTACTTACATTTACACGCGAGGGTACAGCAGCCAACAAAAAGATGTGACACTCACCTGTAACAATAAGAAAAAAATACCGTTAGAAACTAACCAACTTTAAAATTATTTATTTTAAGGCCAATCACTAGGGCAAGGCATTTAATGACTGTAAAATGCATTTTTGCCTTAAAAAAGTAAAATATGACACATAATTTTGAAAAAGACCAATAAAATATCAATTATTACTTATAATTCTTTTTTAGAAGTAGTGAGTTGATTTTAGAGAGCAAATTAATGGACGAAAGTGCGTTATATTCAAATTTACAATATAAAACACTCTTATTTTGTGAAAAAAAAAAATCTGAACGGGCATGCCCATCAAATTGCCCCTAGCAAATACCTCACTCAACTCTTATCCGATTATAAAGTTACATTAGACAAGCATTAAAAACAGAAATAATAATGAAAAATTTAAAAATGTATATAGTGCATTGTAAAACTTTGTTTTAAAAAACTATAAAAATTACGAAAATGACCTAAAATGCCCAAAAAATGAACTGTCTCTTGAAAACTACGCAGAAAAATACAAAAAATAACTGACCTTGTTTGATCAATTAATTCCTAATACACATGTGAATATATTGTAGCTATCTTTTAACCTTCATATAAAAAGATGCAAAATCATAAAATGCCTTGCCCTACTATTCATTGATATTAATACAGTAATTAATTTTACACTTTGTGTGTTATTGTCTACAGCAAGAATTTTGGGTCTGTAGAAGGAGACTATGATAGGATTCGTGAGTAGACCTACATCTCACTGGTACAGAGACTCTTTTCCACGGTCTCAGATTCGATTCCCCTCTCAAGATTTTAATTTTTTTTTTATTTAATCAGACGAAACTGAAAGTGTAATTTATTTATT
The DNA here is from genome assembly GCA_964059195.1 of Ectobius pallidus. NCBI lineage: Eukaryota > Metazoa > Arthropoda > Insecta > Blattodea > Ectobiidae > Ectobius > Ectobius pallidus. Next base: position 20,334,275 of record CAXKWD010000004.1, on the reverse strand, counting down.
TGTTGTAAAGACTTAAACAACAATCTTCAACCGAGGTGGCCGAGATAGTAACGTCTTAGACTCGATTTCCGGAGGTCCCTGATTCAAATCCCGTGGACATGCAGTTTGACATGGGTTTTTCATGGTTTCCTCAGTATTCCGAATTGGATATTTACATACCATGAATCATCCTCACCATTTCATCCTGTATCATGTCCATTTAAATTAATGTCAGTTTTATAGTTATAGTATTAGTTTAATTATTTTGAATATCGCTTTTAATAGTTAATATTAGAATCTAGTGTATTAATATAAGCGAGACTATTGTAATTGGGCATTAGCCTGTAATATTCATAGTAGGCCTACTATAAATAAATAAATAAAATTTAATCCATAAAATACACTAACAATAAAAAATAATTGACAATCAATAGTTTCATGGCCTACCCTATTGTATAGACACACATCCCGAACTCCTGATATGGCCTCGTAGCTAAAAGGAGTATAAATACAGCTGAAATAATGCTCATCAGAAGATAAAATATGAATGCAAATGTACTCTAAAATTTGTAAAATATGCCCCGGAACCAATGAAGTATGCTCTAATATTTAAGTAATTTTAATGCATGACGTTCTCTTATTAGCTGAATTACATCATAAATGAGAAAAACCAGTAAAAGTTACAAATTACATTAAGCTCTTTTTAAAAAACAAGGAAAATGCAACGAATTTCAGTAAATTGAAAACTAACAAAGAGAAATGTCGCTTTAATATTATACAATCAGTTCTCAAAACATTATTCTAAGTACCGGTACTATAAATTCTAAGTCAAGTTCTCAAAGCATTCCCTTAGCTGAATATGCTGTAAATGTTTGAATTAACAGAGATATGTACAATCATAAAAATCTGTCAGAAATATTCCGTTAAAAATTTGACAAATCAGAAAAGCATTTTAATATCCAACAAATATGATGCATTATCGCAAAACTAACAAAACATGCAAACAACATGAAAACATCAATTTTCTCTTATTTGTTTCATGTCTTGTACACATTTTAAAACAAGCATGTCTCGCTTCCCGTTATCATAAATTATCAGAGCATCATACATTCCGAACTCGTTCACAACTTAATACACTTCTCCTAATCCCTCAACACAGAATAACCCTGTAGTCGTTATCCTTTACTATCACCACCTCTCCCACACGCCATCAGAGCCAGTAGGACTTTATCTTCGTTCAAATCTAAATTACTAAATTATTTGCATAATCCTGAAAATCCTCTGCTTTATTTTTTAAAATTGTATTATTATTATTATTATTATTATTATTATTATTATTATTATTATTATTATTATTATTATTATTATTATTAATTTTTATTATTTTTTTAAAATTATTTTACTCAACTTCAAAATAGTGATGTCAATTCTAGAGTGATAGGGGAAAAGCGAATAACTCAAAATTCCAAAGTGTCAGGAATGACAATAAACAATTTATTTCCACAGCATTTTAACAATATTTATATCAGTCCACCCAGATATTTTTTCGCAGTTTAAGATACTGTGTAAAAATATCTGGGTGGACGGATGTAAATATTGTAAAAATGCTGTGAAAATAAATAGTTATTTGTCTCTCCTAAAACTTTGGAATTTTTACTTATTCGCTTTTTTCCCTATCACTCTAGAATTTGTATATCCTTATATCCTTGTAATTAGATTGTAAGAAGTATTATTAAGGCGTCTATTTCTGTAAATAATTATTAATGTACCTTAATATTTCTTTTATTTCTTTTGTGTAATATTACTTACAAGATCACTGATTGAGCTGTCTTTATATTTCTTTTAGCTACGAGACCATATCAGGAGTTCGGGATCTGTGTCTATAGGCTACAGTAGGATAGGCCATGGAACTATCACTTGTCAATTCTAGAGTAATAGGGAAAAAGCGAATAAGTCAGAAAACCAAAGTTTCAAGGGAGACAAAAAAAATATATTTCCACAGCATTGTTACAATATTTAATTCAGCCCACCAATACAGTTTTACATACTATCTTGTACTATGTAGAAATATCTGGGTGGGCTGAACTAAATATTGTAACAATGCTGTGAGAATAAATTGTTTTTTGTCTACCTTGAAACTTTGGTTTTCTGACTTATTCGCTTTTTCCCTATCACTCTAGAATTGTTTCTACTGTCGGTGTATTTAATGGAGTAAATTTCAACTGATATTAATTTAAATGGATATGATACAGGATGAAATGGCGAGGATGATTTATGGTATGTAGATATCCAATTCGGCATTTGCCTTTACGACTGGGGAAACTATGAGAAAAAAAACATGACAAACTGGCCGGCCACGGGATTTGAATCTGGGACCTCCCGAATGCGAGTCCAAGACGTTACCATCTCGGTCACCTCGCTCGGTAAGATCACCTGTTGTATAACCAATTATTTTGTAAATTGTTCGTATTTCTTCTTTTTTCTCCTCGTTGAGTGGAAGATGGAAGATAAGGTCTTACGGCCTCTGCCAGGTAAAATAAAACATTATTATTATTATTATTATTATTATTATTATTATTATTATTATTATTAACAGAATGCATTAACTTTTAAAAATATGATTTTTCATGAACTTACGGGCCTTGTTATAAGTATTAGTCATTACAAAGAAAAGTAAATTAATGGATTTAGTCAACTTGCTAAAAATTTATTTCACATTGGGATCAAGGAAGACAATTGACATGCTCATTCCGTATTCCTTTCAATCCACTGTTGCAAGTACTAAAATAAGTATTCTGCTCAAATTTTTTGAACCTTTAATTGAGTTATTATTGACAAAATGGTGAGTACAGATATTATAATCACATAATGGGGCACATAAAAATCTAACACACTCGAACATAAATATAATTCATGGAATAGAAATTATTTAGTATTTTTTTTAAAAGCTGGTACCGTAATTTACCATAAGAGGCCTGCCATTATTTCATATTTTATTTCATTTCTATTATAAACATTCAGCAAGAATAATTAAATCTCAGATACTTAAAAACGCCATTAAGTACACTAAATTGTATACCAGTGCGTGGTATAAGGCTTAGCTTTAATTACACACGAAGTAATGCATCAAGACGGATATAGTCATTTCCTATTATTATTCCAACAGAAGGACAAATGCTTTTTATTGCCATCAAAATTGCTTTTATAACCGATAAAATTCAGATGGGATATAGCTGCATAGAGAATTGTTATATCTCTACAAATGGTAAATTTTCTAGGATAATAAAGCCGGGAGAGGAATTAAACGCCAACGTGATTGCAGTCTGAATCGTTTAACTTGGCCGTTACGGTCAGTTTATGTTTTGATGCAGATTGTAAGTTATGGCTAACCTATCGGACGTTCACTTCGCTGCAGCGATCTCTACCCATAAATTACTGTATGAATAAAATCGATCCGACCCGTTCTGGCTATTGTGTACCCAGGACTTCATTGCTTTACAAATGTCAGGATAGATTCCTACATTCGAGTACATTAGGAGTTGCCTCTTCATTTGAGGTAAAAAGTGTTCCCTATACACTATAGGCGTAACCAGGCCGACCATATGGGAGGGGGTTATAACATAGGGGGGTTTGGGGGTATGGTATGGAATACCCCCCAGGGAGAGGGGGGTTCGGGGTCCTCTTCATTTTTACAACCAACTTATATGAAGAGAATGTCGTACATAATACAATAAGAGACAAAACTTTTATTTAGGCTGAGGAAGTTGTGTGGTTCACATCAGACCGTTTTTTATCAACATGATAAAATATTCATCTGTAAATGACAGTACTGATAAAGTAGCATTCGCAGACGATACCACTCTCTATTCTTCAAATGAAGACATACATTTACTAATTGGTACTGCGCGCAGTGAAGCTGAAAAATGGTTTCAGGCTAATTAATGGCTTCTAAATTCAAGCAAAAAAAAATATATATATATCGCTAAGCATTAAAATAAAAGAATGGGTAACGAAATTGTTAGATAGGCTATCGTTTCAGATAAGTGAGGAACACTAAATGATGAGCATGCAAATATTAATTAATTAATTAATTAATTGAAAAGCATGTTTAAAATATTTAATATTATGCTTTAAGATGTAGGCCTACCTGCTCCCTTAACATGTTTTTAAAACACTGAAATTTCAGTGCGATATATTGGAGTTCCGTATGAGCCATGCATACTAAGGAAAAAAAGATGAAATATGATCAGTATTTCAGTGCTGCTGTATCTGGCCTTTTAAAATACATTTTCTGAACGCAATAGCAATTCATGCTGAATTCATCACAGACGCAGGATTTCCAAGGGAAGGTGAGATGAAGACAAAGCAGTACTGAGTTGGCCCGAAGCTATTGTTAATGTCTCATTTGGCTTGAGAAGGGTACGTCGACCTGCCTCTTCACGCCCACATATACACATCTGTCTCGGAAAACTCGGTTCACTGGCAATCCTACTTGATAGTACTCTAGTACTATAGTAATAGACAACCCTACCCTTCTAATAGGAGCAAATACGTTATACATATTTTTAAATATCGAACTTTTAGATACACTTGTGCCCGGTTTTTATAAACTCGTGAAATACCTATGGGTAAATTATCCATGGGCAAATTAGTTCCTAATGATATAATGAGGAAGGCCTTGGAGTTGTACAGTTAATTTAATTCAGAAGGCTTTGATTCTCATTGTTTAAATTATTATTGATCCTACAAGAGGTTAAATTTTATCCAGCCATCCATGAAAGGGTAAATTAACCCGACGATTTACCCTTGGAAATATCTAACCCGAGTTGGTAGGAACTTTTTTTCTGTCATTTTCATATTTACCCAGAGGACATTTATCTAGAAACTTGCCGCAAGTGTATGTGATTGTTATCTTTAAATTATTTGAGTTTGTAAAAGTTATTCTCGTGTAAATTCTGTCAATTGGATAATTTACCCATAGGTATTTCGCGAGTTTATAGAAACCGGGCATAAATCGCTGGTTTATATTGTTAGTCAAGTTATAAATAACTTACCAGCCAGTATTTTACATGTGGAAAATCTCGGGTGTTTTAAACTTAAACTGAAAGAGTATTTGTATGAGAAGACATTTTATTCTTTTAAGGATTTTTTTACATAAATGATTACAGCAGTCACTGTAACCTTATTTGTCCTAAATAATGACAATATCTATCTACACAAGGTAAAGCTACAGATGTAATAAATTATTAGTATTACACTCTACCCAGGATAAATATAAAATAATTAACACGTCATAGGCCTAAAAAAAGAGGAAGGTAATACGTTAATTAAATATTATATAATGAGATTTAAAAATCTGATGTGAAATTCACATAACTTCCTCTGCCCAGATAAAAGTTCGCACCTTAGTATAATATATTATAACGTATGACATTCTCTTCATATAAATAGGTCGTAAAAATGAAGAGAACTTAGTTACCACATCATTTCGCATCCCCGAAGGATACATAACCCAAATAAATGTACTCTCGTAACTTTCTTTACTTTAAGCATGGCCAATATATTTTTCTCACTTCACATTCTGATCCAGAACAAGAGGCCATATTGCAAAGAGCAAGTATTCAGAGTGGGTGGCTTATAACAACGCTTCAGATAATTTTTTCGAAAAAATGTTCAAATAAGATTTAGCTCTTGGTATAAGCTCTCCATGTGTAAAATTTAAACAAAATCGTAAAAGCTGTTTTCGAGAAAATCACGATCAACGAAATTTTCTTCATGTCAAATCCTCCAAAAAATAAGAGAAAGTCATCACCAATCTTCGTGCCACATACCTAGAAGGTACCTAACCCAAAAACATTTTGTTTTCGTGTGATTTTTCCGTTACAAGAGACCTTATTGCAAAGAGCGTGAATTCAGAGTAGATGGCTTATAACTAACCTTCACAGATTTTTTTCGAAAAAATGTTTCAAATAAAAGTTTTAGGTCTTGGCACTAGAACATCTCCATCAAAAAAAATTGTTAAGCTATGCACGAGACTCAATGTCGCACTCAATATATAAACCCATCCCGGACTGCGAAGAAAACAGTTGAAACAATGTTTATGCCCACAGTATATTTCTTGCACCTTATTCTGGATTTCATATGAAATTTAAATCTTTACATAAATTAATTTATTTTCGCATCGCACACTGACAAACAGAAAGACAGATATACAAACACTTCCTTCTATTACGTAGATTTGCTATCCCATGATCCATTTTTTGGTAGATATGCACAGCTCACCTTTTCTCCCGAAACAAAAATCGATAACTACTATACAATCGACATGACAGTCGATATGTACGCACTTGACACTGGAAACATTTTCTACAGAATCTTTTTCCTAGTTTCTAGAGCATCTCAACGCTTATGCCGGTTGTAATAATGGTTATAGCTAGTTTTGTTGTAAATTTAAAGTCTGCATCTGTTAATCTTCTTAATTAGTGATGTGGGCCGGAAATATTCCCAGTGGGAATTTATAAAAATCCTTATATAAAATGTTTGGAAATTAATTAGAAATGTTCAATTCTTGTATAAATCAGTGCTTTAACTCAAATGAAAGTATATACTATATACACACTGTATATACTATATACACACTGTATATACTATATACACACTGTATACATATAGTATATACTTTTTTATATATAGATAGGCAATATACATATAGGTTATATATAGATGATAAACATTCGGGGATACTTTCAGTTTTACATTTAATGCGAATTGTTCAACTAAACTCTCTACTCCGTGGCGCTACATCCCCGGAAGGACTTGGCCTACCACCCGACCGCTGCATCATCTCCCGTAGGCAGATGGCAGGATTGGGGGGCATGTGGTCAGCATGCCGACACCCACGGCCGTTAATGGTGGTTTTCTGGACCGGAGCCGCTACTTCTCTATCAAGTAGCTCCTCAGTTTGGAATCACGAGGCTGAGTGCACCCCTACCAGACCTCCCTACCTCAGAAAAATCCGAGGAGGTACCGGGAATCGAACCCGGGCCGACGGATCTGTAGTCAGCAACGCTAACCACAAGACCACGCCGGCGGACTTGTTCAACTTAACATTCATAAATTTGTCAACAGTTCCACAATGACAGAATTGTCTTGACTCGCATTCTGGAGGTCCCAGGTTCAAAACCCATGGCCAGCCAGTTTGACATGTTTTTTTTTTCTTTTTTTTCATAGTTTCCCCAGTCGTAAAGGCAAATGCCAAATTGGCTATTTACATATCATGAATCATCCTCACCTTTTCATCCTGTATGATATCCATTTAAATTAATATCAGTTGAAATTTACTCCATAAAAATACATCAATAATAAAGAAACAATTCACAATCAATAGTTCCATGGCCTACCCTACTGTATAGACTTAAGAAGATACTAAATAATTATATAGTAAATTGCATGACCTTGTACAATAAAATACCAGTAAACATCAAGAAACTGATAACTGGGCCTTTTAAAAATAGAACAATGATTTGGCTGAAACAGAATACATTTTATAAATATAGTGACTGTATTTACAGTGATTTTAGACTGCTGTAAATATATTATTCTTTTGACGATGCTATATGTAAAACTGTTTTTACTTTCTAGCAAATAAAGATTGATATTGATGGACACAGATCCCTTACTCCTAACATTGTCTCGTAGCTAAAAGGAGTATAAATAAAGCTTTTTACGTTAATAAGTAAATAAAACTAAAAAACAATGAGTGACGTTTTAATAACAGCATATTAATATCTTAACGAGTCCAGTAACGAGCTGATGTTTTATCAGATAAGCTTGCAAGCATAATCTAATATATAAAATCGAAAGTGTGTATGTATGTATGTTTGTTCCTTATACAAATCTACATTTCTTTACCAATTTACACGAAATTTTGCACACATACCCAGTAAGCCCGGGAAGTATAGCTGTCAACATTAAAATTGAAACAAATCAGTCCTTCCCTTGAAAATTATATAATTTCTGAGAATATTATGCAAAAAAATGAAATCCCATTCAGTTGTCAAGACAACAGTGTATTGTTTACACAGTTCACATGGGGTTCTGGACACTACATAATAATTTATTGGACTTTAACGAATTCTGATGCTAACGTTTTGTGAAAATAATTCTTGAATAAAATCCACGAGAATAAAGCACATTGTAATGCAGTCACATAACTTTCTCTACCCTCGACACAAGAAATATTTTCTCACTTCACATTTTGATGTAGAATAAGAGGTCGTATTGCTGGGATAACTTAAGTGTGTGAGTATGCTATATCAGAAGTAGGTAAACAATCCTTTCCGCTTATACGTTATCCATAGCTGTATGCTTTGTATTAGTTGAGAAATAGGGATGTTTATCATAGGCCCTAAGCATGGGATGGAACATTTTGAGTCCTATGCTCGCAGTATTTTATGTCCCGGGTTTTAGGGGAGGAAAGTTTGAAAGTGATACTGCATTTCTCTTATTTCAGAACCGAAACGGTTGTATGGTAACATGAGAATGAGAAATAAAATTTTCCGTCAAGTCAATACAATCTTATTTAATTTATGTTTCTTCTTATTTCAAATCCTCCCAAGCATGATGTGTAGAAGCAACGGAATGCAACATTCGACATCCTCTATGAACCATAAAAAGCTATATCTAGCGTTTTCTGATGGAATAGTTTGAGTGTGATAAATCTTTTTCTTCATTTCAAGTTTTACATACATATTATATAAGCACCTAGAGTTTCAAAATCGAAAGTCCTCCAAAAGTTAATTTCAAATTACAAAATACAAAGCCCGGGCGACGCCGGGCCTTTTCAGCTAGTAGGCTATAAGATAAACGATCGTGATTGGTCGATATCCGAGGCACTGCTAAACGTTATTGGTCAATATCAAACTCGCGTCGTATGAATGGAATAGTCTAAATAAACCGTAGCTGGAATAACTACTCTGTTTTTCAGCCTGCACGCCCACAAATATTCTGTTCCAGGAATGCTAAATCGGCCTACATCCTCTTCGTGTGACTTTGAGATAGTATTTCGTTTCCAGAAAGACGTTGTGGGAAAGGAGAGCTAATTTATAATTCATTCACAAAATAAAGTTAGAAGAATTGAGGAATGCATATTACCACTCGAGGGGGCCAGGTTTGGGCAGTGAATCAACGTCTGGCCACAAACCGGTTGGATGCTACTGGTTTTAACTATCTGGTTTGTTTTTGTTTGCTTTTCGTCACGATATTCCGAAATTAAAATCAGTCCAGCAAGTGTAGATCCTGTGCTTCGAGCTATACCCTTAGCAAACAGTGATGGCGTTTGGGGGCAGGTAGGTTCCTTCACCAGCAGGCACCCTTACATTTACAACCAAAGAGAATTTGGACCCACCGTAATTTCCGCCCCATGAGTCACCAAGTCTACTTCAATCAATCAATCTTAGATTTTTTTAATATGTCATTTTATCTTAAAATGTTTGTTATATAACAACTCTACACATAATGGCAAGAAAAATGACACCAAGCAATGTATAATTTACTTAATAGGAACATTTCTAACAAATGATGAAGTAAGTCACTATAAAACTTCATCATTTGTTAGAAATGTTCCTATTAACCTGGGACTTCCCGAATGCGAGTACAAATATTATTTTTGCTCCCTAAGTTTTAAGAATGTAGAATAAGGAGGATGGACTTGTACTGAGAGACTGAAATGAACACGTTACATCCTGGAGTAACTCGAGAGAAGAGAGATCAGGTTCGTACGACTCCTCCCAGAGCACGACACATGTAGATGTGGGCGGCACCACGACCCAATAGCCTTGCCACTTTTGCTTGCGTTATTAATTTCTGTGAAGGTAAACATCCATTACTTCATACGGATCCTTCTGCAAACGGTGTCGAAAATAACAGGTGTTCCTACCACCAATGAAAGCCCAGAGAACTTTCACTGCTATAGGATCCTGTTTAGATTAAATTACCAAGCTCAGCATTTCAATGGGTCTTTCGGTCATCAGAGTACTAGTTACATTTATATTTAGCATTTATTTACTACACAGCTCAACAACAAAAAAAAACTTTTTGTTTGGTGTCCCAGATGTTTTACCGGATTTTGGCTATACTTAGTGTGCTTATTCCAAATATGTAAACAGTTTTTCTCTACTTTTATGTAGATTTTATTCGTGAACTCTTAGTCTAGCGAAACAAAATCTTGCTTGATAATATAGCTAGTGAAGGTTCTTGACCTTACTTTGGACACGTAGGACAAAAACTGTACGAAGTACAGACAAACTAAAAGCTGGATTATTTTTTGGTCCTCAAATTGACAGCTCATAAGTCATAAACGACAGTACAGTATGTGATAATATCAATTTTTTGAAAGACCCCATGTTATATTGTTATTGTAAGTTAATGTAATGTTAGTGTGTTGTTTTTTTCTTCACATGATTTATAAGCTACAAATAGGCACTGTTTTTTATTTATATCTAACAAAATGGGATAATATGCATAATGGTAATACCGTATCTCACAAACTAAAGATGATAGGGCAAAACTAATGGCACATTTGGCATCAGCGACCTAAATATACCCAAGAATTGGTATAAATTCTATGGCACCAAAATGACTGTTGGTCTGTGTTATTGTATCCTATTTGTTTTGGATCTTTCTTGGTCTTACATAGAAGGTCCGCTCTAGCAACAATCGGAAACCGTTATCATATGCCGAACGCAGGCACAAATTGTGGATTCGTCGATTACAAGTGTCTAAGGAGCTAATACATTACTCTAAAACCTAAACTAACCGATAGATACTTCCTACTTACTACAGATTGGTAAGCAACTATTTTTTCAACCAATACTCCATACTCAGTTACGAGTATTTTTGGAAGTCTGCGGTGAACGCCTCTCGGTTCAAGTGTTTTAAAATATTTTTTTATATATTTTTTATTTATTATTATTATTATTTTTATTTTTTTTATTTTACACTAGCCATCACTGCATGTCAACACTGTTATCTTCATAAACCAAAAACTGCAGCTTAACTGTGGGGTGAAACATGTCTTATTGCTTAAAAGAGACCATTAGGTAATGCTCGAACTGGTCATCCTCTGAGCTGGGAACAGTATTGCCAGTACAGCACAATACAGTTGAATTAGAAACGAAATCCTTAAAAACAAAATTTTGAATGACGTATAGTACTTGGAAATAAAGCCGCAAAAAAAAAAATGTGATAACATAAACCGAATCTTTGATCATAATGAACAGCATTTTTCCAATGTATCAGTATTAATCCGTACGGGACTTCTTAAAAGTGATAACATTTCCCGATTAATAACATTATCTGCGATTACATTAAGCGGCGTTCACTGTAACTTATACGTTTTCAATCTTGCGACTATTCGCAGAAGTATGAAATTCGAAGAGTTGTTGTTGCAGTAACAGTTTTGTAATGATCCTAATGAATGTGTATTCAGTTCGTATCCTGAGGCACTGGTGTGGTTGTGTAAGTTATTTCCTACTTGTCCTCGAATCCGTAATTATACACCAAACAAAACATTCTGCGTGGTCACTACAACTGAGGCAAGACAAAACATTCACAATTCTTGGAAACATTTATTAAACATTCATGAAGAGGTTTGTAGGCAAGGTATGATTCAGAACCCATTAGGAATAGTATTACATCTCTTATCGCAGAAACCGTATCAGCTTCCAATGTTGATACTGAACTCTCGAATAAATATCATATAACATTATCCACATTACATAATTTTACTTCCTATGCCGTACCATAGGTACCAGACTGTAGGTGCGTAACACGTGTGTAACGAGGAGGATTATCTCAAAACAACAAGTAGCAGGTATATAGTAAGAAGGGACATACTGTATCAATTTTTCATATAAACCAAAGCTGTTTTTGATAAATGTATTTTTAATTCTGTCTTAATTTTGCAATTATTTCTGTCCATTTACACATCTTTAAAGCTCATTATAAATGCCTTTTACTCTTTTAAAAGCCTATTTTAGGTGCCTAAAACTAATATTTTTAGAGCCTAAAATCCCAGGTCTAGTCACGACACACCGAACGAGGGTTGAGCATTATTGGCCGATGTTTCCTACATCGATGGAAAAAATCGACGTTTTTGCTGCATCGATGTTTTTCCCGACATCGATGCTTTTAAATATTTACAGTACTAATATAAGATTAATAGGCCTACCTTGGTTCTAAGATTTAATTTTATTTACATTCCCAAAACATCGATTATTTACATCAGCCGAATTTCCCAAAACAGCGATTATTTACATCAGCCGAATTTCCCAAAACATCGATTATTTACATCAGCCTAATTTCCCAAAACATCGATTATTTACATCAGCCGAATTTCCCAAAACATCGATTATTTACATCAGCCTAATTTCCCAAAACATCGATTATTTACATCAGCCAAATTTCTCAAGACATCTATTTTTTACATCGATAGTTATCCTGGAAATATTTCAGTTTATTTAGGAATTTTGCCTAATTTTCTGAAACCATTACTTTTTAAAAATATACATCGATGTTTTCCGACAAAATACATCGATATTTTCAGGTCAATATTATCGTCACAACGATTACTACCGCCAATTTTAACATCGATAGTGAACATCCATATTTCAATTATCGATGCTCATCCCTAGTTGGGAATAACTGGGTTAAACAACATCAGTACGGCGCACCCCGTAAAAATGCTGGATAAGCAATCAAGAAGATAGAACTTTTTAAATTCTGAATTAATACTGTTATGGCCATTTCCTGTAAAACAGGTTTCTGCCACTTACCTACTTGTAATTCGCAGAGCCTTTTACCTGCCACAATATCTTTACCATCTGTAATGAAATTAGGGACCGCGAGCCTTGTTCTTGCGGAATAGTTCATAAGTTGGGGCTTGTGCACATTTCCATTTGGGGCCTGTAACTCTTAGTGGTGTCAAACTGAGTACTCCGTTGCGCAGTTGGTTGATTGACAAAAGAAACAACGTGAGATGTTCTTAATAATGTCAACTGATTATAAAACTTGCATTATATAAGAATATTATAGGAGAAAAATTCCTTTGACACCGGGATTTGAACCATTAAGGGTAATCAGTCATAGGAGAGAGGTTCCACCTGGCGCTGTGAAGTGGATTCTGGCTTAGCTCAGTTGGTAGAGCAGTGGCACGGATACGCAAAGGTCCTAGGTTGAAATCCCAGTGTCAGAGGATTTTTTCTCCTATAATATGTAATAAGACGTGGGGCTTTCTCGGCGCTGATTATTAATGAATAATGATGGTTTCACGGGCTATAAGCCAAGTAAATGCATATACGGTATCCAAGCTTTCGGCCAATGACATCTCTGCGGCCTTCCTCGGGGAAATGAGTGTAAGGGAAGAGAAAGAAAAATAAAAATCATATATAAGCTCTCTCATCTCTTACTCTACACTCATTTCCCTGAGGAAGGTCGCAGAGATGTCAGCGGCCGAAAGCTTGGATACTGTATATCCTTTTACTCGGCTTAAAGCCCGTTAAACAATCATTAATTCTCATGTAATGTCCAACAGAGACAATATATCCATCCTGCGTTATAAGTACACATAATACATAATTTCTAATTTTATTCGCACACTTTATCTTGAGCTTCACACTCCATAATGCTGAAAACCGTCCATATAAAGAAGGCCTCGCTCGAAAAAATCAAGATCGCGACCCGTCCCCAGTATTGCCATACCCAAAAACTTCCCGTTGAGGCATTCTTGAGCTACCGTCAATTTGTTTTATTTGTTTACATCATATTATTCTGAAAATGACAGAATAAATCCAGGGATATTAGAAGAACAGTACTGGTGTTGTGGAAATGGTCGATACAAGTGACAACGAAGTTAAAAATAAAGATTCTTTAAACCAAGAAGTATCGGAAATCAGCGAAAAAATGAACCAAATAAATGAAATGGAAGGAAAAGCAATTTAATGTGTTTCAAGCTGAATCTGTCGTTGGAGAAAAGAACAAGTCAAGTTTTATTATTTCGTTGTATGAATTGTGTTGTATTAATTACCTACAAACTTTCGCGAAAGGCATTTAGTTAAATTACATCAATTCACGCATGTGAAAGTGCGTATTCAAGTAGGCCTACATGTATAATGCTACGACTTTTAAACGATTTTCTATATTCTGAAGACCGGGAGAGAAATTGTCTAAATAGGCCCAAATATATTACTTTATTCATTTCTCCAGCGATATATTCTACTATAATATCTGAATCAATATAAAATCTTTAGTTTGGTAGCGAGAGTTGAAAGTGCTACAAATTACAGTTAGTTCCATTGTGACCCAGCATAAAACCACACGTTATATTTTCTGGTAATTGGCAACCCTTCAGAAACAACGCCAATTTCAACTCACCGCCTTCTGCAATAGTCAATCTCTTATACTGCATGCAATATCAGCTCCCCTCACCCCCGCATTTTTTTGGCTCAAGATAAAGTGTGAGCATAATAATAATACCGCCAAATTAATAATATCACTGACATATTGAAAGTTAAAACGAATTTTCCCGAAAAATAAAACCAGTTTCACGGACCTCTGCCCATTCCTAAGCTACTTGTAGTTGCAGTTCCTTCTGATGGGGACTTTCTAAAACTCCTGGTCACTGATGCAGATGATTTCTTGCTTTGTGTTGGATTGATTTCTTCCTCAGCACACATACAGTTACGAAACTAGTTTGTGGTTTAATTGCAAGTGTATTTGCATGGTGATTACACAGGTTTATAGCTTTGCTTCAAGACGTGAATCCGGTTGGGACGGACACGTCATGTAATGGCAGTTCTCACACAATCCTCCTTGTTATACTGGCATTATACGCAAACTGTCCAAGTGGCACCAATTTTCTGTCTTGGGATTATATTTCTGTTATTTCAGATTTGATGAGTAGTACTTATACCAAATACTATAGAGACAATACCGGACACTTACTGGTAGAAAAATGGGGGACAGATTTTGCAGCACTCCTGGTGGCACAACCTAGAAACTTGGGGCAAAATTAAAATATTCAAAACATATATAAACTGTAATATGCTATTCTGAGCCATAGGTAGATACCCCTTATTTTTTTTATTTTTATTTTTTTTTTTATTGTATAACATCAACATGTTCCATTACAATAGTAATATTACATGTTTTGGTGTAATCCTTATGTTGTTAATTAATACAATATTATATTTCAATATGGCTTAGTTTCTATTCTACTTTATCTACAGTAATTTACAAATTTACAGATATCAGTCTCATACTTATTAGTTATGTACTACATCTACTATATCCCTATCCTAGTCCGTATATTTACTTATCTATTTATTTGAAATCCATTGATCTATTTATTTTAAGTCCATTGCTTTAATAAATGTGTTAAAGTCTTTTAGGTATTTTATGACTAAATCATTATATCTAGGTGGCCACTGTCCTCTGTTTCGAATTATGCTGGCCTTTAGTTGAGCTCGTTCTCTGTTGAACCTCGAACATTCCAGCAGAAGATGGTCAGTCGTCTCTTCTCCTTCGTTGCAGGGACAAGTGGAATCTTGCGTTATTTTAAATCTATGAAAATAGGCTTTTATTGGTCCATGTCCTGTCAGCATAGTAGTAAGCCCTACTGTAGGATAAATATTGGAGGATAGCCTTTGCACCACACTCGGAAAGTATTTCTTCGTTTCTTGACCCTTAGTTGTGGCTTGCCATTCAGTGTCCCATATTGCATAACTCTCCTCTCTTAACGTTTTTAATACGGCACTCTTCGGGACTTTGTTGTATGACAGTAAGCTAGAGCTTCTTGCAGCATTTTTGGCGAGGCGATCAGCAAGTTCGTTTCCATGTATTCCCACATGGGCCTTCACCCAGCCAATTGCTACAGACCATCCTTTATTTCTCATGCCTTTTATACCCTTTCTGATATCTTCAATGAGGTGATTGTGGTTTTTTGAATTCTTGAGTGAGTCTATGGTTATTTTACTGTCTGTATATATAGCGATTGTGTTCATAGTGTCAATACTACCATGTAGGGTGTCTACTTCTTCTTGCGCTATATCGGTACCCCTTAGATACCCCTTATACATAGATACCCCTTATACATAGATATCCCATATACATAGATACCCCTTATACATAACATGCCGAGTCTGGCTATTTCGGCTCTTCTATTAAAAACTGTTTAATATATATGTATCTAGATACTGCAATTGTATTCAGTAGTAGCAGGTTGGGCCGCTAGATGGTGCTCAAAATATTGTCCCCCGATATAGCGCAAAGTGTCCTGTATTGTCTCTATAGTATTTGCTTATACTCAAAAACTTATGAGATTCTGTGGTGGACGGAAAAATGTCTGTCCATGTGTCCGTACGCGCGATAACTCAAATACGCTTTATCCGATTTTCACGAAACTTCTTATACGTATTTATAACGTCCATGGGGCGATGCCTATCGATATTGGACCAAATAGGTTGACCGGTAGCGGAGTAATGGCCAATTTAGTGCCTATTTTATGCTAATATATTAGAACAATTCTAGAGTGATAGGGAAAAAGTGAATAAGTCAAAATACAAAGTTTCAGGAGAGACAAGAAACAATTTATTTCCACAGCACTGTTATGGTAGGCCTATTTAGATTAGTCTACCCCGATATTTTTACGTAGTATAAAGATACTGTGTAAAAATATCTGGTAAACTCAACTAAATATTGTAATAATGCTGTGGAAATAAATTGTTTTCTGACTCTCCTGGAACTATGGTATTTTGACTTATTCACTTTTCCCCAATCACTCTAAAATTTATCAAATGTAAATCAGTTCCCATGGCAACATTTACAGTTCCCAACGGGATACAGTTCCCATGGTATTACACTGTACATATACGGCTTTGGAAGTTGCAATACGGTTAGCTATGACAAATAACACTACCCACATATTCCTTCACATATGATAATGAAACTAGACCTTTGTTCTTCCGTAAGCCCTGCTTAATGAATCGATCTGGAGCTTAACTCTGAAATCGATTACAAAAATAACTTATTTTCTGCATATCCTAATTGCAATTATTACTGATTAAACAAAAGCATTCTGGTGCTTTGTTACATCTGTTTACTTTATGGTATTCATTTGATATAATAAATATTTTCGAGTCAACATTTTCCTTTTTGTGATCTAATACTGTTCTTTTATCAGAAACAACATACATAATTCAACCGATTTAATTAATCCAATTTCGTACACAAAGTAACTGTAGGTCTGTATAAGTAATCAGCCTGAGTGGCGCAATCTGTATGGAGCTATAATTCTGTGCCCAAGGTCGCGAATTCTATCCCGGTCGGTGGAATGCATTTATGTGACAGGTCCAAGTCTGCATATTGGCGTCAGACACAGGCCTAAGTTGCAGTACACCCCCGCCGTTAAATAAACGAACCCATCATTAACAAGTAATGGGCGATTGTATACGATAAATTCTATAGAATGTCCTGGAATCAATCTTGTTGATTGATGGCCGGTTTCTATAAACTCGCGAATTACCTATGGGTAAATTATCCAATGGACAGAATTTTCACAAAAATAACACCACACAAACATAAATAATTTAAAGATAGCAATCACATACACTTGTAGCGAGTTTCCAGATCAATGTCCTCTGGATAAATATGAAAATGACAGAAAAAATGTGAAAATGACAGAAAAAATGTTCCTACAAACTTGGGCTAGATCTTTCCAAGGGTAAATCTTCGGGTTAATTTATCCTTTCATGGATGGCTGGATAAAATTTAACCTTTCATAGGATCAATAGTAATATTTAAACAATGAGAATCAAAGCCTTCTGAATTAAATTAACTGTACAACTCCAAGGCCTTGCTCATTATATCATTGTAGGTTAAATGTAACTAATTTGTCCATGGGTAATTTACCCATAGGTAATTCACTAGTTTGTAGAAACCGGGCATAAGACAATCAGTGGCTATCTAGTGTTAAAGGAACAGTTACAAAAGAATTATTTTTTCCAATATTGAAACCCAACTTCAAAGCAAAATTGAACCTGAATATGTATTAACTCAATTCTTGTCAGGTCATGGAATTTTTGGCTCTTACTTTGAAAGGTTTAAAATTATAAGGGAGAATGGTTATTTATGTATTTGTAAAGAAAACCAGACCGTAGAACATCTACTTTTTGATTGCCCACTCTTTGAAAGGAAAAGATTTTCGTTAACAGGACACTTAAACTATTGTGGTGTTAAATATGATAAACCACTCTTAAATTTTTTTTTAGCAAGGATTGTTGTTGTAGAGAATTCCACTATTTCATATGTTCTATATTTAAGAGTATACGATAATTTTATTTAAACTGTAGCAAAACAGGCAACTCTAGTATACAAGATAACAGGTACATTATAAATTGCAAGTGACATAAAACTACAGCCCTAATGTACCTTATGGTGAAATAGGGCTAAAAGAAATTGTATATTAAATAAAATCAGGTAAACTGATGTAAAAAAGTGCCAGTATGTTTTTGTTTAATCAGTTATGACTGCAATTACGATATGCAGAATATGTTTTTTTTTTTTTAATTTATTTCCAAGTTAAGCTCCAGATTTATTCATTAAGCAGAGCTTACGGAAGAAGAAAGGTCTACCATCTCGGCACCTGGGTCATTTTAACGGTCTAGTTGGATAGGCGCATGTAAAACAATAGTGTTTTTTGTCATAGCTACCTGTATTTTAATTTCCAAGGCCTTATAAGATCACAGTAAAACAATAGGCTATGTTGTCAAGATAACTGATTTTCATTTTTTAAATAAATTCTTTCGAATACTTATATTGCCATAAAATAGGCACTAAATTGAGCATTACTCCGAAACAGATCAACCGATTTTATCCATTATGAATAGACGTCTTCCCATGGACATTGTAAATGTGTATACCAAGTTTCATAAAAATCCGGTAAAGCGTATTTGAGTTACCGCGTCTTTAAAATATACACTAAATTGGGTTTTGCTCCGGTACCGGTCAACAGATTAGGTTCAAATTCAATAGGGCACTTCTCATGGACGTCATAAATGGGTATACCAAGTTTCATGAAAATCCGTTACAGCGTAATCTATTAAAATAGGCACTAAATTGGGCATTACTCCGGTACCGGTGAACCGATTTGGTTCAATATCGATAGGGTTCTTCCCATCGACATTATGAATGTTTATACCAAGTTTCATGATAATCCGAAAAAGCGTACTTGAGTTATGGTGCGTACAGACGCACGGACAGACAGACAGACAGACGGACAGACATTTTTTCGTCCCCCACACAATCTCATAAAGTACCATACTGGCACTTAATAAATAAATAAATCTTGTTTCTGCACAATTAGTGCTTGCTCCCTCTCTTTCTCCCTCTTCCTCGCCTTTCATATGTTTTTATTTCCTTGTCTGTGCTTCTTCTGTTGTATGAATATCTTAGTTTTAAAGTTTCCATTTTGCCTAACATCTGCTTTCCACAAATTGAATCTGTTTCCTTATTCGAACTGAGATTTAAGCAGACAGAACAGGGTATACTGCTCTAAAATATGTGCAGTTGTTTGTGAGAAGTCTTCCGTAACCGCTGGTTTACCCCCCCCCCCCCCCCCGCGGCCACAACAAATGGAATTCAGCTTTCCTGTTAATTCAAAATTCAGAGGAATCTGGTGGTCTGGGAACCCTAGAATGTCGGCGTACAACACAAAGAATTTACCTGACACTTCTAATTTTTAGGGAATAAACTGGTCTCGTGAACTGAACCTTGGGGAAAAAACATGTTTTGAAGCCTCGTGCATTAGTCGTTTTAAACTATGCCTGGCCAAAGCTGTTATAAAAGTCTTACGTGAAACACATACGTTCCTATATCCAATTTTATATATCGCAAGAGAAATAGGTAAATGTCGAAAACAGATTATTTATGCAATGTAAAACGAACCTAACTTGATCAGAATCTCAATCATGTTATTTATGACAAACAAACGAACCCCTGGGGGAATTAAGCATTAAAAACTTTAAAATGCGTTATATTTATAAATAGTAAATATTGTCGCGGCCCTGTAAGGCCCGGGCGGCTTGGGTCGCTTAAATCCTAAAAAGGAGAGGTAAAACTAAGATAAAGAATGAAATAGAAGAGAATATTAAATATTGTATTTATTGTCTCATCTATAAAATTGCCTGTCTTGTAAGTTTGTTTTTTACTTTCATTTCCTCATATCCATTAAATTTTTTAAAATAAATAATTACTTTTCCATATACCGGCATTTTACGAATTTGTGTAAATTTAAAATAAATAAATAAATTCTAGAGTGATAGAGAAAAGGCGAATAAGTCAAAATTCCGAAGTTTCAGGAATGACAAAAAAAATTATTTCAGCAGCATTGTTACACTATGTAGTTCAGTCCACCAGATATTTTTACACAGTATTTTATACTATGTAAAAATATCTGGTGGACTGAACTACAGTATCTTATACTATGTAAAAATATCTGGTGGACTGAACTACATAGTGTAACAATGCTGCGGAAATTAATTGTTTTTTGTCATCTTGTCAATAGTATAAGGTGATGATGATGAGTGTTCTGCCCGAAGGCAGGTCCAGACCCGGGACGAAACCATGGGGTGATGACCACGACTCGTCCGAGGTGATGTACTGTGTAAAAATATCTGGTGGACTGAACTACATAGTATAACAATGCTGCTGAAATAAATTGTTTTTTGTCATTTCTGAAACTTTGGATATTTTTACATAGTATCTTATACTATGTAAAAATATCTGTATGGATTGATTTAAATGTTGTAAAAATGGTGTGAAAATAAATAGTTATTGTCTCTCCTAAAACGTTGGTATTTTGACTTATACGCTTTTTCCCTACCACTCCACAACATCCAGTCTGAGAAATATAACCTGAGTATGACCTACCACCCAACCCGAAAAATAATCGATATAAGGTAAAATGACCAACATGGGTCATTTATATGACAAAAGTATATATTCCAGTTATATTTATGACAAAAACAGAACCAGATGAGAGAGAGAGGGTCAAAATTAATCCACACCTGGACCTTAGATTCAATATTAAAACTGTGGCATGTGTAGAATATTACAGGAGTTTTTTACTTGGCCCTGGCAGGATCTCAATTCTAGAGTGATAGGGAAAAAGCGAATAAGTAAAAAAGCCAAAGTTTCAGGAGAAAAAAAAAAACAATTTATTTCCACAGCATTGTGACAATATTTAGTTCAGCTCATCCAGATATTTTTACATATTATAAGATACTGTGTAAAAATATATGGTGGATTTTAGTTCAGCCCATCCAGATATTTTTACATATTATAAGATACTGTGTAAAAATATCTGGTGGACTGAACTAAATATTTTCACAGTGCTGTGGAAATAAACTGTTTTTTTTTTTTTGTCTCTCCTGAAACTTTGGCCACTTGACTTATTTGCCTTTTCCCTATCACTCTAGAATTCATATAGCTGTAATAACGAGGTACATAAATATTTTACGATTTCATTTCAAGTTTTATCAGCTTACCTTCGTCATCAGCGGTTACGAAACCCACCAAGATGAGTCCAGAATAATGACTGCACTCCACACTATAGATTAGTACACGCAGTAACCCAGATAGAACTATCACTTGGAACACGGAACTATAAACCACAGAACTACGCCATGAACTATAGAGACAAAGCCAAAAGCGGTTCGCAATGCACTCGTCTGCCCACACACTAAACACACTGCAGAATATAAAAGGAAATCACACACGCATCGCTGTCAACTGGCGGAAAATATCAAGTTTTCTCCACATACTGTCGCAATATCTATGCCTTGTCACTGGCTTCAAGTATTTCCAGGAAGAAAACACACTTCATTTGGATTATTTATTAATGCACTTTGGTCAACGTCCATACGCTGATCCGACTCACACGAGAGCAAGTAACAGACTGGATTGAAACTTTTACAAGCAAGTGAGCGGACACTCGTGAATGCCTACATAACAATCCCAACGCAAGAAGTAACCTGGCAACATCACCGAGCACGACAGAGACAGAAGAAAGGTTTTCATAAAAAGCACACGCAACTTGACGACGTTTGGAATATATAAAAAAAATAGACAAAAGAGCATTTGCTAAGGTAACATCAAACTGCTGGGATGGAAATACACTTCACATCCCTCCCCCTCGAATCCATCTCCTGTTTAGTAAGACTTCTTTTTTTTTTATCTCTCTCTTCACATTCTAGCATAACCTTCTCTTCGTTCCCCGTTCCCCCTCTCTTCGGGTATCCTCATTTAGTGGTACATACTTTGCTTGGTAGCACATTCGCCGCTTTCTTGCCTACAGCTTAGCTATTTTTCCTCCTCCTTTCTCATTATAACTCAAATACAGTGAAGAATCTTTCCACAGCAGAAGTTACGTTTCTAAATCCTGCTTCAGGTACTGAAACTCTGACAGAGATACTTCAACGCATCTCTTTTGCTAGAAAACACAGACAGCAAACCTAATCAAAAGCTGCCAGAAACTCTTGGTAGGCATCATGGGCGTCCGCAGAAATTTTGTCAAGGGGGGGCCAATGAACGAATTACTGCCGCCACCACCATCACTATGCTACTACAACCACTTTATTATTATTATTATTATTATTATTATTATTATTATTATTATTATTTCTATTACCAGTCATATTGTTATTGCTATTATTATTATTACTATTCACATTACAATATTGCTATTATAATTATGATTATGATTATTATTATTATTATTATATAATCAACATCCTTCATTTAATGTAACTGAACTATGGCCATAGATACAAAGAAAACATCTGATGTACACACTCACATGACTTTTCTTACTCCTTACAATTTCTACTATTCATATAAAATATAAAATGCCTTAGCCTATCTTCATTATAATAAAACGTTTGAGAATAAATGGTTTCAAGTTTAGGGGAAGTAATTATTCCTACAAGCTCATATCTAGTCAGCTGTTACAACTCGTTTTCATCCAAACAACGAGAACATAGGTACAACAATATTTGGAGACTTAAACCTCACTTCATATTAGTTGCTTATACAGTATTCATTTAATTGAGAGGTTTATGTCTAAACAAAATTTCCAGGGAGGGGCAGCGGCCCTACCCTGCCCCCCCTTCCGGACGGCCATGGTAGGCCTACATGTCAGAATACTTTTGAAATGGAAGCTGGAACCAATGTTTTCTTTCCTAAATTTAATAATCGGCCATATTTATTATATTAATATGTATTATTATCTACATAAGGAAGAGCTTCATTACCTGTACTCTTCACCGGATATAGTAAGAGTAATTAAATCATTGAGGATGAAATGGGCTGGGCATGTTGCGCGCATGAGGGAGGAATGACATATCTAAAAAAATATTGACTGGGAGACCCGAAGGGAAACTACCACTTGAAAGACCTAGACGTAGGTGGGAGAACAATATTAGGATAGATTTAAGAGAAGTAGGATTTAAGAGGGATGGTTGGAGTTAGCACAGAATAGGGTTGAATGGCGGGCTCATGTAAGCGCGGCAACGAATTTACATTCACTGTTACATTTAAACATACAAAAAAAGTGTGCGCGGAATGCCACGAGACAGAAGTGAAACTTGTTTTAATTTTTGGATTTTTCAATTGTGGATTATTGGATTTTTTTCAGTTTTGGATTGTTGGACTTTTTTAATGCTGGGTTTTTGGACTTTTAAAATTCTGGATTAAGGATTTTTAAACTTTTGTACTTTTAAATTTAATTTTTGATTTTTTTTTTTTTTTTTTAATTTTGGGTGTTTAAAGTTTGGATCTTAAATTTTTTATGTTTAATTTTTTTAAATTTTTGATTTTTTAATTTTGTATTTTTGGATTTTTTTAAATTTTGGATATTTTATTTTGGATCTTTTAAATTTGGATTTTTTCATTTTTTAAATTTTGGAAAAGCCTAATCATTGAGTAAATTGTTTTCTGTGCAGTCCGTTCCGTCGCAGCCCCACGAATTTCGTGACGATTTTGTCCCTAACGGAAGTTTGAGTTAGCTCTCGATTTAGCCTACTCCTAGCGCGGCTAAAGAAGTTTCACTTCAAAAAAAGGCATGACAATAAATTTTCCTATTCAATTTGTTCTCTCTATTCAGTATCAGAATGAAATAAGCCTACTGACGCCGTGGTTCCCTTATTAATTTGCCCAGACTAGACACGTTTCCGTTACATGCAGTTTTAGCAAGTGACTCCCCATAGGACCTATTTTAAAGACGTTTACACGTCAAAAAATTGATATTGGTTTTTCAGTTTTCAGCAATATTCTTCAATCATCAAAAACTAATGCAGAGACATACAGAAGCAAATACTGAATATTGATTTCAAATACTTCTACATTCATATAAATTTGAACTCTTTACAGACAGAGTAAAAAGAAGAGGAAATTGAAAGGCTGTTGGAAATTTCAAAGCACAGTACGCCAATGCTATCACAAATCTGTCACAAACAGAATGCCAAGCCATCTCATAACACTACGCTTTGAAGTGTTTGCTCCCCTTCCCTCGGCAGAACAAAAGCTCACTTGCTTGCATGTTCAGTTTCAACAGTAAAA
The DNA here is from genome assembly GCA_964059195.1 of Ectobius pallidus. Classification (NCBI taxonomy): domain Eukaryota; kingdom Metazoa; phylum Arthropoda; class Insecta; order Blattodea; family Ectobiidae; genus Ectobius; species Ectobius pallidus. The sequence goes on along the minus strand of CAXKWD010000004.1, from coordinate 20,309,627 downwards.
CCTCAAGACAACTATTTGTGTATGTCTCCTATTCCGTAAATCACTTTAATCTATTTAGTCACGGAATTACAGGAATAGCCTGATTAAATCGATACATTATTAATACGACCCGGAAGTTCATGAAAAATTATACAGAGTGTTAATGAATAACACCGAAATGTTTTACCTGTATATAGAGGGGACATCGACAAGCAACTTTTATTAGGAGATTTTTGCTCTATGACGTAAAATGGGTATGCTATAGGGCATGGGTGCGCAACTGTGACACATCGTGTCACTGTGCGGTAGGTGAATTTCTCCCACTACAGTCGCCCTTGACGTCAGCATAAAGCAGTTTCGACGTGACACTGAACATGAAGAACAGGTTTCTTACGTCACAGCAAGGGATGGGGACTAAAACGTTTCCCCTCAGTTGCTCACCTATGCTATAGGGCATTAAAATCATTATAATTTGGTGCTCATAAGTCAATAATTATGCGAAATAGGGTTAAAATTTTCATTAAATTGACTTCATGCCTTCCTAATGATCCATAAAAACCTGATTCTTAATCATTCATCCACAGCTATATCATAATTTAGAGTTTTGATAATATTTGTAAAATTTACAGACTAATCACATGACTGGACGCCACTGCATTAGTATTTTTTTATTCCTAACTACTGACTATAGTGTTAACAACGAAGTTCCTTTGTTTTGCATTTTTTTTTTCTAATGTTATAAGTCAGTGGCGGCCATTCTCTGGTAGATTTTACACTGTAACAGGAAAAATTGAATCCATAGAGCAAAAATCTCCTAATAAAAGTTGCTTATCTACGTCTCCTCTATACACAGGTAAAATATTTCGGTGTTATTCATTAACAACCTGTATATACGAGGGAGAATCAAATGAAAACGACAATTAATTGTTTTGTCTTAGAGCCTCTTCAATTACTTGTTATTAGTGGTATATTAGTGCCTCATACATGACCGAAAGTGCAGTGTAGTTAGAAAAATGTCACAAAATTTAAAATATGTCGTTACTAATTCAGATTCTGGGCTAATTAATGAACTGTGTTCCATGCTATATTCAGTATCTAAAGAGAAACCAGAATATACTGTCAGATGTTTGTATTGATTTAAAATAAGCATTAGCCCAGTAATAATTTTATTTTTATATAAAAGACATAAACAGCTAATGAGTAACACCTGTGTATAGATGGGACAAAGACAAGAAACTTTAATTAGGAGATTTTTGTTCTATGATGTAAAATGTCTATGCTACAGGACATTAAAGTCATTACAATTTAGTGCTCATAAGTCAATAGTAAAACGAAATATGGTTAAAATTTTCATTAAATTGACTTCATGCCTTCTTAGTGATCGATAAAAACATGAATCTTAAACATTCATCAACAGCTATAAGTTATCATAATTTAGTGTTTCCTTAATCTGCAAAATTTACAGACTAATCACATGACCATCACTGCATCAGTTTTTTTTTCTTTCTTTTTTTTTCATTCATAACTACAGTATTAACAGCGAAGTACCTTTGATTTGCACTTTTTTTCAAATGCTAGAAGTCAGTGGCGGCCATGCACTGGGAGATTTTATGCTGTAACAGAAAAAATTGAATCCATAGAGCAAAAATCTTCTGATAAAAGTTGCTTGTCTATGTCCCCTCTACATACAGGTGAAATATTTCGGGGTTATTCAATAACAGTCTGTATATTGTATAAAGTGGAGTGTAATCAAGCCGTCCAATCCTTTCAAGAAAATTACTTTCAAAAAAATTTATGCCATTCCCGCATATAATGAAAAACGTGAAAGCATTTAACTTCAGTACAGTGCACGCATGAATTTCATAACTACGACCCAGTAGTTAATGCTCTATCAGAACACGAAATATGCACGTAAATATGCTCCGAAACCAATGAAGTACGATCTATCAATTACATAATTCTAATACTGTAGATTCTTTTGTAAGCTGAATTTCAATACTCCCAGTCAATACTCTTGAAATATGTCTTTCCTCCCCCATGCGCGCAACATGTCCAGCCCATTTCTTCCTCTGTGATTTAATTACCCTTACTATATCCGGTGAAGAGTAGACCTACAGGTCATGAAGCTCGTCGTTGTGCAGTTTTCTCCAGTCCCCATTTTCATCTCTCTTAGGTCCAAATATTTTCCCAAGCCCCCTGTTTTCAAACACACTCACATTGTGTTCTTCCCGAGGAGTAAGCGACCGTGTCTCACATCCTTATAATACAACCGGCAGGATAATAGTCTTATAAATCTTTATTTTTAGATTTCTGGACAAAAGACGAGAAGATGAGTTTCTGAACTTCATAAAAACAAGCATTTCCTGATTTTAGTCGAGATTTAACTTCTGCCTTAATATTATTTGGAGCATTATTTTGACGTTCCATGACCATGTACTTAGTTTTTTTTCCGTATTAATTTCCAATCCAACATTCATCCAGGCAACCGTCATGTTATAAGAACCTATATAAAATAAATTGGCAAGACTAAATTTGTCACACAATATACAAACCCGTGCCGGACTGCATAGAAAACAGTTAACACAATGATTAGGCCCATAGTTTTTTCTTGTACCTTATTCTGTAATTCTCCATGAAACTGAAACTATTTTTAAGTTAAGACAAACCAAAGTATCCTATAAGAATAAGATACATTACCAATTTTAGTGGTAATAATATTTATGATATAGCCTACTTAGTAATATTTATGTTAATGTTTACTATTTTGACTAATAGGCCTACATAGGCTACATTGAACCATTTTTTTTTAGAAAATAAGTATTTGACATGTTTTGACAAAATATAACCAAAGTTTTAACTTTGAAAATTGATATTAGGCTAACATAAATACAGAGTGGGTCAAAAGTCACTAACTTAGGCCTACTACCAAACGGTCCCTGCTCTAAAAAATATGAAGACTACTTTCATTTCTCGAATGTAAACTTTACAGCTGTAAATGTTTGACGCAACTCTAAAGGTTTACCTGCATTTCGTCTGTTTGTTTGTTTTTTGTTTGTTATGCAGTCACGACCAAACTCGTTGTTCGATTTTCTTCCAATTTGGCATGAATGTTCCTTGAAGTTTTGAAAACGACGCATGTGTAAACATTTTTATATTTTGATCCCTTTGAAAAATGAAGAGTAGATATTTTCTTGCGGGGGGGGGGGGTGGGATGGAAAGTCAGTGTTCAGACAACTACTAATTCATACACACTAAGAAGAGGTTTATTGATCCCCTTTAAATCCGTGGTCGTTCGGCAACTGTTTTAATACGTGATCTGCAGGTTGCGTTATTAAATGCCAGTACAGCACTTCATGAGATTGTGTGCGGGACGATCATAAAATGTCTGTCCGTATGTCTGTACGCGCGATAACTGAAATTCGCTACATCGGATTTTCATGAGACTTAGTATAAGCATTTGTATCATCCATGACAAGAAGCCTATTTATTTTGGACCAAATCGGTTGACCGGTACCGGAGTAACAGTTAATTAAGTTCACATGCTTAATTTCTTTGTTTTTTACTAAAATTTGAACAAATAAATTGTTATGTATTATTGTTGTATTGCTTCGTACCTTTGTATTGTAAATAGAACATGTTCTAACCTTTCATACATAACATTTTGTCATACTTCTCCAAATTATGCATTTTTTTAAAAGTAATTGTTTAGTATAAGTATTTCTAATATATAACTGAACCACCCCCGAACACAAGCTCTGCTTCTTCGGGGGGTGTATCAACTTTTGTATATATTTTTCGTGTACTTTGGAGTAATAAATTGTAAATTGTAAATTGTAAATGGCAAATCATGACTACTACAAAGCCGCGTTGCTAATCATTGAGGCCTTGACTCCAATGCCGTCAGATGTTTGTTTAATTCGCTGATCGAGTTGAAATGAGTACTAAAGGTTAATCGAATAAAATAAAAAAAATAAAAAAATTTGGGAGTCTCAACCTCCTAGAATCCTTAGGGGTCTCCACAGCCTGCATATGGAACACTTTACTTCTACTGTATTCTTTTACAATAATTATATCGAGACAAATCCTTTATTTATAACTTCCACAGACCTTTCTACAGCAGAAAGCATTCCACGAACTTGGAAGAATACTTTCAGTTTTTAATTATATTTCCCTCCTTTGCTGTATCCGCCCACTTAGAGACTTCAACGACAACACGGTAAAAATTCATAAACCTTTTCTCTGGGAGTGATATTTTGTAGCTCAAGTTGGGAATTTTAATGTCAGACGGCGCCACCAGTGCAATCCTTCTAATTCATGGTGTGGGAAGACTTTACATCAGAGCGAGTCAAAATCAATATCACAACGATCAACATCAACTGTGAGTAATTCAACTTCCTCTGCATGAGAATACCAACTCTTTATATCTCTCTGAATATTATACAGCCTATCCATGTTATCAAACCAGTCTTATACTGAAGTGCATGACCATTGTGCATAGTGGCGGACGCACTAAAAAATTCACTTATATTTTATACTAGCATGTGCCCGCGGCTTCGCCCGCGATAATAATTTCAAAAATTAAAAATTAAAATCATAATAGTCAAATCATATAGCCTATTTATTAACACCTAAATCACGTGGAGTGCATTCCACGATTAAGTAGCGTCGCCTGGTAAAAGCGACCTCAGATTCGAGTTCCTTGGCCCATAAAACCCCTGTATAGTGAGTTTCGTTCAAATCGAACAATGTTTGACCATATTTAGGCCTATATCGATTATCCCTCTTCCGTCTATGTTGAAAATTTCAGATATCTGCATGTCTTGACATTAGAAACAAATGAATCGGCCTGCGTGGGCTTTTATTTCCAAGGGATGACAAAAACAGCCAAAGCCAACTGTAATTGATTTGACATTGAAATGCATTACTAAAAACTGATGCTTCGAAAACGCAAAAATTACACGTTTTCTGCCCCTTTTTCACTCATAACTCACTAACGAAAGCTAAAAGTAAAATTCCGGCATCGAGGTGCATTTTTCGACCCTTCGGTCCATCTATGTTTAAAATTTCAGACCTCTGCGTTGAGTAGATTTCGCTGGGCATCGCGGACAGACAGACACTTCCTTTTATTAATATAGATGAGTTTATAAAACTGGCCACTTACACCGCAGGAAGAACACAAGTTGAAATACTTCCGAACGTAGATATAAAATAAAATCAGGTAAACTGATGTAACAAAGTGCCAGTATGTTTTTGTTTAAACAGTTATGACTGCAATTATGATATGCAGAATATGTTTTTTTTTTAAATTGATTTCCAAGTTAAGCTCCAGATTTATTCATTAAGCAGGGCTTACGGAAGAACAAAGGTCTAGTTTTTTTTAATGAGATTAAAATCTTCCAGCATCACCTGAACTGTACAGATATGTGATATCATGACAATCGCACACTCACATAAAAATGTCAAAAAAAAAAAAAAAAAAAAAAATTCAAATTGGCCGGTTTCGGGTTTTGAACCATGGACTCCAGAATGTGAGGCCAAAGCGTTACCATCTCGGCCACCGGGGTCATTTTAACGGTCTAGTTGGATAAGCGCTTGTAAATCGATAGTGCTTTTTGTCATAGCTACCTGTATTTTAATTTCCAAGGCCTTATAAGATAACAGTAAAACAATAGGCAGTGTTGTCAAGATAATTGATTTTCATTTTTTTTTATAAATTCTTTCGAATACGTATATTACCATAAAATAGGCACTAAATTGAGCATTACTCCGAAACAGGTCAACCGATTTTATCTATTATAAATAGACGTCTTCCCATGGACATTATAAATGCGTATACGAAGTTTCATAAATATACGATAAAGCGTATTTGAGTTATTGCGCCTTTAAAGTAGACATTAAATTGGGGTTTACTCCGGTACCGGTCAACAGATTAGGTTCAAATTCAATAGGGCACTTCTCATGAACGTCATAAATGAGTATACCAAGTTTCATGGAAATCCGATACAGCGTATTTGAGTTATGGCGCCTTTCTATTAGAAAGGCGCCATAATCTATTAAAATAGGCACTAAATTGGGCATTACACCGGTACCGGTGAACCGATTTGGTTCAATATCAATAGGGTTCTTCCCATGGACATTATAAACGTGTATACCAAGTTTCATTAAAATTCGACAAAGCGTATTTGAGTTATCGCGCGTACAGACACACGGACGGACGGACAGACAGACAGACGGACAGACATTTTTCGTCCCCACACACAATCTCATAAAGTACCATACTGGCACTTAATAATTCAAGAAGTGTAAAATTTGCCATACTGATTTGCATTTATAGCTTTTTTGTCAAATTTCGGGGGGGGGGGGTGGATATATCCCTCAATCCCCCCCCCCCGTGCGTCCTCCACTGATTGTGCATAACCCAGAAACTCCACGGATAAAAACAAACATTCTAATAATATATTTATATTTATTAAACTGCATAATGACGAGCTTCATAGCCTGAACTCTTCACCGGATACAGTAAGGGTAATTAAATCACGCAGGATGAAATGGGCTGGGCATGCTGCGCGCATGGGGGAGGAAAGACATATCTCAAAAGTACTGACTGGGAGACCCGAAGGGAAAGACCACCTGTAAGACCTAGACGTAGGTGGGAGGACAATATTAGGACAGATTTAAGATAAGTGGAATTTGCGAGGGATGGTTGGATGGAGTTAGCACAGAATAGGGTTGAATGGCGGGCTCAGGTAAGCGCGGCAATGAACTTCCGGGTTTCCTAAAATAGATAATATTCCTTAGCTTGCCTCGAAATTGTCTATTGCCATTGAGTAAGTAAGTAAGTATACTGTCAAGCACAAATACAAACATGTGAAAGCTTAGAAATTAAACATAAACAAAAGAATTACCACATATTTGCTATCACTAACTTCATCAAGAGTAACTTGATCGCTCGGGAGTTAAAGCTGTGGCCGCCGCGACGCAGAAACCCGCACGATTTGCCAACTCCTACGTGAAACGCATTGTAGGCCTATATGTTATCCATAAATTAATTACCTCGGGTCACCGCAAGTTAGCGATGTTACATTGTTTAAACACAAGCTTTGCGAAATGTTTTTTTTGGGGAATGTCAGCTTTACCCGATTTGTGAGCTTTACCACCAACCTATATAATCAGCGCTTATCTTTTTGCAGTAAAATGCTTACGCATGTTTTCTTATAGTCTGTCAAATAATTTATTAATCAACATCCTGTCACAAGCACGGCCTCCTCCTATCTGTTAGCAGTTGCCATGACAACAGTGAAATTTTAAAACACATTAATGACATGGAGCGAGCCGACATAAAAGCAAGGACAGAATAGAATCGTGATTACTGACGACTCTGATAAGACAAAACCAATCAATGCGGACTGATAAATTTTATGTGTCAGTGATTGCATACAGTTTATGAGCTATGTTTGAAATTGTGTGGGCAGTCAAATAAAAGAGTATGCAAATATCATATGTGTAAGAGTGCGATATAGACAGAAATACACAGCCATCCCCACAGCCATCCGGACCCCCCGAAATCAAAACCTAAAATTCTATTTAAGTTATTTAAACTCCATTTTGTCAAATATTTAATTACTTGATTTATACTGAACTTGTAAATGTAGGCCTATTATTTCCACTGTTCCAACTGTTATTTAACTGTTCTTATAAAATAGTAAAAAGTGTTATAACTTAAGTAACAATTTCTTGTTTACGTTGGCATGTCTTAGACCAGCGTTTCTCAACCTTTTTGAACTCGAGGACCTCTAAAATGTCTAAAAAAAATTTACGGATCCCTAATTTTGCATCCCATTTTTAAAAGAAGGCCTACATCCTTAATATTTGGGGTATTAATTATAGGTCATTATAACGAAATATGTGAAAGATTTTACTTCTTTACTTTCCACTTGCTTTATGATATTTTTAAATTAAGTCTGCGGACCATCTGCAGTGGTCCGCGGACCATAGGTTGAGAAACGCTGTCTTAGACTATAGTAAACAAATTTGCTAACTAATTTTTCGGTGCTAAAATAGCGTACAATGCAATTTTCATTAGAACAATATTTAAAAAAAATTTCCGTACCCCTTTCTTGGGGGATATGGAGTCGGCCCCTCCGAAATTATTTCCTGGCTACGCTGTTTCTGGGCATAAGAATACACTGCAGAGAGAATTAAAAGGAATGTCTACGAGATGGAAGGACGGACGCGCTAGACATCGGAAACAAGGTGTAGTTTGAGAAGGCAAGTCATGTTCGCTGGACCCCCCCCCCCCCACACACACTCTCCTTGGTAACTGGTGACGGCTCTCTGCACTGCAGAAACCTCTCCCAGCCATTTCTTGGCTTCCTTATCAAATTAATTCGTCAGTCACAGTTCAACCTATAAATCACTTCACTTCCCTACATATAGGCTACTTTGTTCACACAATTCTACGAACAAGGCAGTAAGTTTGTTTTATCAAGAATTAAAAAAAATTCAGAAACCAAAAAAATCCCATTAGGCAAGTCTACAGGCTGAGGTAGATTTCGAAGTGTTTTTGGTTTAATTTGCTGTCGCTGCGTAGCACTCTTCTTCTTTAGACTTGGGATGACAAACCCGCAATAATAACTGCAAAAAAGAGGAAAGAGCACTTTTCAAATATTCAAATCTCGCCTTATATGAGAACTATCAAGAAAGTAGTTATTGATTTGTAGAGTACTCATCAAGAGCTTTTCAACGATACCCCACAAGACGTAGTTTAAAAAATTTCGAATTTCCATCCCCCACCCCCACTCTTACCCCCAAAACCGCCGAATCGTTGGTGTCACTGTGAACTCCATAGGGAGTACTCTAATTTATTCAAACAAAGTTTCCCTCTATAGCTACTTCATAGGGGCCGAGATATAAATGTTCTAAAATTTCAACCCCCGACCACCCCCTTGGGCCAATTTTGCTCATTAACGAACTTAACCGAACTATTGGGCCCAGAAATAACATAATAAAATTTGGTTCAAATATCTTCAAAATTACGGCCGCTAACGTGTAAAGATATATATATATATACACACATATATTTCTATACGGATATATGGATATTTTTTATATATGTATATATATATTTTTTTAACAGGCGGTGGTTTCGTACTTAGGGAGGCATGAAACGTAAAGATATGAAAGAATTTTTCGAAAGTCATGACATGGTTTCGATTGCAATAGGTAGATTTTTCTTCGAAATCTACCTTAAAATCTTTCAGTGCTAAATGCTACCACCCGTCTCTAGGCCTCTGTTTCAAATAACTCGTTAATAATATTAGTTAACAAGCACTTTTCTGTAGTCGAATGGTTCCATTTTGACTGCGTAGAGTTCGGCATACCTGACACTGTCCTCCGAGATCTTTCTTCAGCTGCCGAAAAAGATTAAAGTCACTCGGAACGGGAGCGAGTTTTTTAAATCCATCGTGCCAGGGGATGCAGGGCCGTAGCAAGGTCCTTCTGCGCCCTTGGCGAGTTTGACAAATCTGCGCCCTTCAATACTGGGGGGTCTGAACAATTTTTTTTTTTAAATTTCTGTAAAATTGTTTATTATTTTATTATAAAAACACTGTTGTTATAAAAGAAAACCTAAACCTCAATTTGAAAATGAACTAAGTGTTGGACTTTCAAGGTACTAAAACCTTATTTTCAGACGATTTAACTACTTAAAAAAGAATTAAATAATATCAAAAGTAAATAATTACATAATATGCCTGAGGCCTACTAAAATGTTTAACACATTAATATAAGTAAAATTATTTGTTTTTTCCAAATAGTTGAACCACTTTCATCTCAATAATAACGTACATTTTAATTTTTATTGTTATATCATTCCATACTGTTAATGATTTATGTTATACTCTGTCAATAAAAAACTTGTTAATTAGAGAACGTTGCATGACTGCTTTTTGTTTGTAGACAATCGGCATAATACTACAGATAGTTCACGTGCAGTAATTTTTAATAACCTGAAAGATTTCTTCCATTAACGTGGAATTTTTATTGCTTGATAAATTGCACCAGTCTAAAAAATGCGGAATTTTTCATGGTTAATTTTGCGCCCTCTCTGTACCTGCGCCCTTGGCGGGGGTCCATCTCGCCGCCGCCTAGCTACGGCCCTGAGGGGATGAAACGTGGATTCGTAACGACAATCCAGAATCAAAAGAACAATCCAAACAATGGATGCACACAAATTTCCCGAACAAACCCAAAATCTGTCTTCCATACCAACGAAGAATTTCAAAATGCTTCAAAATGCTGTGAAGACTCTTCTCAACATGCTGGCGGCAAGCTTCTATGAAGAGGGTATTTGAAAGTTGCACCACGCTTCGACAAATGTCTCAATCGGAGCGCGACTATGTAGAGGAGTAGCTATACCCTTAGCAACCAGGGAAGGCGGTTGAGGCCAGGTAGGTTCCTTCACCCGCTAGCACCCTCACATTTACAAGCAGAGGGAATTAGGACCAACCGTAATTTCCTCCCCATGAGTCTCCTAGTCTACTTCAATCAGTAAATCTTAGATTTTTTTAATATGTCGTTTTATCTTAAAATGTTAGTTATATATCAATTCTACACAAAATTATAAGAAAATTGACACCAAACAATGTATAATTTACTTTAATAGGAACATTTATAACAAATACATAAATAAAAGTTACGAGAAAACTGCTTTCAAGTTCTATGTTCCTATAAAGTAAATTATACATTGTTTGGTGTCATTTTTCTTGTAATTATGTGTAGAATTGATATATAACTAACATTTTAAGATAAATGACATATTAAAAAAATCTAAGATTGACTGATTGAAGTAGACTAGGTGACTCATGGGGAGGAAATTACGGTTGGTCCTAATTCCCTCTGCTTGTAAATGTGAGGCTGCTAGCGGGTGAAGGAATCTACCTGGCCTCAACCGCCTTCCCTGGTTGCTAAGGGTATAGAAGGTGTACCTAAATGTTCCAAATAAAACAGTTTTGGTTTTCACTGTGGTTTTCATTCTATGCCCCATCGGAGGCTGAAAAAATAGCCCTCGCATTTACATAAATGATTTCTGCAGTCACTGTAACATTATTGACAATGTCTATCTATACAATGTATAGCTAAAGATGCAATAAATTATGGTGAAAACTCAATTCTCTTTCAGAACGATCCTCCAATGTACGATCGGAGACCATCAAATTGCATTTTAAACAATTACTAGACAGTACGTCATCTATCGCAGAAGTCAAGAACTATGAGAACTTAGTAACAGCTGAACGCCGCATTCAGCCATTTTGTTTTTTATTTTTGTGAACCTAAAATCTAAAAAGTTAATCATTGAATAAATTATGGTCGAAAAAAAAAAAAGTCGTGTGCAACCACGTGCATAAAACTTTTTTTTCATTCATTGTTAATTATAGTATAGTTACGTAGTAGTTTATACATTTCAGTGTTGTTTAACGTCAAATGGTGAAAATTACTATAATATGTTTAGATACTTGATTAATTTTTCATACTTTTAACTGATAAATTAGCTGCAGAATTTAAAACCCCTAAAACTCGGCAGTAGAATTCTCCGAAATAACGTACAAGACACACTAACGCAATATTATTGCTCAAAGCAATACCTAGCATTCCTGGTTGGGCTGACTCGAGCTGGCTCCTGTTGTAGTTTTTTTTTTCTTTCTTTCTTTCACAAACGCAATATAATGAAGTAGATTAGAGGGCCCGGCATCGCCCAGGTTTTGTATTTTGTTATTCGAAATTAACTTATAAAGAACTTTCGATTTTCAAGCTCTAGGTCCTTATATAAGTACTGTGTTTAGAATTTGAAGTGAGGAAGAACGACTTATGACACGACTATTCCCTCAAAAAACGCTTGATATAGCTTTAATGGCTCATAGAGGATGCAGAACTTTGTACCACATTGCTTCTACACACCACGCCTGGGAGGGGTTGAAATAAGAAGAAACAGAAATTCCGGTAACATAAAATTCTATTGTCTTTACGGAATGTTTTATTTCTCACTCTCATGTTACCATACAACCGTTTCGGGACTGAAGTCAAACAGAAGTTCAATATCATTTTCATACTTTCCTCCCCAAAATAATAATATAATGCGTGCATAATACTAAAAATGTTCCATTCTATTTTGTCTCCTTTTAGATGCTTAGGGCCTATGATAAGCATCCCTATTCCTCAACTAATACAAAGCCTACAGCTGTGAATAACGTATCAGTAGATAGGATTTTTTACCGCCAAGTTGGCTGAGACAACTGGATTAAGTTGTCCCTGCAATACGACCTCGTATTCTATCAAAATGTGAAGTGAGAAAATGATATTCTTCATGTCCAGGCAGAGAAAGTTATGTGACTGCATCACATTATGCATTATTTTCGTTGTTTTCATTATTCATTAACTATTTTCGCCAATGTATTACATCGACAGCATCAGAATTTGTTAAAGCCCACTATCATGTAGCTCCCAAAGTCCTATGTGAACACTGTAAACAATACACTGCGGTTATAACTTAATTGCATTTGATAAATTTCAGATCTCTGCTTCAGTGGATTTCGCCGGGCATCGCGGACAGACAGACAAACACTTCCTTTTATTATTATAGATTCTTAAATCTACCTCCTTTAGAGTTAAAAAAAAAAGAGAGAGTGCGTGGAACGCCACGCGACAGAAGTAAAACTTTATTTTATTTTTTCAATTTTTTATTATTGGATTTTTTCAATTTTGCATTATTGGACTTTTTCATATTGGGTTTTTGAACTTTTTTAATTTTGGATTTTGGACTTTTTAATTTTGGATTTTGGACTTTTTAATTTTGGATCTTTGAATTTTTAATTTTGGATTTTTTAAATTTTCGATCTTTGAATTGTTTATTTTTTTATTTTTTTAAATTTTTATTGTTTTATTTTATTATTTATTAAATTTTGGGTTTTTGGATGTTATAATTTTTATTTTTTTATTTTTTTTAATTTTTGGATATTTGTATTTTTTAATTTTGGATTTTTAATTTTGGATTTGCGCGGTAATGAACCTCCGGGTTCCATAAAATAGATAATATACCTTTAGATTGCTTAGGAATTGTCTATTGCCATTGAGGAAGTAAGGTCTGAAAAATTTCCTTTGATTACTCCTTATCATTGAGTTGATTGTTTTCTGTGCAGTCCGCACCGAAACAAGTAAGAGTGTGACTGATTTCGTGACGGTTTTAGTGTGACTGATTTTCCAGATTTACCCTCTACCGCCACTAAAGAAGTTTTACTTCAAAAAGACATACATGGTACTTGTAGCCAAGCCTTCAATTATAAATAAGCCTACCACGAATGTACCTATATTTTCCGGTAGTTGTGTTTTTTCTAGATACTTGCTCGCGGGAATTACATGCTGGTTATCCTTGCACTGAACCACAAATTAATGCGAAAAAAGCTCCTTTCCTCCTGTCAAGACAAGGTAAAGTGAGCGGAATCTCCTTGCATGAAACTCATCCCGAACCACTTGTCCAGAAGACGTTGGTGTCTCAACTCTTCCTCATGAAGGAACATAAATTAAGTACCGGTATTTAATAGACCAGCAAGACCCGGGAGGCCACGGGTTTAAATTCCGAGGATGATCAATCCAAGAATGGATTTTCATGTACTGTAATTTTCTTCACTCAGAAATAGAAATGCCTGATTGAAAATTGCTAGCCTATAATATAATAACTGGGGGCACGCCGTAGCGTATAGTGATTGAGGCGCTGCGCTACAAACCGGAAGGTCGCGGGTTCGATCCCGATGAGGTCGTTGGAGTTTTGCAATTGGCCTAATCCTTCTGGTGGCACTATGGCCCTGGGGTCGACTCAACAGAAATGAGTACCAGGAGCAATCCTGAGGGTAAAGGCGACCGGTGCGTAAGGCTGACAACCTTACCACCTTCAGGTGCCAAATGTCTAAAATCTGGGGGCCTCAGCCTCCTGGAACCCTCTGGGCCTCTATGGCCTGTATAGGGAACACTTTTATCATATAATAGTCATATAACTGTTGGTAACATATTGTCTATTACATAGCTTTTAACAAGGATTTCTTCTCGACTGATATACTACCGATTTAGATATCATAAGCAACTTGTTGTAAGATATTTTATTCTTTAATGTTAATAATTCCCCATATTCTACTTCCAGGAAACAATTTATGTCATTCTATCTCTACGTCCTGTTGCTCCAGTACGTGCCCTCCATGGACGAAGTCAGAACGGCAACCACTGTAGGCACTGCAGTGAGGTAGAAACTTTGGCACACGTTCTAGGCTTTTGTCATCATGGGGAGCTTCTAAGGAACACTCGCCATCATCAAATAAGGAGCAAGATAGCGGCTGCCTTGAAACTGCAGAATTATGACGTTTACGAGGAGGTGCACTGCATTGCCATGGATGGAGGAACACGAAGAGCAGACATCATTGCAATAGACAAAAACCGATCAACTGGTTTAATAGTAGACCCTACAGTCCGCTTTGAGACTGAAGAAGATCAATCTGCAGCAGTTGATAATGAAAAAAAGAAGATATACGAACCAACCATTGAGTACTTCAAGAACAAATATGATTTGAAAAATGTTGAAGTCATTGGACTAATGGTTGGTGGTAGGGGAACAATAACAAAGTTCTTTATTGCCTTCTGTAAACGTTTCTCATTGTCACAAAATCTGTACAATGAAGTGGCGTTATTATCACTTAAGGGATCCATCCAAATCTTAAGAAACCACCTGTACAATAACAACAATTAAGCTGGACAGATTTCCTTTTTTTCAAGTTTAATGGTTTTTACTACTGATTATTTGAATTTTCCTGTCATTATGTTTATGATCTTACTGAAAGCTTGTAATTTTTGTGTATACTTTGTTGAAAGATATTCTTTGTCTGCAAGGCAATCTGCTTTGTGCAGAAAGACTACAAAATAAAATAAATGGTCGCCTAACACTTTCCCTGTTGATACGTAAAGGGCTGCGACCTCGAAATTAAAGGTGACATTCCTAGTTTTGATTGCGAATTACACTGTCTACTGTTTATGTGCTTTTGTGATACTCTAACAGGAGATTCTGTGTCGGGCACAAATGATTCAAGCAAAAGTACCAACTCCACGAACACCAGTGCTCAAGGGCGCCCATATGATATTTTCTAAGTGGGGTGGGGAGGCAATTTTGTAAATTAATTTATTTTTTGTTGCTTTAACTTCTTGGGCCACTTTGTAACATTACAGTAATAATATAATAAGTGCAACAATCACATAGCCTATGTCTTTACTTTCCCATGAGTGCAACATGCCCAGCCCATTTCATCCTCCATGATTTAATTATCCTTACTACATCTGGTGACAAGTCCAGGTCATGAAGCTCGTAATTATGCAGTTTTCTCCAGTCCCATTTTCATCTCTCTTAGATCCGAATATTTTCCTAAGCCCCCTATCTTCGAACACACTCAGATTATGTTCTTCCCGAAGAGTAAGCGACCATGTCTCACATCCATATAATACAACCGGCAGGATAATTGTCTTATAAATTTTTCAACCCTGTTCTTTGCTAACTCCATCCAACCATACCTCTCAAATTCTACTTCTCTTAAATCTATCCTAATATTGTCCTCCTACCTACGTCTAGGTCTTCCAAGTAGTCTCTTCCCTTCGGGTATCCCAGTCAATATTTTTTAGATATGTCTTTACTTTCTCATGCGCGCAACATGTCCAGCCCATTTCATCCTCTTTGATATAATTACCCTTACTATATCCGGTGACGAGTACAGGTTATGAGGCTCGTCATTATACAGTTTTCTCAAGTCCCCATTTTTATCTCTCTTAGCTCCGAACATTTTCCTAACTGTAAGCACCCTGTTTTCGAACATTCTCAGATTATGTTCTTTCCGAAGAGTAAAGCTCTATCCGCAATGTGCAGCCGGCAGTTGGTAGTTGGTAGTTGCAGTCGGCCGCTTGGGAGCAGCACTCGAGCTGTCCACAATATGGAGTCGACATTGAAGTTAAAGGAAGATTTTACAGTATAAAAAATGAGGAGGAATCGCTTTATAATTCCATAATATATAGGTATGTAGTAAACCCTATTGCTTTCTCGTAGTATGGTAAACTGTTTATTTGCACTAGTAAATCATTTTCAATCTTGTAATATGTTACTTGCAGTCGTGCAGTCGGTAGTCGAATATGAATCTCCCGACTGCCGACTACCGACTACCAACTGTCGACTGCAACTGTGAATGGCGTCCATTACTCACCACACGTTATACTTCGACTACCGACTACCAACGACCAAGTACCGACTGCCGACTGCACAATATGGATGGAGCTTAAGGTATCATGTCTCACATCCGTATTCTAAATGTCATTTAGTATAAAAATTCAATTAATGTGACCAGTTACATACACTATCTGGTGCGGGATCTCGATATTGCAGTTGATATTTCACCGAACGGATGTGGTAAGATGGATTCACAGGAGTGGGTTTAATTTCGCTGTAGCCGTGAGTGAAGGCTAGAAAATGTTACAAGCAGCGCCGCATGTGGTGGATGTGAGCAAGCGTGACAAAGAATCCTGGCTAGGTGGAATAATACGAAGGCAGGCAGGCAATCGGAAAAAGAAGAAGACAAAAAATAGTTAATATGGACGCCGTCGCTAGCGAACTCCTTGCTCTACACAGATATATAGAGATAGATCGGCAATGGTGTATGCTGTACCATTGGCGGCAGTGAAGCCACGTGATGCAAGGACCGCCATATTACTACACTGCAGCAGCTGATCGTGTACATGCTACAAGTGCGTTACAGCGATGTGAATTTTAGCATTTTAGCTAATAATGTAATTGGACTGAGGAGTATAAATACTTTTTCTAAAATGGTGAATACCTGTGTGGTATTCGGGTGTAATTTTTCATACTACGACAGAAAGAAACAAGGAAAGGAACACGTTTCAATACATGCGTAAGTAGGCATTTCATTATTATTATTATTGTTAGCCATTTCATGCATTATGCATGCTTTAGTTTCTAGGAATGTATTATATGGTTGTAAATAACCATAACCTAATATTGTTAACTATTTCATACACTGTAAATAGTCATATATTACTTTAGCATTTAGAAATTGCAAATAAACTTAACCTCAATTTATGTGTATTTTTTGCATTGTAAATAATATGCTTTAGTTACTAGGAATGTTTTATGTTTTTATAAATAACTGTAAGCATACATTGATAGTTATTTCTTGTATTATTCATACTTCCTTAAGAATTTAAGCATGTGTTATAATATTTGTAGGCCCTAAGTAATTATTAACATATAAGCCATCTTATGCACTATAATTAATATTCTTATGTTATACTTCATGTTATGTTTGTAAATAACTCTAACCTTAATATACCTCTAGGTACAAAAATGGTTAAACTTTTGGATAGTAAATAAATAAGTAGGCCCTTATGATATGCATGCAGGAATACCTACCGTATCTAATTAATTGCATCATTTATTTGAGTTTAATAATTAACATATTTAATATTTATTTATTTATTTCAGAGTTCCTAAGAAGAAGGACATTCGGGAAGCATGGATAAAGGCGATCAACAGAAAGAATTGGCAACCGACTACAGCTTCAGGTGTGTGCTCTCAACATTTTCGTCCCGAAGATATGGACTATACTGGCCAAACCAGGAGGCTGAGAGAAGGAGCAGTTCCCTCTGTATTTCCTTCTTATCCTGTGCATTTGCAGAAGCGACATGTAGTCCCACGGAAACCACCTAAAGTGAGACATGTGTCTTCAAAACCTGATATCGCTACGTGTGCCAGTGAAATCACAATAACAGAAACTGTCAAGATTGAAGTTGGTGTAAATTCTGGTGAGAATAGTATTGGTACATGTGACAATAGTGGTGGCTCTGAACCATTAACACCCCGGAAAAGAAAATTAATGACCCAATTGAGTGAGAAAAATGTTGAGCTTTGCAGTGCAAGAAAGAAAATAAAGATTTTGCAGCAAAAGGTACGACGGCATGAGAAAAAATTAAAATATGACAGAGAAGTTATTGACTTGTTAGTGAAAGAAAAACTCATTCTTGAAAATAATGCTGAAATATTAAAAAATTCACTCCCTTCTGATGTATGCTGCTTGTTAGACAGAGCAGCGCAGAGTGCTGGAACCAGAGTAAGTAAACACGGCTTGGCATATGAACCTTTGTTAAGATCATTTGCATTGACCTTGCACTATTTCTCACCAAAAGCATATGAGTTTGTACGGTTGAAGTTCAATAATTCATTGCCTAGTACAAGGACAATACGTTCCTGGTATATGAAAATTGATTGTGAACCAGGTCTGTGCACTGAAGCTTTTAATGCAATTGCATGTAAAGTTAGAGAAAGCAACGAGAAGGCTCAAGTTCCTATAGTATGCCTCTCTATTGATGATATGTGCCTGAAGGAACATGTAGAATATACTGGAAATAAAATTATAGGTTATGTAGATGTTGGTACCGAAATTAATAATGACAGTTTACCCACGGCAAAAATGGCCTGTGTAATTATGTGTACAGCAGTAAATGATACCTGGAAGATCCCTTGTGGCTATTTTTTTATCGAATCACTCTCAGGTCAGGAAAGAGCATTTTTAATGTCAAGTTGCATCGACAAATTGCATGAAATTGGTGTCACCATAGCTGCAGTTGTATTTGATGGAGCCAGCTCCAATATAAGTATGGCCAACAACTTGGGAGCTAATTTATCTGATGCAAATAATCTCAAAACCAGTTTTCTTCACCCATCTCTGTCAGGAGCATCAGTTGCTGTATTACTTGATGCCTGTCATATGATCAAACTTGTACGCAACTGTTTAGCTGAGAAACAAATAATTTATCGCAAAGACGGTGCAATTCGCTGGTCTTATGTGAAATCTCTATTCGAATTACAAAGTGCCGAGGGTTTGTGTCTGGCAAACAAATTAACCTCGAAACATATCAACTGGCATAAACATAAAATGCGTGTGAGACCTGCAGTTCAGACACTTAGTAAATCAGTAGCAGAGGCACTGGATTTCTGTAATGTGGTGTTAAAGCTACAAGAATTTGAAGGTTGTGAAGAAACTGTGAAGTTCCTTAAATATATGGACAAGATATTTGATTTACTCAATTCATCCAGCAAATTTGGCAAAGCATTCAAAGCCCCACTTGCAATGGAAAATGAAAATCTATGGAGTCCATTCATTTGTGATGCTATTGCATACATTGACTCCCTATACACTGATAAGGAATGTGAACAGAAGATTATAACGTGTAATAGGAAGGTTGGATTTGTGGGCCTAAAAGTGTGCTTATTGTCTGTGCAGAATTTATATGACATGTTTGTAAAAACAAAAAAAATGGAATACCTTCTGACATACAAATTAAGCCAGGATCATGTAGAACTATTTTTTGGTCTCATAAGGCAACGAGGAGGTTGGAACGTTAATCCCACATGTTTGCAGTTCAAATCAGCCTTCAAACGACTGATTACCAGGAATGAACTAAAATGCATAAAAACAGGAAATTGCATTTCACAAGATAGTATACCTATCCTTAATGTAAGTAGTACTCGTGATGCGAAGAGCACTCAATTTATACAAAATGAGGATGATCCCTTATGTCTTCAGTCACCAGTTCAGATTTCTGATCATGATTATTGCCCATCTTATTCAACATTAACATTGTTGTCAGACAGTATTGTTGAATACATATCAGGTTATGTTGTTAAGAAAGTAGTCAGTTCTCTAAAGTGTGACAACTGCAAAAAAGCGATTACACAGACAGAATGTCCATATTCATTTATTTCTTTCAAAAGTAATGGGAAGTTATTTATTCCTTCAAATGATGTGGTTAGAGTATGTAAATTAAGTGAAAGATGTTTTAGAGAGAATTTATGCAGAGGCATCAATTCAATTGTGAAAAGTAACATACCCTACAAAGTCGCAGCTGAAGCAAATGAACTAGGTTTGTTTCCCTCATTAAATACTCATGTATTGGACTTAAATCCATTGGACACTCATGTTAATAGATTGATACAAGTAATTTCATTGTCATATTTGAAAATTCGCATTAATCATGCAGTTAGGGAAACTAATAGACATAAGATTGATCACAGATCAGTCTACAATCGCCTGGCTATTTTCAAACATTTGTAAATATTCTGTTTATCAATTGAAGGGGCTAGTTCCATAAGGGTGCAAGGCACAAATCTTTAATTTTGAGTTTTTAACATTTATGCCTTCTCCTCATATCTCTTAAATACTCAGTGAAATATTGTACTTGTGCCTTAAACCTCTGCTCAGTTATAAGAAAAGACCTGTGAGACTGCACATTCATTCTACAGTGAGTTCCACGCAAGAGTTGGCCAATGACGCAGGTTCCTGCGGTGCGGCGGGCACAGCTCCAACTCCCGAGCGATCGGGTGAAATATCTACGCTAATAGAGCCACGGTCGGTGTAATGATTCAGGTTCTCACATTTACAGTTAAGATTACAATGAAAATAAACACGTACTTCATCACAAGAGATGTTGGAATTGTTCTCTTGTTGCATCCACACATTACTGGCACTTTTTTTAGGAAATTTTCTTTCACGCGCATAAGTTCAGCTTCCGATATAAAGTTAATTTATCTTTTTACTAAATAATAAAATAAAGTAAATACTAAAATAAAGTAAAAACAAATAATATGATACAAAGTAAAAAGATTTTGCTACTGTAAAAGTACTTAAGTTTTTGTTTGACATGTTTAGGTACCTCTAGTTGTAAAAAAATCCCAATACATTGTAAATTTAGCCTGTCCTTCAAAAATATATGTTATAAAATTAAACTTTAAACCACCTAGGCTACTTGTGAGTGGTAACATTGTTTAAAAACATCAAGAATTCTCGAAACCATGTCCTTCTGCCTTACGCCTTTATGGAACTAGGCCCTTCAATTTCAAATTTAGAATAGGGGAGACCAAGGATACTTAAAAACCTTTTCCTTTGATTTTTTAAATTTTTCAACAAATATTTTTACTTTTTAGAGTTATGAAGACAAAGTTCATATATTATTCTATTATTTAAAATAGTTAATATCTTGGTCAAAGTATGTTAAGGGCACCCGGAAGGTCCTATATCTGCAATGTTATATGAAAGCAACATTTTCTCTTACACTGTTTGCACTAGGGAGCATATTGAGTGGAATCTTGAACATTTTTCCTATACTATTAGAACTAGAACAATAATTTTTTTCCTGTATGATGCTTTTGCATGTTTTTCTTTTTACCATTGGGATTTTTAGTGTACCGGTACTTATGTTTTCCTAAAGTTATTATTCTTTTAAATGAAGGATTTTTATTTTTAATTTTTTTTTTCAGTTTGGTACCGGTAGGCCATATTTTTTCTATGATTGCACTTTTAATAAAATGACTACATGTTACAAAATGTAAAGTGGCATTTCTTACAAGTTCTGAAAGTTATAAATCTCTGGTTCTTATAGTTTAGAAAAAATGCCCCCCAGTACAAGGAAAAAATTAACTTAATGAAATTGAGACTCAAACCAGTGCTTTAAAATATTTATAAGCAAGCTAAAGATGAGATAATTATGTCATTTTAAAGAGGAAAGTCCATATTTTTATAATACATAAAATAACTTAATGATTCATTTAGAGCATATAGCTTTTTTCACTGACACTCACTACTGTGGTATGGGAATGTTATTTAACTTACCTACAGACAAACAACACAGAAATAAATACAGTAATCCAGGAGTCTACAAACTAAAATGCAACGACTGTCCAAAGTTCTACATAGGACATACAGGCCGAAGTTTCAAAACACGATACACAGAACACATACGAGCTCTCAAAGACTCTGACTATGCAAACCATATAATAAGCACAGGCCACAAATACGCAGACATCAATACAGACATGGATATCCTACACATTAACCACAAAGGTCATATGCTCAACACACTCGAACAATATGAAATATACAAACACACCACACAAGACAACACCAACATCTTAAACGAACAATAATTGTAATTATTACAGTTCAAATCACATGCACTCTACGACACAGTAATTCAAAAATGTCTTCTTAGCCACAACAGTGGCATCATGGGAGTCAGTTGCTGAAGATGGCCGCTCCACACGGTTGAAAGTGCTCCAACAAGGTAATTAACATTGCCATACCACAGTAGTGAGTGTCAGTGAAAAACACCTATAGGCCTATGCTCTAAACGAATCATTAAGTTATTACATCACTACAAAATGGACGAAACACAAGAATATAAAATAAAGTAAAAATTAATGTTTTTGCCATTTTCACCCTTAATAAGGGCAGAATATTTATTTTAAGTGTCCCATAACATATTATTTTTCATATTAATGTATTGAAATTTGTAGTGTGTGTTTTTCTGTATAACTGTGTTGTCTTTGGACTATGTAATATTTTTAAATCTATGTATTACTTGAATGATCTTAATAAGTTCCGCCTAGTATACCACTAATTTGATTAGGCACATGTGAAAGCTGAAGAAGAGAAAAAATAATCAGGAATGCCAGTTCACTTCTATTGAGAAATTGTTTGTATGTTTATTAGTCAGTATTTTAGCAAGGATTAAGTTATATGATGATTTTGATTTGATATAAAAACTATTACCCAATCCGGGTTAGTATCAATACTTTAATTATATTTTCATGTTTGAACAAAGAGCTCAAGTTAACAAAAGTTACATATATTCAAATCAGTAAAACTGTGTGTTGTCAATATTTAAAAATTTGATTTAACTAAAATGACTAATTAATTATTAAAATATCACTACCTTGCTATATTGTGACATAGGATATGTAGTAGATAGTTCATGTTTGGGTGATTCTTCAAATACGGGAAAATTTGCGTTCCGGAGTGATATTTCCCTTCAAATTCAACTTTATAAAAAATTGAAATAAAAGTTTTTTCTACTACTTCCATACCACAACTACCACTTTGAAATGTCACTAACTTTAAATTATGATACTCCAAAACCAAATTTAATTCAATTAAATGTTATCCACATGCCCTGTCCCATACCCCGGTTTTGTATATTCTACTGCATTTTTCCACAAAACAAAATGTTACTTCCTTTTCGACTTTTTTCCTGCCAATGAGTATGATTGTGTGAAAATAAAATTGTCATTTCACCTAATGAACATAAAGAATGTCCCAAGGGTTTTTGGTCATCCACATGGCTGAAAAGAATAGAAAAATTTTCTGCAGGAATGAGAAATTTGTATAACTGGCAACAGTGTTAGGAAGCTAACAGAGCAGCTTGTGGTTGAATTTTGCTTGCTTACAAACAGTTTGGGATTAGCAAAGGAAAGCGTTTTTATTCTCCGTCATTAACATGACTTCTAGAAAATAGGCAAAAAGTGAATATTAATTAATTTTGATTATGCACTATGATAAACCTACCAATTCAAAGTACCTGACTGAAGTTAAGCCTACAGAGGTTTAGGAATGGCTTGCTGAGACCACTTAAACTCCTTTTTTTTTTGTCATCCACATGCCTAATTTTTGTTTCATCCACATTCCTCATAAAGGGGTACGTGGATGACTCTCAAGTCATGTAGATGATAAATGTAGGATACTATTGTGTTTGTGGTGTCTGTGACCTGTATTTAAAATCTTAAAACTGATTAAATGAATTTCTGCTTGATTCCCCCCCCCCCCAACCGTAAAAACACAGTCTAGTTAAAATTGCATTGATTCCGGAGTATGCACACAAAATTGCAAATTTGGTGCAAAATAAACTGAAGTAAACTGAGAAAAATATGAAACCACATAAAAAAAGCATATTGTTGCCAAAGTTAGTCATTAATGTGGCCTTCTGCCATCCACATGTACACGGATGTCATTCACATGGCTTTAAAAAAATATATATATAAACATTTAAGCTCTGCTGGTGTCTTATTATTATCAAGAAACCCCTGAAGTATTTTAGCAATTTTTTTGAGATTTTAAATATAAACTAAAAAATTTTGATTTTAGACACTCCAAATTTTCCCGTATTTGAAGAATGACCCATATACTGATTCTTTTGATCAATGGAATGGAAGTTATCTAAAATATAGTCTTAATAAAATAATGTCCTTATTTCATTTATGCCTGTCATTTCACTGTGCGTGTTGTAATTGAGCAATACTGTAGTTTATTAATAGTATTGATGTTTTTCTCTTGATTTTAAATTTGGAATGTTTTAAATTTTGGTTTTTTTATTTTTTTGGATTTTAAGATTTTTTTTTAATTTTGGATATTTGGATTTTTTTACTTTGGATTATTTTTTAAAATTTGGATCTTTGAAGTTTTTATATTTTTAATTTATTTTTATTTTTAAATTTCGAATTTTTAGACTTAAAATTTTGGATTTTCGATTTTTTAATTTGAATTTTTTAAATTTTTATTTTTTTTGAATTTTGGATAAGCCTAATTATTGAGTTGCTTGTTTTCTGTGCAGTCCGTTCCGTCACACCAAACTAATTTCGCGACGATTTTGAGCATAACACTAATTTCGTGACAATTTTGTCCGTAACGCAAGCTCTCGATTTAATCCTACCGCGACTAAAGAAGTTTCACATCTAAAACCTAATTTTTAGCAAGTAATAGGAACCAATACTTGAGAAAAATAGCAAGAGGACGTGCTTTTTCAATGTGGTTTCAGTGTGTTCACTAGTGGATACAAAATTTCCAATAGAAAATTGTGAAAATAGACTTTATTCTAAGTTCTCGTGATAGTTTCCCATTGAATTGCGTGTAGTTCAGTGGGTGTCTTCAGGTGAGACAAGATGGCGGCATAGCGCAAGGCTTGGCTTCACCGCCGGGACCCAGATTGCCGGGCTGTGTTGCTCTACTGCAAGAGTGGTGTCAAGACACGTCATCGCTCCTTGCAGAGAAGGTTCTTTCCTTCTATCTTCGTGACCCGGTTCGAAATCCAGCATGGTGCTTCAGCCAAACCTCCGTATAGCGATATTTTTGGCCCCTAGCAGATTACCATCTTGACTGGGAATCCCGAAGGGAAAAGACCACTTGGAAGACCTAGAAGTAGGTGGGAGTACAATATTAGTATAGATTTAAGAGAAGTAGAATTTGCGAGGGATGGTTGGATAGAGTTAGCACAGAATAGCTCAGGTAAGCGCGGCAATGAACCTTCGGGTTCCATAAAATAACTTGCTTAGGAATTGTCTATTGCCATTGAGTAAGTAAGTAAGCAGATTATCATCAATGGGAGTGACATGTTGCGCGCATGGGGAGGAAAGACATAAGTTAACTACGATAAAAACATGTTGGCTGGGAGACCCGAAGGGAAAAGACCACTTGGGTGGTGTGGGAGGACAATATTAGAATAGATTTAAGGGAAGTAAGATTTGCGAGGGGTGGTTGCAGTTAACACAGAATAGGGATGAATGGCGGACTCATATACCCGGCAATGGACCTCCGCGTTCTATAAAATAGATAATATTCTTTAGCTTGCATAAGAATTCTCTATTGCCATTGAGGAAGTAAGTAAAGCTCTATCCACAATTTGCAGTCGGTAGTCGAAGTATAACGTGTGGTGAGTAATGGACGCCTTTCACAAAGTGCAGTTGCAGTCGACAGTTGGTAGTCAGGAAATTCATCTTCGACTGCACGACTGCAAGTTACGTACCATGAGATTGAAAATGATTTACTAGTGCAAATAAATAGATCAGCTTGCTACGAAGAAGCAAAATGTGTTTACTATATTAGATTATCCATTATAAATCGATTCCTCCACCTTTTTGTACTGTAAAATGTTTCCCAAACACCTCAATGTCGAATGCATATTGTGGGCATCTCGAATGCCGTTCCCAAGCGGCCGACTACCAACTACCAACTGCCGACTGCACATTGTGGATAGACCATTAACTGTCTGAAATAATTTGACATTTACTTGATAAGCTATGTTTCACATCAGGTTTATTAAGTGCCAGAATGGTACTTTATGAGATTTTGTGGTGGACGGAAAAATGTCTGTCCGTCTGTCTGTCTGTACGAGCGATGACTCAAATACGCTTTATTGGACTTTCATGAAACTTGTTATACGCATTTAAAACGTCCATGGAAAGAAGCTTATTGATTTTGGAGAGCAAATCGGTTGACCTGTACCGGAGTAATGCCCAATTTAGTGCATATTTTATGGTATATTAGAAAGAATTTATCAAATGCAAATCAGTTCTCATGGCAACATATTGTTTTACAGTGTTCATATAAGACTTTGGAAGTTGCAATACAGTTAGCTTTGACAAATAACGCTACCAACATATACCTTCACATAATTATGCTCATCAAACTTTAGACCTTCTTCCCCCGTAAGCCCTGCTGAATGAATCGATCTGGAGCTTAACTCGGGAATCGATTACAAAAATAGCTTATGTTCAGCATATCATAATTGCAATTACCACTGATTAACAAAAGCATTCTAGCACTTTGTTTAGCGTACCTGATTTTATTTTTAGTCTCTTAGAAACACCCAGTGACAAAACAGTTTTCCGGGGACAAAACCGAAGACATTTGCTCTCTAGGGCAGTAACTCAGTCAGGGACTTGCTCCGGAATTCGAGAACGTCTCGTGAGCCTATCTATTAACTCCCGAACCAGTAACCAACGATAACTAGGGCTGAAAATCGATTAAAATTTCTAATCGAGTTAACGCTTGACTTTAATCGATTAATCGACAAACAGGTCGGTATTTTAAACGAAAGTGTACATTTAATATTGTTTTACACGTTTAATAACTACTACACTACAGATAATTAGAAGTAATCCTGAATTAATTAATACCATTATTAGTTAGCTAGTGAAAAAATATATACAAACTTACATTTCCGGTTACTTTTTCAGCCAAGACTTGAGACACGGGAGTTTCTTGACATTTGAATATTCAAGAGACAATCTTAGTTTGTTTACAATAATACCGGCAGCTCTAAAACTCTCTCACTTCGGCACTGAGAAAGGAGTTTGGTCAATTGACCCATTTCTCGAAAAACGTTTTTCAGAATTCGACTAAACCGATTAATCGGAAAATGTAATTGATCGACGATAACCCATATCATAATAAACTGCTATGTGATTATGAAGTTTCTGCATTATTGATACACATGGAGAAGTCATAAGATGAAGTAGAAAGCAGGGTAAATGTGATTGTGGAAGATGTGCAGAGCAGGTAATTCTGGGTAGAGTATTGTGATGAAACATCGATTACACGATAGAGATGAAGATACAGTACAGCAGCCTAATTATTACGAGGAGATTCCAGAAGAGAAATAAATTTCCCGAGCAGCAGCAAGGGGTGGCAGCACTGTTTTGTAATATAAAAACAGCCTCCTCTCAAAGATTTATTTGACTGCAAGAAGGGCTCAGGCTGATTATTCACCAGTAGCGATGATATCTGCGATGATTAAGGAGTGAAGTTTCCACGTACTTCACCTTAAGGGTGTACAGCTTAAAGCATATTCAATAGTACAATGAAAATCTACTCTTTTAAAAACATATTATATTAAGTTCATTTTAAAATATAAGTTGTAATTAAATTACTAAGTGCCAGAATGGTACTTTCTGAGATTTTGTGGTGAACGAGAAAATGTCTGTCCGTGGGTCTGAACGCTCGATAACTCAAATACGCTTTATCGGATTTTCACGAAACTTTGTATACTCATTTATAATATATGGGAAGAAGCCTATTGATTTTGGACCAAATCGGTTTACCGGTACCGGAGTAATGCCCAATTTAGCGGCTATTTTATGATAATATATTATATAGAATTTGAAAGCTTATATATCTATAGCTATATATCTATATATAGCTTATATATCTATATAGAATTTATCAAATGCAACTCAGTTTTCAAGATAACATATTGTTTTACAGTGTTCATATACGGCTTTGGAAGTTGCAATACAGTTAGCTTTGACAAATAACACTACCCACATACCCCTTCACATATTGCTTATCAAACTAGACCTTTGTTCTTATGTAAGCCCTGCTTAATAAATCGATCTGAAGCTTAACTCGGAAATCGATTACAAAAATAATTGCAATTATCACTGAAGAAACAAAAGCATTCAGGCACTTCGTTATATCAGATTACTTCATTTTATTATATGGGTATTTAAATTTATATAACAGTTTTTCAAGGTATTTTAATTCCCAAATTATTTTTTGTATGAAAAGTATTTAAAAAAGGGAAATGGTTCTGGTTTTTTTTTTGTTGTAAAGTGGGCTTATAAAGCTTATATGAGGCACCTTGCAATAAAAAGGTAAATATGGGCCAAATAGTAGTCTTATAGATTTGAACTTACATGACCGGTCTGGTTCTTAGGAACTTTCCACTTACCTGGAACAAACAAACAGATATCATAATCAGATACGTGTACAAAAACTTGCATAACACAGCTTACTTAAAATGTATACATATTTACAGTAATACGCAGCCAGCAATCCTTTAATATTTACGAACTATATCTTGGAAACTCACCGAAGGATTTTGCCGAAATGGGCGTTTGAAACATTTTCGGCTGCGAAGAAATGATCCGACTAGGGACTAGGTGATTACTTTAATATTCACTTATGGTTTTAGAGTATGATGATGGCCTATTATCATCATTATTATTATTATTACTATTGTTATTATTGTTATTGTTGTTATTATTATTATTATTGTTAAGTGCCAATATGGTACACTTTATCGATTTTCATGAAACTTGGTATACGCAGTTATAACGTACATAGGAAGAAGCTTATTGATATTGGACCAAATCGGTTGACCGGCACCGGAGTAATTCCCAATTTAGTGCCTATTTTATGACAATATATTAGAAAGAATTTATCAATTGAAAATCAGTTATCATGACAACATATTGTTTGACAGTGTTCATATATGGCTTTGGAAGTTTCAATACAATTAGCCATGACATATTCCTTCACATATCATAAAGTACCAAACTGCCACTTAATAACTAATATTATTGTGTTTTTGTTAATAATGCGAGTGTAAAAGTTCTAAGGAACAGGGCCCAGAACGCATAAAATAATTATGGTAACATTCTTATTCATTCTTCAACAGGGTGTCCACCAAGTAATGCTGAAGAAATTCCCGACTTATTCCCTGATTTTCATTGGTCATTTCAGAAATTCCCGACCAAAATATGAATCACTTTCTAATAAATGTGTAAGAAAAATTATAGGATTATATATACTTCAAATAAGAAAAACTTTTAGTAACAAAAGTAATTGCAAACAATAAATACTTAGGCTACAATCATTGCCTCTTCAAATAAATTGATAATAAACCGCATAATAAATCCAATTCCGTGGTGCGCGGGCAAAGAGAGTTAAGACCACCATCCTAAAAAATTGAGACATGTCCATAGAGTTATAGATAAAAATGTTCTCTACATTTGTGTTAAGTCCAGTAAGTCATATTCAAAATTATACGGTAGTTATGGATGTGTGCCTCATGGGTTTATCTATCTCTAAAGCTATGTTGGGCTGGTATATTGTGTTAAGTCACTAATTCTCAGTAACAAGAAAGTGGACTTAACTCTCTTTGCCCGCGCACTCCGGAATTTATATACCAATCCCTTTAATCGACACAAAAGTTAGGAACAGTAAAATTAATTAAATATACCTTCATATAGGCCTATTATTGTCTAGAAGTGTTTTTGATCCCACTTCGCAATTTTTCGAATTTTCCCGGATATTTTAACAAATTCATTGACTTTTCCCGGATTTTCCCGACCACACGAAATTCCCGGCCTTTTCCCGGATTCCCGGATTTTCCCGACCAGTGGACACCCTGTTCAATCATCTAGTGATGAGCAAATGCAAGACCAAGACCAAGACTAAGGCGGTCTTGGTCTTGGTCTTGGTCTCGCACACTCAGTCTTGGTCTTGGTCTCGCATCGGTAACCCTGGTCTTGGTCTTGGTCTTGGTCTTGCATACTCGGTCTTGGTCTTGGTCTCGGTCTTGCATACTCGGTCTTGGTCTTGTTGCAAGAGTCTTGCATTTTTCTTTTAAACATCTTACTGTGATTGATGGAGTTTACGTGATTTACAGTTACACCGATTACATGTGTGTTATTGCTTGCGAAAGTAACGAAAGCTAATTGCTTTTAGTTGCTTGAACCGTGAAAACAGTAACAAAACAACTGAAAGCTATTTCATCTTTAGCCATTAGTTATTAAGTGACAGAATGGTACTTTATGAAATTTGTGTGGGGGACGGGAAAATGTCTGTCCGTCTGTCTGTCTGTCCATGTGTCAGTACTCGCGATAACTCAAATGCGCTTTATTGGATTTTCATGAAACTTGGTATACGCACTTATAACATCCATAGGAAGAAGTCTATTTATTTTCGCTGTTGCGTTTCTACTGGCTGCAACCCCTGCAAGTGATTAGCAAAATACCTTCCTTTCAACTTGCAAGCAGTCGCACAGACGAGTTACACGTTTTCATTCCTTAGAAAGTAGAAACAGCTATCGTTTCGTTGTGTTGTTGATTGTTGTAACGTAGTGTTTCAACATGAAACAAAAACGAGTAACCGTAACAAAACAAGGTCTGTGTGGCGTTACTTTACATATAAGAGATCAATTTTATAAAATGACTGTAAATGGATATACCATTAAAATGGTTTGTGTCCCGTTCCTATTTTAAAATTTGAAGAGTTCAGACTACAGTATAGTAGGATTAAGCCACCCACACAGCAAGGCCCATTTAATGTCCCGGTCAAGTACATATTTAGAAATCAGTTTCCCGGGGGTCCTAAACTGATGAACCAGATATTACTGACATCTTCTCTTCCTAAGTAATACAAAAAATATTTTTTTAACTAATACTTTAAAAATCTCATATTTGGGTGGGGGGGTGCGGTCCGGACCCACGTCCTTGCCTCCTGTCTATTGCCTTGCCTCTTGTCTATTTTAAATTCATAAAAAATTGTTGGTCTATACCTATCAAATTTTGCTGTTTTATTGCCATTGATATGCATATTTTAGAATTTAAAAAATGTTTAATTGGGAATAGGTGGAGCAGTTGATTTTATACAAGCATTAAAACTATCCGTCGACCGGTGTCTGAAATTTCTTATATGAAGGGTCAGGGGAAAAAAGCAGGAGAGTCAATGTTTTTACAAACTGAGAAAAAGCGATTTTAATGTTCAAATTGTTATGACATCAATGTATCTACACATAAAATAATTATGATTTCTGAAAAATGAAGTCTTGGATTCAGGAAATGTGGAATCATAGCTGTTGGCAACCAGTTTGTCCCCATAAAGATGTAATTCCACGAAACCCCGTCGAAGGTACCTTTTGAAGTGGAAAAAAACAGGTAAGTCAAGAGGAACAGACTCACATCACTTTGGCATTGGGCAGCTGACTGAAGAATTTGACAGCATGAGGACTACAAAACTTCATAAGATTTTGTAGCCTATATCTTTAAATTTTTTTCTTGAAATTGGCAGGAGACCTAGAATAAAGAAAGAAAATATCTGATAAATTGTGATAAACTATTGCAGGAGACAATTTTTTTTTAAAAAAGCTACACATACCATTATAAGCTGGAATTGGAAGTTCAAACAGCCCATCCTCCAATGGTTGGCCTTGTCGAGGTGCCCTTATTAATCCCAGTTTGCATCCCTCCATAGTATGTCGTGCGATATTGCAGCATACGGCTGTGGTTGGATGGAGAAGATATTACTTTAATAGGCTGTGTTTTGAAAGGGCACTTTGCAGCGTACTTTGAGTCCAACATTGTCTTCCAGTCTAGCACCATTTGTTGGGTAACGCTGACCACATTGAAAGGGGATGGTTTCCATCTTGATGCTTTCACCATTTCTTTGAAATCCTCAGGTGTTTCCATCAATGCTTTTAGATTCCATAAACCTACATTTTTTTCGCACTCCAAGTACGAATGGCCGCGGATAGGGAATGTCAGTTTGATTTCCTTGAGGCCAGCAATTTGATTGCTTGTTATATAATTAATGAAGCCAGTTGAGACACCATTGACTCGCCTGCTTCTTTCCTCTTTGCGCATGACTCCCCTAGTTCTTTCCGCCTTACAGTGAAACTTTGACTGCTAATTTCTCCCGACTGGTCTGCATTTTATCCGCTTTCGACCTTTCAGCTGATGGGTATGATGAATCTGAAGCAAACTGTAACGATATCTCCAATTTTTTAAAAAAGTGACTTACCTGGTTTTTTCCCCCGACCCTTCATATATAAATATTAACAATAACAAGTTATGTCCAAAAAATTAAGTACAATGTCATTTGAAACGTAATATATTTTTTTTGGGTAAAACTTAAAAAGGTATTAACAGTATATGCATTTAAAACGTGTTGGATTTTTACTTTGCATTTTATTTCCTTATAGTGACTTGTTCTTTTTCTGTTACATGTAAACATTAATTTAGGTATTGGTTAAGAATTTCAATGTATTTAACTTTTTTATTAAGTAATTTCATTTAAAGTACTAATCAAGAAGATTCATTATTATGCTTGTATCAATGTGAGAAAACATTTTAACAGTTTTTCCAAGTTAAGGTAATTAGAAAGACCGCTGTGTGGGTTATGTTGGCACTGAAGTCATAAAACTACCCTGCCACTATTCAGCAGGTAGCCAAAAGTTTGTTACTCACTCCACTATCCCACTGGTTGGAGTAGGGTGTATAGAAAAAATGGGGGAAAACCAGAATTTCGAGGTTTAAATAATCGCCAGATGTGTTTAAGCAGTCATATTGTCGTTTAGGAAAGAGATGTGGCGGCTTCTTACTGTAAATGGTGTTTATGTTAAGTCCTGATTATACAAATTCGTGAAGTGAGTAACCTTTCATAATAGTATGTTTCTATCTCTTTCTGTTCAATTACTGACTTCTGCCAAACATCTTCTGTCTCAATTTTCTGATCCGTGCCAACTCACAACAAACAGACTTTAGTGTCGGCATTACACCATGTCATAAATTTCTCAAGGGTCGGCGTAGCATATCTTTCAAATGAAGGTATGTGATTTACAATTGTCCTTGGAGACAATTTTCCTCTTTGCTATTTGGGAGGAATGTATTGTTCCTACCCCAAGAAGTAGTTTAAAACAAGTTCTCTGCAGGGCCGTGGAGAGAAAGCAAAGGACCTCAGTAAAAAATTTCCCGGGCCCCGTCAAATATTAATTTCACCACTGAAACCCAAAGTATGCAGCAAAAAGATTGTATAAAAATATTACATAAATATTATATAATGTATGTAATGGTATGTAAGTATCCTATTACTTGAAGACATATGATATTTTTGTTAATCACTAAAAAGTTAGTCATATTTTACAAAAAATAAAACCATGTAAGTTTAAAAGCTTTTCAGTTGTACACACAGAGGTAATAATACGTGTTTTGGCAAAATGCTATCAATAATCATAAAAACTAATCACTGTACAACTAGTGTCTTACTTTTCAACTATAAATAACAACATTTAAATCATATATCGGTACCCAACTATGTTTAATCACTATGAAAAATTTGCTTGTTTTGAACTGAAGATAAGATAAACATATACGATTGACAATAAAACTTGACACAATGACATAAGAACTCTTATTAAGTACCAGAATGGTACTTTCTGAGATCATGTGGGGGACGGGAAAATGGCTGTCCGTCCGTGTCTCTCCGTCAGTCTGTCCGTGTGCCTGTATGCGCGATAACTCAAATAAGCTTTATCGGATTTTCATGAAATTTGATATACATATTTATAACGTCCATAGAAAGAAGCCTATTAATTTTGTACCAAATCGCTTGACCGGTACCGGAGTAACGACTGATTAACGGCCACATGCTTATTAAATGGCAAATCATCACTATACTACAAAGCCGCTTAGCTAATCACTGAGGGCCTTCACCACAATGCAGTCAGATGTTTGTAAATTTATTATATCACATCTTGCTTTAGATGTGAGGCATTCGTTCTGTTGTTATCCCACTTATTCCTTCACATGTGTTTAACGAACTTTCTCAAGAGTTCGGTCTAAAACTATATAGTTTCTGAAAAAAAAAGACCAATTAACTACATCTGGCACTTTTTTGTATCAGTTTACCTGATTTTTAATTATATTATGGCACAGTCTATCTTATGCCGATATCAGACAAAGGTTGAGCTAATAAAGTATTCAAAAGGAAAAATGTTATTGTTACTGAGACATGTAATAGGCTATACTACAAAGTAATTATTAAAAGAATGTCTTAAGAATCCACCGTCTTAAAAAATAGCTTTCCTAGCTTTTTACTTTGCAAAAGTATCAATAATACTATTATAATTCAGATGTCTAGCAAAGATATCTCCAAAAACGTCAATGCTATAAGAGGTCATGAATTTCCTAGGAATCCCGGGGATAATTTTGCAGAGATATGTACCAATTTTATATGTATCCTATGTATCAAAATTAATCATTTGAAAATTATTATTTTAAATGCCGAACGTTAGTGAGGCCTACTGTTGAGTCCAAAAGGATTTCTGCTTCTACTTTTAAAAAAATAATTTTTCTCCAAGAATAATCCGCTTCAGATTACCTGATTAATTCCGTGTCACCGTTATGCGACAGGACAATGCAGATAAAAAATAAACACATAAAACATAGCTTAAGCTGTTTGTTGACTTATAAAACATTTAATTTTAGAGTAAATTAGAAAGTAAAAAATAAAACCTGGTCGGCCGGGCCGGGGCCCCAAGTCTTTAGTCTCGGCTGCTCCCCCTCTCGTCCTTGCCAGCCTAGCCGAAACAGTTCCAACAAAAATGCAAGTGAAACCGGTCTTTTGCAACCGTTTCATAAAACTGTTATGTGCGCGTAACAGTTTCGGCTACAACCTTTATCTAGAAACAGCTTATTTTCCCACCTCTACCGGTAACGGTAACGGCACCTTTCAGTAGTGGTTGCTGGCTTGCTGCGTACACAATCGAGCATTTAAAACATTTTCAATATATCAAGACTGCAAGAGTCTTGCAGTTCGGTCTTGGTCTTGCCCGAGTCTTGCAGACTTGGTCTCGGTCTTGGTCTTGGTCTTGCACACTCGGTCTTGGTCTTGGTCTTGCTAACGCAGATGCGGTCTTGGTCTTGGTCTTGGTCTTGCATTTTCTGCAAGACCAAGACCAAGACTGCAAGACCAAGACTGGTCTCGCTCATCACTACAATCATCCGATTACCAATTATAATTTATAGAAATAACGGCAGTGTAAGTTACATACAGCCACAGTAATAGACAGTACTCAGATCTCATCTCAAGAGCGTATCACCTGAGTAGCTCTCAAGTATGCATTCTCATCTTGAGATGAGGACAGAGTAATAGTCCCGTTTCAAGCTCTTCTCAGCTGATAATTTACTCAAGTAATACGTGATCCCGCACTCTGGTGAGACACGATCTGATGCGCTGTTTTCCTATAAACCTTGAGCACGCGTGTTAAGAAGCTGAGAATAGAAGGCAGTGGAGGTAAGTTACAGCCTTCGCCAACAGATGGTGCTACAATAGCCGCCCCCTAGGCTTGTTTGGTTGGTCTGTCGTCTGCAATTTCACAACATTCGTTGGCAATAAGGTCTTTCCTTTTGTATCTTTGTACATAGAAACTAGTAAAATGGAAGATATAAAAAGAGATTAAATGGAATACATGTTAAGATTTTTCGCAAATATCGCCATATATTGTGATTCCAATTTTAAATTATTATGAATTTGGACAATTATATTTAGGCCTATACTATGGTCGGGACTGAAATATTAAGGAATTTAGGAACGGAAATATACTTAAATATAATAATATAATTTATTAATTAAGGCACTTGAGTATAATAATAATATTACAAGAAACATAAATAAACATGGTTGTGAACTGTAATATAATTATAAGATATTTGTTTATTTAAACCAAATAATATAAACAATAAGTGTCACGAGAGCTGCAGATTTATTTTCGTCTTTTAAGTGAATTTGGTTTAAATTACACTTTGTTAACAATTATAAGGTGGCGTTGTTTATATTTTAGCTAATTATTTTTGTGTATTCAACAAACGAGAATGACAAACATTAATAATAAAAATAAACAGTTCGACAGTTGCTGATATTTACATCTGCAGTAGTTGGTAAATAAGCGGTTTAACTTAGCCATTTCTAACTTTAAAAACATAGGCCTAACATATTTATTTAACAGTTCTAACTTATTTTTTCCTTAAACATTAGCTTTTCACATTGAATCATTCCTTTTTTTAGAATGGCTTTACTCTCTAAATTATCCTATTTTTTCAGTATGTAATGCAAATAAAACAGAAACAAACAAAAAAACTGACCCACTGACTCTATACAAACAATTTTATTTTATTGATGTAAAATATGTGCACTAGTCGTATTAAACTTGTGTCAGAGTTTGATAGAATTAGGTTCATGTCTGCTGGTGAAACGGATTGTATTTTAAGCAAGGAAGCTATAATTCCAAGTAATCTTACTAAAAAATTTAGCCAAAACAGGAGTAAACCCACATATAACTTAAATAATATACACCTGTTTTGCTTAATTTTTTTAAAATTGTTAAGGGATGCAGATTTCGAAAATGATACCCAAGAAAAAAAAATTCTTGCCGGTGAGTGTTTGACCTCAGGACCTTTGGAACATAAAGCCGGCACGCTACCACAGAGCTAAACTTTCTACATACCAATTCGCTGCGCTTGAACGTATTACCTGGACACAAAGGTTACTGTTAGGACGCTGCCTACGGCTGAAGCGCAGAATTTGCCTTCATTAAGAGGATTTCTTTGTTGTATGTTTCTGGTGTTTATTATTTTCTGAATCCTTATCGACCAATGCATCTAATGACTGCCCCCCACTGTCGATTAGGATTGTATATTGTGTACAATAAGGGTGATAAGCTAAATATGCTGTCAATAGAACGCGATCTTGAGTCGTCCCCAGACTGCACCTGCGTGAAACGAGATTTCCCCTACTTCAAACGGCTCTCAAGTCTAGTTTCAGCGACTATTACTATGCACGCTGGGAATCTCGACTTGAGACTCGACTATTACTCTGCGTGATACTGGTCTCAGCTGATCAGCTCTCACGTGATACGTTCTGAAGCGAGAGGCTTCCGGCAGTACTCAAGATGCGTTTATTTCTCTGCACGGCGTCTCAAGTCTGATTTTACGTGAGTTTCTCAGGTGAAACAGGACTATTTCTATGGCCCATAGAGACATGAATAAAACAGTCCTGGAGATAGCCTAGGCAAATAATCATTACATTGGGTATCAGTCATGTGATACGTGTTAGCCAGGTGTATTAATGGTGGCTCATACAAAATGACGTATTAAGTGTTACATAACAAGACTGCCTTCAATTAAATGGATGAAAAGACTATTCATTAGCTGAAGTGAAGATCCCATTTAATCTCCAGCCTCCCTCTGTATACATTTGCTGCAGGGGTAACCAAAACCTGCTTCACTCTAACTGCAGGGGTGAACCGACTGTTCGAAACTTATACATTTCTTTTTCAAATTCCTTTATATTTATGTAGCCTATAAGTTTTATATAACACAAGATTATCTGAATGAGTAATTGCTCATGTTCAGGTACAGTTCTGTTATTTACAATAAGAATTAGTAACTTACACAATTAAATACAAATACTTAAATGAAAATATAACTTTAATTTGAAATCAATACCTAGAAAAGAAATAAAAAAAGAAAGAACAGAAAAAATAAAAAGTGGGTAGAACAAAATTGAAATCCTGAGTTATAACTAAGAAAATGGTTCCTTAAATATCTACTAAA
The DNA here is from genome assembly GCA_964059195.1 of Ectobius pallidus. NCBI lineage: Eukaryota > Metazoa > Arthropoda > Insecta > Blattodea > Ectobiidae > Ectobius > Ectobius pallidus. The sequence continues at coordinate 20,271,781 of CAXKWD010000004.1, read as the reverse complement.
TATCTGGTAAACTTTAAACTATGAAATAAGATTTTTGATAATGTTTTTTCTTTTCATTTTGTCAAACAAATTTTCTTAGATTTATTTGTGTGTGTGTGTTTGCTTGAATATATATACACACATACATATAATTTATATTATTTGGGTACTGTAAACGCGGTTAATTTTTTATGTTTAATTATTATGCTGTGCATTAAATAAATATGTTTCTCTAAAATATAATACATTTCTAGCCCCTAAACACGAGGTTTGCTCATCTGGGGGAAAAAAAATTGTTTTGTTTGGTTTTGTATTTTGTAAGAAAATTTTTGTATATGTACAGGTAGGGGGGAAAAAAGCGGACCGACTAAAATATCTAAGTTGTCGATATGAGACACTGCGCATACCTAGCGGGCATTCACAGGATAGCAGGGAATTTACTGAAATTTGTTCTAGTGTCGATAAATTGCTTGAATTGAGAAATAATTTCACGTAATTTGCATTGCTTGTGAAATCAAACGTTTCCGTTACATCTCTTACATTTATTTACTTATCACAAGGCTCTGAATTTAGTTACAAGAGTCGGTTCGCTTTTTTTTCCCCTACTTGTAGGCTACATCTGTATTTCTGTAATGAATAAATAAATACAGACAGAAAATAAGAGTGAGCGGAAACTGCACATTTGATTTTGGAAGTGGACAGTAAAATTTTCTAACTTCATATTTTGATACAGAGTAAAAGGCCATTTTGCTGGGAGTGCACATTCAGTTGTCTCAGCCTCACGAAAAAGATAGATAAAGTACCTGCAAATCTTCGTGTCCAACAACAAAGTATCTAACCCAAATATTTTGTTTTATAATTTTGTCTCCTCTATCTAGACCACTTAAGAATGGTGGCACTGGTAGGGTAAAACTAATTATGTTAGCGTTATTAAGTGCCAGAATGATACTTTATGAGACTGTGTGGTGGACGGGAAAATGTCTGTCTGACTGTAGGCGCGATAACTCAAATACGCTTTATCGGCTTTTCATGAAACTTGGTGTACACATTTATAACGTCCATGGGAAGACGCCTATTGATATTGGACTAAATCGGTTGACCAGTACCGGAGTAATGCCCAAATAGTGCCCATTTTATGGTAATATATTAGAAAGAATTTATCAAATACAATTCAGTTCTCATGACAACTTGTTTTACCGTGTTCATATACGGCTTTGGAAGTTCCAATACAGTTAGCTTTGACAAATAACACTACCCATATATTCCTTAAAATATGCTTATCAATCTTAGACCTTTGTTCTTCCGTAAGCCCTGCTTAATGAATTGATCTGGAGCGTAATTTGGAAATCGATTAGAAAAATAAGTTATTTTCTGCATATCATAATTCGCGGGTGCGCGGGCAAAGAGAGTTAAGTCCACCATCCTAAAAAATTGAGTTATGTCCATAGAGTTATAGATAAAAATGTTCTCTACATTTGTGTTAAGTCCAGTAAGTCATATTTAAAATTGTACGGTAGTTATGGATGTGTGCCTCATGGGTTTATCCATCTCTAAAGCTATGTTGGGCTGGTATAGTGTGTTAAATCACTCTAATTCTCAGTAACAAGAAAGTGCCCGTGTACTCCGGAATTGCAGTTGTATCACTGATTAAACGAAAGCATTCTGACACTTTGTTATATCAGTTAACATGATTTTATTATGTTATAGGAATTTATAATTTTGACTGGGAACAGAAAGTCTCTACGTTACTGACTTTTCAACCCAGGCCGACATATCAGGTTGATATAACCTCACGTTACAAGCGAATCCTTTAACGTCAAGGCAGAGTATGATTTATACAGGCGTGGCTTGCGTCTTTATTGCACGGAGTGAAGAAGCAAGCTCCTCGGAGCCTGGCATTGCAAAGTGCGTGGAGTTCAAAAGGAACAGAGAGGGATAAGGAAGAAGGGGGGGGAGTGAGAGACAAATATAGGAAAATAGCGTGAGCAGGAGAGATAATGAGCTGAGACGCACAAGAAAAGGAACGACATTTAGCTCTCCTCTGAGCTAGATGTAAAAAAGGAAATGAAAAACGCAAACCCTCGCAAGTCTCTTTCAAAGTGTATTTCTTTCTGTATATCCAAACCCTGGACTCTTCTATGTTGAACTAGCAGGTGCCCGCAGCTTCGCCCGCGAAAATTAATTAAACATAAGAGCAACATAATTAAAATATTATATTTATTAGCACTTACAAGCGAATCATTCATAAACTAAACGATTACTAACCATAATGAAACAGCTAAAAATCCGGTTTCGGAATGCATTTTACGATTAGAAAGCGCCGCATGGGGAAAACGACCTCAGATTCGAGTTCCCTGGCGTAGAAAACCCCTGCATAGTGAGTTCCGTCCAAATTGATCAATGTTTTCCCACTTAAGCCTATATTCATTATCCCTCTTCCGTCTAGAGTGAAAATTTCAGATCTCTGCATCCCTTGACATTATAAACAAACGAATCGACCAGGGTGAGCACAGTGGGAAACCTTAATCGACCGCCTATTGTAAGCCTGTATTTTATTTATCTGATATTTCAGTCTACACTAGCATCACTCATGATATCAATGTAAATAAATAAATAAATAAATAATAGTCACAAAGAGGTCAAGTAGTCAGCCACCGGCAGCTTTTACCCCCAAGACAGCTTTTTCTGGTTATGTTGCAATTTCGACACCTGTCTGTTGTACTTTCTTTCATTCCGTATTTTCATGATTTCTGGGTTTATTACTTCTGTTACTGGATAAAGTAAACTTTTCCAACTATTATAGGGATTGATCTTTGTAAACATTTTCGTCACCTTCTTATTCTTCTTTTTATAACGATGATGATGATGGTGATAATAATAATAATTAATAATAATAATAATAATAATTATTATTATTATTATTATTATTATTATAGAAAAATAAAGAATGAATTGGAGACAACACATCCTTCGAATGCCAAACACCAGAATAGTAAAAGCTGCTTTGTATTATACACCAAGAGGAAGAAGAAATGTAGGCCGACCACAAAAAAGATGGCGTGAACAATTGTGAGACGGAACGGGCTAATAGATCCAATCCTTGAAGACGATGATGATGATGATGATGATTATTATTATTATTAGGGCAAAGCATTTGATGATTTTGCACCTTTTTTATATTAAAGTTAGAAGATGACTGGAATATATATAAATGTGGATCATGAAATAATTGATCAAATAAGGGAATTTGTTTTTGCATTTTTGTTCTTTATTTTGCATTTCTTTCAACATTTTCAAGAGACAGGTCATTCTTGGCAATTTTTTAGGTCATTTCGGCATTTTTGGCAACTTTTAGGTCATTTTCGGCATTTAAGGTCATTTTTCAGTGTGGGTAGAGGAGCTTTTCCATGTACAAATCGTTACTTTCAGACAACAGACAATCGTTTTTATTTGAGAATCTCCGCCAAGTGTTCATAGTTAATTTTAATTCAGGTTTATTGTAAATACCATAGCAGTTTTTCTTGTAGCAATAAATATGTTTTTTCTTTCTTTTTAAATAGCACATATTTGCAAGGGGCAATTTGATGGGCATGCCAGTTCAGAAAGAATTTCTATTTTGCTAGGTATCGAAGTAGTATAAATTTACTTATTCCTTTAGAAAAAAAGGAAGCTTTTTTATATTGTAAATTCATACGTAATACACTGTCATCCATTAAATTACTTTTAGGAATTCACTAACTTACTTTAAAAAACTAACTATAAGTAATAATGGTAAATTTATTGGTCATTTGTATTTTATTTTCTGTCATTTTTCAGTTATTTTAGGGCATAAATGCATTTTTTATTTTGCATTTTGTTGGCAATTAAATGTCCTGCCCTTATTATTATTATTATTATTATCATTATTATTATTGAGCATCGTGTTAGAGAGACAGCAGCTCTGTGTCGTCAGATTAGTCCAGAATAACTTAATCTAAAGAAGCCTACACATCAAACATGGCGATAAACAAAATGTGTGAAAACTGGGAGGAGATCCGGTCTTACTAAACGAGACTGATCAGGTGGCCTGGCAAAAAGCCAGAACTTTTTTTGGGGGGGGGGGGGAGCGCTAGAGTGGGGGATAACACACACGTTAGCGAAAGGGCTGTTCCAAACTTGTAAAAAGCTGATCACGTGGGAATAATTAATGAATGACCTGGAACAAACAAACAAAAAAACTTGTAATTAATTATTAAAATCTCCAAAGTTAAGAAAAGTAAATGTGTGTGAGAATGTTGTGTCTTGTTATATGTGTTTGTGTTATTTCGGAGGTGGCCCCGGCTTAGAGCCGATCCCTCGCCTTGGGGGGAGGGCTCCTTGTCCTTGTCTGGTCAAAAAAATGTATGTGTAATCAATAGATAATCCCTCTCCCGGGATTGCTGCCGTGCTTATGGATGCGTAATTCCTAAAAGGGGAGAGGTAATTCTACGAGTAAGAACGAAATCTGTTAATCTGTTATACTTTTTTAATTATTTACTCTTACAATTTACAATTTTTTTATATTATTATTATTATTATACCAAGACACAAGTTGAATTAGCAGATGCGCGTGATGGGAGGGGCAATCCAGAAATGGATGTCAATACACCAACCCAAAATACAAGCTATTGTAAATGAAACCACAATTATTGCTTCCGAAATGAAGTCCTGAAGAAAAGTACAGAGAAAAATCTGATGTGAAAGTCACATAACTTTCTCTACCCAAATAAAAGTTTGCCTCTATATTAGGTATATTCTCTTCATGTAAATTGGCTGTAAAATTTAAGAGAATGTAATCACCATATCGTATCTATCGGATCCCCGAATGATATAAGAAAGGAACCCTTAATTTTTGGCGAGACTAAATTTCTCACTCAATATATAAACCCATGCCGGTAGCAAATTTGATGTTAAAATACACGAATTAACTACAGTTCATGCTTTAGGACACAAGAGAAATCGGGTATTTGCTGAAGCGAACATTCAGTTCTTCTTCTTCTAACTCTTAGCTCAGCCTCTCCAGTTGTAGGGACGCTTATGTGGACCACGCCGTTCGCCCCCTTACAGATCCGTAACCTATCGGAAGGGGGATTACCTTTGGATCACATATTGTAAATACTTTTTTGACCAGAAAAAGAGATGGAGGACTTCCTTCAAATATCCTGATCAATCTTCCTCTAAAAACCGTGTCTAAAATTCAATAATTTATTGGCGTATTAAATTTAAATTTCACAACAAAAATTACAGAATAAGGAAGCAAGAAATACACTATGAGCCTAATCATTGTGTTTCTCGTTTTCTTTGCAGTCCGGCATGGGTTTGTATATTGAGTGAGAAATTTCGTCTCGCCAAAAATTAAAGGCTCCTCTTTCACAATACTAGAGCAGGTGCCCGCGGCTTTGCCCACGATAATTAGTTGGAAGATTAAAAAATAAGAGCAAAATAATTAAAACATATTTGAGCCTATTAACACTTGCACGCGAAACATTTAAAGGCCAAAACTAAACGATGAATATTAATGAAACAGCTAAAAACCCGGCTTTGCGGTGAATTCCACAATTAGAAAGCGCTGCATGGAAAAACATCCTGACATTCGAGTTCCCTCGCCTAGAAAACCCCTGCATAGTGAGTTCCGTCCAAATCAAACAATGTTTGTCCATTTAGGCCTATATTCGTTATCCCTCTTCCGTCTATGTTAAAAATTTCAGATGTCTGCGTGCCTAGACATTATAAACAAATGAATCGACCAGGGTGAGCTTACAAAATGAAGCGATTTGTTTATTTCCAAATTGTGACAAAAAACGGTAAAGCAACCTGCAACTGACCTGACAAATGAAATGTAGGCTATTACTGAAAACTGATGCTTGGATAGCGAAAAAAAAAATCAAGTTTTCTGCCAGTTTTCACTCATAACTCGCGAACGAAAGTGAAAATGAAAAATCCGGCTTCGAGATGCATTCGCTCACCCTGCAGTCCATCTATGTTTCAAATTTCAGATCTCTGCGTACAGTAGATTTCGCTGGGCATCGCGCAAAGACGGACAGTCAGAAAGACAAACGCTTCCTTTTATTATTATAGATTAGGGGATGAAATAGATACGATGTGGTGATGATATTCTCTTCAATTTTACAGCCAATTTACACGAGCAGAATATACATAATATAGAGGCAAACTTTTACTTGGGTAGAGAATGTTATGTGACTTTCACATCAGATTTTTCTCTATGGTTATCTTCGGGACTTCATTTCGTTAGTAATTATATTTTCATTCACAATAGCTTGTAGTTTTGGTTGGTGTATTTTACATCCTTTTCTGGATTGTCCCTCTCCCCCTCCCAGCACGCGCATGTGCTTTAACTGGTGTCTTGATATAATAATAATAATAATAATAATAATAATAATAATAATAATAATAATAATAATAATAATAATAATAAGGTAAAAAAAATGTCAATTGTAAGTGTAAATAATTAAAAATGGATAACAGATTAACAGATTTCGTTCTTACTCGTAGAATTACCTCTCCCCTTTTAGGAATTACGCATCCATAAGCGCGGCAGCGATCCCGGGAGAGGGATTATTTGATGATTACTAGGGACCGGATTTTTAGGTTTTTAAAAACACTGTTTTAGGTTTTTCATTAGGTGAAATAGTTTTTTTTTAGGTTTTTCCCCCAAAATATCGTTTTCGGGTAGAATAAATTGGTTTAATGAATTTGAATAAATATGTAACAAATAGGGACCGGATTTTTAGGTTTTTGAAAACACTGTTTTAGGTTTTTTATTAGGTGAAATAGTTTTTTTTAGGTTTTTCCCCTAATATATCGTTTTCGGGTAGTTGGTTTAATGAATTTGAATGTGCTACCCACTGCCGTAATAACCTCGATTTCATTTGTTTCGGCATAATTAACACGTCTTTTTAAAATTCACAATGTGATTACTAAGTATGAATAAAAGGGCAGTAATAAAGGTAAGCAAGGGCTTTAAAAGACAGAAATGTATATCCTTGTCCATACACGGCAACAATGGTTGTTCGTACGAATATTTTAAAAGGATTACGCCGGTACTCTTACACTTCCTCTCTAGATACTGTCCATCCTAGACGACAATGGGTTGAACGAAACGCTGGTGGTATTAATTTCAACCCGACAAAAATTATTGTCTCTCCGCAAAATATCGATTTCTTAAATGACAAACAAAAAAGACAAAAAAAAAAAAAGGAGCCTAAATTAGATATTTTAGGCTTCATATCCCGTTTAGGTATATTTAGGTTTTTATAACCGATTTAGGTATTTTTAGGTACTACAGAATTAATGTGGGTGAATCCTATGTACGTGATTCGAAAAAGTGTATGAGCGCGTTTTGTTTTGGAAGTAAGGAAAAAAAATAGGTAAAAACCTAAGAATCCGGTCCCTAATGATTACACATACATTTTTTTGACTTGACAAGGACATGGATCCCTCACCGCCCAAGGTGAGGGATCGCCTCTAAGCCGGGGCCACCTCCGAAATAACACAAACACATAGAACGAGACAAAACATTCTCCGACCTTCACTCTAAACAGGGTGAGGATGAAGGCGGTAATGACGGCCAGATGATATCCAAGGAGTATAAGAGCCTAAGTTACCCGACATTTCTGATGGGTGATGAAAAACTCGGGAAAAACCCCATGTAGCTAACTTTTCCGACCGGGATTCGAACTCTTGCCCGCTGCGTGAGAGGAGTGAACGCATTCTCTTCACCCCAGCGATGGACAGATTAATAGATAGCAGAATAAATTACAATTACTGTAGTATAATGAAAATATTATAATCATATTGACTAATTGTACGGTATACTTTGTCTGTTCAAGCAACCCCTAAGTCGGGGAAAAAAGATTTATTAATGAATAAATATCTCTAAAAATATAAGGCAAATCAGTTCTCAACAATATATTGTTTTACGCGTACAGTGTTCATATAGGCTACGGCTTTGGAAGTTGCAATACAGTTAGCTTTGACAAGTAATACTATCCACATATTCCTTCATGTATGCTTATCAAACTTTAGACCTTTGTTCTTCCGTAAGCCCCGCTTAATGAATCCATCTGGAGCTTAACACGGTAATTGATTTAAAAATAACTTATTTTTTGCATATCATAATTGCAATTATCACTTATTAAACTGAAGTACTCTGGCGCTTTCTTACATAAGTTTACTTCATTTTAATTTAGATCTGTATGGTCATACGGAATGTCAAGCGGATATTTCTGAACAAATAATTCTCTTTACCCTTTAATCGGTTATTCGTTTCGATTAATCCAGCGTTTCTCAACCTATGGTCCGCGGACCACTGGTGGTCCGCGAAGATGGTGAAAACAGTCCGCAGACATAATTAAAAAATATAAAGCAAGTGGAAAGTAAAGAAGTAACATTTTTTCACACATTTCGTTATAATGACCTATAATTAATACCCCAAATATTAAGAATTTAGGCCTTCTTTTAAAAATGGGATGTAAAATTAGGGGTCCGTAAATTTGTTTAGGGATTTTAGAGCTCCTCTGATATAAAAAGGTTGAGAAACGCTAGATTAATCTATGAAACGGACAGCTGTAAAAAGAAACAAAACTTTCAATTGAAGCACAGAAAGGAGATTTAGTTAATTTAATTTTCCGGCAAAGTTTAAGATTTGTGATAGTGACCTTTAGACCAGGGACAATATGGCATCCTGCAGAGGGGACTCAAAGTAACGTATGAACTGGCATGGGAAAGAACGCCTTTCCGTAACATGAGGGAGGGTTCCATGATGTGACGTGTTTATTGCGTGTACAGAACTCACGCACAGCAATCGATATCAAACGGCAGCATCTTGGCTTGTTCCAGTGCGGGGCGATGACCTCTGACCCAGTTGGAATCAAGGTGACGGCTGGATGAGCATGCATGTGTTATGTATAACAAATGCTAGATGTCCCCAAAAGCTGTCAAAATAAGTAATATTTTTGTTTTCAAGAGTGTGAAGTTTATTATTGTGTATTTTTCAATTCGCGATAAAATGCGAAGTTAGTGTAAAATGCGAACAGGGGGCTTAGAAAAACATTTGGACCCATGAGGGATGAAAATGGGGACTGGAGAAAATTGCATAACGACGAGCTTCATGACCTGTACGCTTCACCGGACCTCCGGAAACTAAGGTATTACTTGGACGTGAAAGGGCCGAGAAATGTTGTCCAGAGGCTCTAATTTAGGCTTGGAGTTCTTTTACGTGCCGTAAATCTACGACATGGGCCCCCCAACATAAAGTCCCTCCCGGAGGACTCCGTGCCCAGGATTTTTACGTCCTGAAAAACCCATCGACTGCGGCCGGGTTTGATCCCGCGACCTTCGGATCTAGAGGCGGGCACGATACCTCTAGCCGACTCCGGATAGAATAAGGGTAATTAAATCGCGAAGGATTAAATGGGCTGGACATGTTGCACGCATGGGGGAGCAAAGACATATCTCAAAAGTATTGACTGGGAGACCCGAAGGGATAAGACCACGCGGAAGACCTAGACGTAGGTGGGAGGATAATCTTAGAGTGGATTTAAGGGAAGTAGGATTTGGTAGGGATGATGATTGGAGTTAGCACAGAATAGGGTTGAATGGCGGGCTCAGGTAAGCGCGGCAATGAACCTCCGGATTCCATAAAATGGATAAAATTCCTTCAGCTTGCTGAGGAACTTGTCTATTGCCACTCAGTAAGTAAGTTAGTGTAAAATGATAAATGTTCGTATTTCTGCGAAATAAGTGCGAAATTACATTGTGTCATTTATGTAAATAATATGACAGGAAATGAGACAAATCAATTTTATGAAGCTCTTAAAGAACTCTTTAATCCAACAGTGGCTGGTCAGATGAGTGCCATAAATCCTAAGACAGTGTTTGATATGAAGAGAAGAATTCCATATTCCATTATTAAGTTTCTTATGTAGTTATGATTAATTTCACAAACATTTGATAACCAGTATAAGAGATAATTAAGAGGTTGAATGACTGCAAATTTTGTTAGCAATGCAAATAAAATTTCCACTCTTTTCCAATGCACTTATTCAGGTAATCTGGTCATCTACCAATAGCGTGGATGTAGAACGCTTTTTCATAAAATACAATTTAATTTTCACAGGTAGTCAAAACAGGTTACAAGAGAGTATTATTGAAATTTCTTCAATGTTAAATTTTTAATATGTTGATGAATGATGACTTTAAATGTATTAAACAGCTAAAATCGGTTACCGGCTCACAAAGAGACCAAGAACGACAGCGTATGTATGTATGTATGTGTGGGACTTTATTTCTGTTCTATTCGATCATTCCTTCATGTAGCTCTTTTTATATTTCTAGGAAGTCAAAAGCCTTGTTATTTCACATCTTCGTTTATCATAGGTTACTATATTTATTGTGAATTTTTAGCGAATACTTACAGAATTAACCATGCATTGAATAATTCCAATCAAAAATATGGATAAAACATGGCTATTGGAAGCTGCAATACTTAATTTAAACAGCTAAAATCGGTTACCGGTTCACAAAGAGACCGAGAACGACAGGGTATCAGAGAGAGAGCGAGAGAGAAAGAGAGCGACAGAAAGAGTGGAAGAGCGATTGATAGAAACAGAGAGGGGTGAATGAGAATAGGATTGTCAGGAAATAGAGTTTGTCCCATCAATAAACGCAAAAAAGAAATAATGATTGTGTGAAACAAGTTTTCTAAACGATACAAATACAAAAAAAGCGAGAACAAAAATCGATGCTGCTGATGGAAAAAACGGGAAGGTAGCCTATAGGATTCCCACCTACACATCATTTTGCGGGGGATTTTTGTCATGCGTGTTTTACTTCTTGTGAAATATACAATGCATACGTACTGTTTTATTGGGGTGTGGACTGTTACCCCCTGGAGGGTGAAGGGGGAGTTCAATTGAGCTTGCGCCACTGCCAACATCCATCTTATACAGGAATCAATATCATTAAAACTTGTGTGTGTATGCTGCCGTTTGCATAGCTAATTACATCAACTGGAAGGTTAGATGTCTATACTTGATACAAGATGTGTAAGGAGCAAAAGTAAACAACCGAACGCGAAAGAACAAAGCACAGTTCAAAAGAGGTATTTTTGTGACTGTTCAATCGATTACATACAGTAAACTCGATTTTTAGATTAAGCGCCAAGGATCCCGGGTTAGATTCCCAATGTTTTGTTTCCTTATTGGTGACGTAAGTTCTGAAGGCCCTGGCGCGCAATTTTTCTTCTATGATATAAATTATTAGAGGTTATGCCTATTACTTTTACTTGCAATATGTTGTGTACTTCATCACACATATTATGTAACTGAAAAATACAACGAATTAATTACGTTATAAAATACGTCTTGTATTTAATAACTTACGTCACTTGTTTCCTTCAGAATCAACAAATTTTCCAAGACAACGATAAAAACAAATGAAATCTTGTTTGCTAGATATATGTTGTAAAACATGTATGATATAAATAAAGCAAGCAACTCATGTAACAGAACTTATGTTTTCACAATTAAGTTACATAAGATATAAATAATTGTATGATGTGTACGGAATGGAAGTAAACATCTGACTGAGCATGTTGCGCTATCGTGAAGTACGCGCTGATGTGATTTACCAATGAAACAACAGGACATAGTTTAGTCAAGGCAAGTCTGTTGTTTACTTTTGCTCCGTAAACATCTTGGATCAAGTATAGTGGTTAGCGGATTTGCAGGTCTGGATTCGATCCCCGGTACCATCTCTGAATTTTCTGAGGTAATGAAAGGGGTAGTCAGTCACATAACACCAAATAATGGGCTAATTGATAAAGAAGTAGCGGCTCCGGTCACGAAAGTTATCAGTAATTATTATAATTTATTATTTTAAATTATTGGAAGATGAAATTGAAAGGTCATTATTCGCCTATAACAACATTCTTTCTGATAGACCTACAAGCTAGATTTTAGAAAAATATGCAATTGTTCACCGTACTGAAAAGTCTAGTGCATGACTGTCTATTAGGCCTAATCATAACAGGCCTACATAAATTATATAATATGTGATACTACAAAATTCTTAAAGTAAATATTTTTCAACATATTAAATAATACGCGTATTTTACTACATACTTATATCCGTCCACCATTGTGGCATGAGGGATGCGTTCGCTCGTCTCACGCAGCGGGCCCGAGTTAATATTCATGTTGGGGGCAAGTTACATAGAATAGGGGTTTTCCCTCTTCCATCCACGTCTTGTTCGGAATGAGTGTGTGCGTCTTATGTTTTGTGTTGTCTCGGTGGTGGCCCCGGCAGTGGGTAATTATTATTTAGTCACCACCTGATCATTTTATCGAATAAAATCCCATCCTCGTATTAATAGCAATCATATTATAAGATAAACGATCGTGATTGGTCTACAGCATATATGGGCAACGCCCGGCCCGCGGGCCGGATGTGGCCCGCCCCGACTTTTGACCCGGCCCGCGGAACACTTTAAAATCGCGCTCGAAAAAGTAAATATTTTCTGTTCTCGCCAACAAGAGAGTGAGAAGGGGGAACAAAAGCCTGAACTACGAGGGTGTTCCTTCCGGTCAGCGCTAGAAAAATGTTGCAATAGGCCTAAATCAAAGTATCGAACCAGACTTACAGATGAAAATTTTGAAAACACTCTGCGCTTGTGTATTAGTGGGATTGATGCCAACATTGATTATCTTGTTTCTCAAGCTCAAGCTTCTCATTAATTTCTGCTGATTGTTAGTAAATACCTAATCAGTTCGATATTGTTCTCATTCATGCAACTTTATAATTATACTTTATAAATACAAAAAACCGTATCATGATTATTTTTTCACAACTACCTATTATCTACGGCCCGCGACTTCATAAATATTATAAAGTTTAGCCCGCATCTTTCCAAAGGTTGCCCATACCTGGTCTACAGTATATCCAAGGAACTGATAAACGTTATTGGTCAATACCAAACACGCGGCGTATGAGTGGAATAGTCATTTCGAAACATTTACGAGTATTAGCGCTATTCTCCGCAGGATATAAAAAAGCTGAGCAGATGTCAACAGCTTATTCTTTCCGGGGGGGAGAGTGAGAGTGAGTGAGTGAGTGAGTGAGTGAGTGAGAGAGAGAGAGAGAGAGAGAGAGAGAGAGAGAGAGAGAGTGTGAGTCCAATACCATACTTGTCCCAGGTGAGTACTTTCCTCAGGGAAAAAGTCCCTGAACGATTGAAATTTTACTTTGAGACAGTTTTAAAAATGCTTTAAAGTGGTATAATACCAACAGAAATAATAAGATGATGATTACTCTTTCCAGAAAAGCGAATTAAGGCACAACATTATTTTCGTTGTTGCACGCATAACTACAATATTTCCTGAAGTGTTTTCTTTGGCTTGGAACATATATGGAACTCTCAGAACCGACCTTGGTAGCTTATATTAACGGCATACTACAGCCTACTCTTTATGTCAGCGAACTGTCGCTCCTGAAATGACAACTGTTTCTAAATTTAGTAACTAGTTCACTTTGTTTGTCAGGTCTGCTTTTCCGCTTAAGTAGTTTCAGAGTGTGTTGTTATCATTGGGATTAAGCTCATGAATCAAGTGACCAATCCTGTACAAGAATACGTGACTGTCAGCCAATCACCGCTGCTTATCGCCTTATTTTAATAGTTTAATTTTATGGAACCTATGTAATAAAATAAATAAGATAACTTACCAGATGCTCAACAAGATATATTTTGTGTCGCCTAGGCCAGCGTTTCTCAACCTTTTTGAACCCGAGGACCTCTAAAATGTCTAAAATCTTTCACGGACCCCTAATTTTACATCCCATTATTAAAAGTAGGCTATATGTAAGCCTATATTTTTAATATTTGGGGTATTAATTATAGGTTATTATAACGAAATAAATTTACATACTTTTTTTTTTTAATTCGGCGAAAACACAGTTATTGAATTGGAAGTAAACTATTGACAGTAAAATTATATTTTGAACAGACTTTAATATTTATTACCAATTTGATAGCCTAATATAATTAGGAATTATAACACAGGTTTAGCGGTATCAGACACTCTGGCACCTCCAAGAATAAAACCCTTGTTAAGAGAGCACTGTAATATCAAATTCCGACAAAGTCTTATTTTTCAGGGTTTTGAAAGAAAGAGGGAACCCTAGACGTCAGTGCATCAGGGGTTTCAAACTGTGGTTCGTAACTGCAAAAATAAGGAACTTGCAATGGGACCTGTATTTTCGAAGATTTTAAAAACTTTTGACATCTCGTGTCCATTTTATGTGAAAATTTTTTACTTCTTTACTTACTTTATGATATTTTTTTTATGTCTGCGGACCATCTGCCCCATCTTCGCGGACCATAGGTTGAGAAACGCTGGCCTAGGCCTTACGGTCTTACCACACCATCTTCAGGGCATCTGAAATGTTTTGGTCGAGCAGCATTTATCAGCACGTTAACCTTTATAATATGTATATTTTTGTTTATAATACATTCCACATATATACAACAGCAACATTTTATCACTCAATCAACTCCATTATGTTCTATTAGTTATGTTTGATTTTAATTGTCTAAACTATGAAAATATTTTATGCTGTTACGTAGCATTTGTGGAACACTATTGACTGAACATAATACACATTATAAAGGTAAACATGCTCATAAATACTATAAGACTAAAACATTATTATTTTAGATGCCCTGAAGATGGTGTAGTAACACTGAAAGGTCTAGGCGACGCAAAATATATTTTGTTGAGCATCTGGTATCTTATTTACTTTATTACATTGATCGAGCTCGACGGTATTAGGCCCTACGCATGTATTTTAATATAAATGGAACCTAGGCTATGTATTTTAATATAAATGGAACCTAGGCTATGTTTAATTATTTTTGTATGTGAATTCGTGTCAATATAGGCCTACTGACATATGATATATAGGCTATTTAGCTTCTCGACAAAAATATAGACTAATCGCAACAAAAACATATTTTATTTGGACAACTGTATTTTCAATATTTTTTTCATTCAATTAGTATGGACATATCCCTCCTATTATTAGTAGTAATACACAATTTTATCTTAGGTAATCCTACGAGAGATTGCGAGTTTATCGATATATTTACGAGAACGATAAAATAGTTAAAATAAACACCCGTTGGTTTAAAAAAAAAACAGCAAAAGGAAGCTTCGATTTGGCCCACGCCGTAAGCTGCCATCTGTCGTAGAAGACAATAACTACAACCAGCAGCCAGCTGATACGAAGGATAGCGCAGGCGTTTGTTTGAGTGTATCTAACATCTCAAAATATAAACATTTAGACTAATTATGGTTGAACAAAAAAAAGACAGTCGCTTCGCTCGTTTCATAAAGAAACTCTTACCTTCATAAATGCAATTATAGGCTTGTGGCATACTGTACAATTTTTTTTACTGACTCATATTTAATTCTTGTACTCATATCGTCGATTCCCTTACATTTTCTAAATTTATTATGGAATTAATCTACATAAAAGCTTTCAAATTCAGCCTTTCAAAACTTTCGCCACAACATTAAATGACAAATACACCCCTGTAAACATACATTATTCACGCCCAAGAGAAACACTTGTTTTATGAAATTGGTTACAGTCTATAGGCCTATACCCGTATCGAATGAGGGTCACATTTCCAATCAAACAAAACAGAACGATGAAAATAATCTCAGGCTAATCCATCGATAACAAATCTTGCTCAAAGAGGATGTGTTCGTAAATTTAGTTTCGTTTCGGCTGCTCGTAATCGGATTTCGAAACATTTTTTTGTGGTATGCTTTCATGCAATTCCACAGATCTGTTTGTATAGGTGCACACTAATACCCCTTTGTAAATTAATTCATACGAAATTGGCCAAGTTATATAATCAGTAGCAGAATAGGCATTTTAGAATCATAGGGGCTTATAAAGAACTTTGCATTCCTTTTGCTTAGAACTAATATTTCAGAAGGTTATGAGACGAGTAGCAACAACCTAATACAATTCGGATTGAAACGTCAATATTTCTTTCTTTCTTTCTTTGTCTTAGTTTTACCTCTCCCTTTTTTTAAGGATTTAAGCGACCCAAGCCGCCCGGGCCTTACAGGGCCGCGACTTGGCGGCTTGTCGGGAGAGGGATTATCTATGGATCACATACATAGTTTTTTGACCACACAAGGACATGGAGGGCCTCCCCAGATGAGTGATCAGCCCAATGTCGCGGCCACCTCCGAGTCAACACGAACACATAGGACGAGACACAGTATTCACTCACTCACACACACACACACACTCACTCCAAACAAGGCGAGGATGGGATGAAGATTATAATGACGGCCAGATGATATCTGGGGACCACAAGGGCCTATAGTTACCCGACATTTGTCTCACAGGTGAGGAAAATCCCCTCCCCCCAAAAAAACCCACCTAGGTAACTTTTCCCAACGAGGATTCGAAACCGGGCCCGCTAAGTGAGAGGAGCGATACTGATATTTTGTTAAACCAAACTATTTATTCTGCTTCTTCACCGGATAATGTAAGGGTAATTAAAACAAGGAAAATGAAATGGACATGTTCCGCGCACGGGGGGGGGGGGGAAGACATTTCTACAAAATATTGACTGGGAGACCCGAAGGGAGAAGACCACTTGGAAGACCTAGACATAGGTGGAAGGACAATATTAGGATAGATTTAAGGAAAGTAGGATTTGCGAGGGATGGTTGGATGGATTTAGCACAGAACAGGGTCGAATGGCGGGCTCAGGTAAGCGCGGCAATGAACCTCCGGGTCCCATCAAATACATAATATTCCTTTAGCTTGCTTAGGAATATTGTCTATTGCCATTGAGTATGTAAGTAAGTAATAATGACAATGCTGCTATCACAGGGAATACATAGGCCTCAGGCAGAATAATTTACACACAAAAAAAAAATACTAGCGGGCCTAAAATATCTCCTTGTGGAACGGATCAACGAAGTTTTGGTGTACATCACACTGAATAGCGAGAGCAAAAACATGAGCCAGGTGAACTGTATGACACTTGTAAATAAGGTCTTTTCTATAATAGGGGATACATAAAGCTCGCTGGATCATTTAAGGAAAGGAGCAGCGGGCCTAAAACATGTACTTGTGGAACAGATCAACGAGGTTTTAATATTCATCATGCTGAACAGCGAAAGCATAGACCCCGGGCAGTTGAATCGTATAATGTAGATGCGGATTGCGAGGAAGATGCGAGAAAACGCAATTATGCCGTTGATGCAGAGTTGCAGTAGTAGCCCGTCTCTCTCCCCCCAGCATCCCGCTCGCTACTGCAGCAGCTCGGATAGTTCCCAAACAAAGAACTGCTACAACACTGGGAATATGACGAGAAATGGATGCCAAATCAATCGGTCTGCAGCCCCGGACAGTTGAGGGAGGGGCTTGTCTTTGCAACCTGTGTGTGTATGTGTGCACTCATTTTTATTACACTCGCAGCGCAAATCTCATCTCGCTAGCTCGCTATAAATATAAGCCCCCACCGAATGGATTCCATAAATGATGATATTTCACAAGTCCTTTCGAGCACCTACAGCTACAACCACCGCAATGGTCAGTCTAATTTTATAACTACCGGTGCCGACTATGTCCTATATTAACCTTTACTTTAAAATGTAATCTCATCGAATATTAGGTTGAATTTGTCACACTTGCTCCTCTTGTCCAATCCACTTCCTAGTATTACTTACATAATCTCTCTTCTTTTTAATATCATTGTTAACTGAATTATTTACAGCAGCGTTTCTCAACCTATGGTCCGCGAAGATGGTGCAGATGGTCCGCAGACATAATTAAAAATATATCATAAAGCAATTAAAGAAGTAAAAATTTTTCACATAAAATGGACACTAGATGTCAAAGTTTTTAAAATCTTCTAAAATACAGGTCCTATTGAAAGTTTCTTTACTTTTCCGGTTTCGAACTATAGTTTGAAACCCCTGATGCACTGACGTCTATGGTTCCCTCTTTTATTGAAAACCCTCAAAAATAAGACTTTGTCGGAATTTGTTATTAGAGGCGCTCTCTTAACAAGGGTTTTATTGTTGGAGGTGCCCGAGTGTCTGATACCGGTAAACCTGTGTTATAATTTCTTAATTATATTATCAAATTGGTAATAAATATTAAAGTCTGTCCAAAATATAATTTTACTGTCAATAGTTTACTTCCAATTCAAATTCGTAGAATGAAAAAATGTATTTAGATTTATTTCGTAATAATGACCTATAATTAATACCCCAAATATTAAGAACTAGCTTAAAAGACCCGGCGTCGCCCGGGTTTTGTATTTTGTAATTGGAAATTAACTTATGAAGGATTTTCAATTTTAAATTCTAGGTCCTTATATAGGCATTTATAATTTGAAATAGGAAGAACGACTTATTACACTCAAACTATTCCCTCATAAAACGCTTGATATAGTTTTTTATGGATCATAGAGGATCTAGAATTTTGCATCCCATCGCTTGTACAGTGCACAGCAAGCCTGGTAGAGGTTTAAATAAGAAGAAACAGAAATTCCTGTAACATAAAATTGTAATATCGAGGCGGGAAATTTCCCACTCTTATGTTACCATAAAGTCGTTTTGGGGATGAAATTAAACAGAAAGCATTATCACTTTCATACTTTTCTCTCCAAAAACCTGCGATATAATATAATAATATACACATTACCATACCTCGTTTTGTTTTCTCTATGTCCAGGGTAGAGAAAGTTATGTGATTCCATTATTTTAGTGGATTTCATTCTGTAATATTTATTTATAACATGAATTATTTTGATAACTTCTCTTATTTGTCAAAAGTGCATTTCAATTGTTTTTTCCAAGCCCATCCATATACCATTTGGCAACAATATATTCTGTGATTTGGAATTGATAATTCTATGTAAAAAGGGATTAAGTATTTTCAAAAACATTTAATTTTTGGCATTTAGAATCAGAATTTTTCAAAATCCTTTCTTAGTGAGCACCTACATTATGAAACGAAGGTACTGTCAAAATTCCAAGTCTCTACCTGTTATAGTTTAGGCTGTACGTTGATTCCTGTCATTCAGTCAGTCATTCATTCAGTCAGGACAAAGCCTTTTATATAGATAGAGATATAAGCCTACATATAGCCTACTTTTAAAAATGGGATGTAAAATTAGGGGTCCGTAAAATTGTTTAGACTTTTTAGAGGTCCTCGGGTTCAAATAGGTTGAGAAACGCTTATTTACAGGTTCTTTTGTCGATGTTTCTGAGATCATATTGTTTTATTACCATATTGATCATAAATTGAAGCGTTTACTTTTATAAGTGCCACAATCAGAAACGGTAGAACACATTTTGTATACATGTCCACGTTATGAATTGGAGAGGTTTGAACTTCTTTTGCATCTGAACAGAATGGACTTAGAGTTATGTCAGACCCAAGGGACATGTCCTTGCTGACAAAAATGGACACAAACTTTTTCAATTATTTGTAAATAGAGTCTTTTCGAAACTTTGACATTCCCACTTTTATTCAGTCGTTGGGATATTTACATGCTTAACTTAAAGTATTGCACAGTTATTTTATTTTATTTTGCCTAGTTAAGTGATTTATTCTAAAAATGTCTTATAGTCATGTTATAATTTAAGGTTGCCTTTTTCTATAATTTATGCTATTTATCTTAATTTATATCTGTTAACTTAAGACTTACCATATCGTAAGACGTAAGAAACTGCAGGACTTGTAAGAACTGTACAGTGTTGTAAATCTCTATATATATATAAGAGGCTTTGTCCTGACTGACTGAATGAATGAATGAATGAATGAATGAATGACTGACTGACAGGAATCAACGTAGAGCCTAAACTACAACAGGTAGAGACTTGGAATTTTGACAGTACCTTCGTTTCATAATGTAGGTGCTCACTAAGAAAGGAATTTACAAAATTTTTATTTTAAATGCCAAAAATTAAATGTTTTTGAGAATACTTAATCCCTTTTTACACAGAATTATAAAACCCAAATCACAGAACATATTGTTGCTAATGGTATCAGATGGCTTTGGGGGAAAAAAAAATAAATGCAAGTTTGACAAATAAGAGAAGGTATCAATTTATAATTCATGTTATAAATAAATATTAAAGAATGTAATCCACGAAAATAATGCAGTCACATAACTTTTCTCCACCCTGGACATAGAGAAAACAATACGAGGTATGGTAATATGGTATATTATTATATCGCAGGTTTTTGGAGAGAGAAGTATGAAAGTGATATTGCTTTCTGTTTAATTTCATCCCCAAAACAGTTTTATGGTAACATGAGAGGGAGAAATAAAATTTTCCGCCTCGGTATTACAATTTTATGTTACAGGAATTTCTGTTTCTTCTTATTTGAACCCTTACCAGGCTTGCTGTGTACAAGCGATGCGATGCAGAATTCTACATCCTCTATGAGCCATAAAAAAACTATAACAAGCGTTTTATGAGGGAATAGTTTTAGTGTAATAAGTCGTTCTTCCTATTTCAGATTATAAATACCTATATAAGGACCTAGAATTTAAAATCAAAAGTCCTTCATAAGTTCATTTCCAATTACAAAATTAAAAACCCGGGCGACGCCGGGTCTTTTAAGCTAGTAGTATATAACAGACATGAGACATGGCAAGCTTTCAGATTCCAATATCAGAATAATTTATTGTAAAATAACATTGTACATCTCCAACCCCAATTTACCTTCGGGTGAAATATGGTTTATGTAATGTGGATATTCAATAAAAAAGTGCCACAATCATGATTGTGTAGGAAACAAGACATACACCCACAGAAAGACATGCCGGAGATAGACCCAGCGCTATATCTTGGAATTTATTGCTACTAACATGGCTTTCCCTGGACCTTGAACCCTTCATACTAAGTGCATTGGTCTGGGTACATAGATTCATTTAAAATGATCAGCTAAAAAAATCATGATTTTGGCACTTAGACACGTAAACGCTTCAATTACAGATTTACATACTGATTTCAGTCACTGGTTTATGTCCCACGAGCACCAAAAAGAAGACCCTATAAGATTACTTCCCACGCAGTTACTTATTGTGTCTCTCACTTAAGTGAGGAATGTATGTGACATAAATTGCCTTCTTTTCTTCGTCTACTTCAAGGGCTTGTTGCTCAAACCGTACAGTGGGATCTAGAATTAGATTATAGGGTAATTTTAATTAATAATTACTACAAGTCATATGATGACTTTGCATCTTGTTTATATGAAGGTTAAAAGATAGCTCGAATATATATATAAATGTGTATCATGAAATAATTGATTAAATAGGGCAATTTGTTATTACTTTTATTTTGCACTTTTCGTCATTTTCAACAGATAGATCATTTTTAGGCAATTTTAGGTCATGTTTCAGTGGAGGTAGAGAAGAGCTTTTCCATGTACAAATCATTACTTTCAGACAACAGACAACCGTTTGTATTTGAGAATCTCCGCCAAGTGTTCATAGTTCATTTTAATTCAAGTTTATTGTCTTTTAGCAATAAAGAAGTTTTTTCTTCCTATTTAAAATTTGCTTCGGGAAATTTGATCGGGATGGCAGTTTAGAAAGAATAACAAAATTGTGTTTTTTTTATATTTAAATTCATATAACATACTGTCATCCATTATACTGCTTACAGCAATTCATTACTTGAAAAAAACTAATTATAAGTAATAATGGTAAATTTATAGGGCTTTTTTTAAAAAAAAATTGTGATTTATTTCCCCTATTTTTAGGTCATAAATGCATTTTTATTTTGCATTTTTTCACTATTGTATGGTCACTAAAGTAGTGCCTAATAATACATACCATATTTTCTATACCCCAAGAAATGTCATATTTCACACCTAGAATGGCAAGCAGTAGAGTTTTTACATCACGGTGAGTGCAGAGCGGATTATTTGCTGTGGCAACAAGCACTCAGGGTCTCTTTCGCCTAATGTACTTCAGTCTAGCATTAAAACATAATTAAATAATATCATTAAGAACTAGGGTTTTTTTCAAACAGGTGAAAAAAATATGCATTATATTGATTAGATACTACATGACGGTTTTCGGGCTTTTTGAGGAAATTCTCTCAAATTTTAGATAGAAAATGTTCCTCTAAACTAGTGGTTCCCAACTTCATCCTTATACCCCCCCTATTGAGATGTTGGCAAGTCACTACGCCCCCTTCCATTTTTCAATATTTTGAAGGAAAGAATGCAAACTAAGAAAACATAACAAGCACAACATGTTTAAATAAACATACATGACAAATATAATATTAATCTTTCTTTCTTTTTCTTTCTTTTTCGTAGTTTTACCTCTCCCTTTTAGGATTTAAGCGACCCAAGCCGCCCGGGCCTTACAGGGCCGCGACCTGTCGGGAGAGGGATTACCTTTGGATCACATACATACTTTTTTGACCAGACAAGGACATGGAGGGCCTCCCCGGATGAGTGATCAGCCCAATGCCGGGGCCACCTCCGAGACAACACGAACACATAGGACGATACACTTATTCACACACACACTCACTCAGTACAAGGCGAGGATGAGGATGATGATAATGACGGTCAGATGATATCCGGGGACCACAAGGGCCTAAAGTTAACTGACATTTGTCTCATAGGTGAGGGAAAACCCCGGAAAAAACCTCACCTAGGCAACTTGTCCCGACCAGGAATCGAACCCGGGCCCGCTGCGTGAGAGGATTGGACGCATCCCCTGAGCCACAGCGGTGGACTATAATATTAATCAAGTAGTGAAAATAAGGATTAATTAAGTCATTTTTTATGAACTTAGTATAGTAGTTAACTCACGATTATTATGTCATTGAGACGGTTGACAATGTTTTGGCTTGATTAGACCTTGTACCCTGTGTTTGGTTTGAAATTTGTCAATGCGACATCTAGCCGACAACGCTGTTTTGTTTTCATTTTAGTCAAAGCTGAGAATCCTATCTATCTATCTTTACCTAAGTTTTACCTCTCCTTTGTTTTGAATCACACTTCTTCATGCAAACTTTCTGGTAGTAAATCAATGAATAGTCTTAAGATTTTAAATTTTAAACGGTCCCACATTTTCAAAAGAAGAAATAGTTGCACACGATTTATGCTACATCCCTCGTATAATAATAATAATAATAATAATAATAATAATAATAATAATAATAATAATAATAATTTCCCATTATTGGAGGAATTCACTTAAGGCTGTGCCCTATTACGCTCCTTCAAAATACGTCTTTGAAAGCGATATCTTATCTTTCAGCTGAGGCCAGCGTATTGACCACCGGCTACTGTGCACCACGCGCTTAGGTCCCTGTTGCAGGAGGTATAGCCGGAAGACTTCAACTTGTGAGTATCCCATAATGAATGTGACGGAAGGTCCCACAGGAAATTTTGCGAATGGCTAATCTATTGTTCGCACTGGCAGAAAAATCGATGTACCGTTGCAGTGATTGAATTGATTGAGGCAGAGACCCGGTGGGTATGAGGAGCACCCAGGAGATAAAGCCACTGCCCAGCATATTACTATGGAATCCTAGATCACTTACTCCAACCCCCTTTCAACGAATTCAGACAACAAATAAAATCACTGCGAAACAACAATTTTCTCAACTTAGGATATTTATTTGAGCTTACAAGTTAGCGCTTTCGGTTTTATTGTACCATCATCAGGGCATCTTGTTTTCAGAAGTCATTACAATGAGACCAAAGTTTTATTACTTACTTACTCAATGGCAATAGACAATTCCTAAGCAACCTAAAGGAATAGTATATATTTTACGGAACCCGAAGGTTCACTGCAAAGTTTACCTGAGACCGCCATTCAACACTATTCCTTGCAAACTCCATCCAATCATCCCTCGCAAATCTATCTTAATATTGTCCTCCCAGCTACGTCTAGGTCTTCCAAGTGGTCTTTTCCCTTAGAGTCTCCCAGTCAATATTATTGAGACATGTCTTTCAACCCCCATGCGAGCGACATGTCCAGCCCATTTCATCCTCCGAGATTTAATTATCCTTACTATATCCGGTGACGAGTAGAGGTTATGAAACTCGTCGTTATGCAGTTTTCTCCATTCCCAAGTTTTACTAAAGCGTTATTTTAACTAACGTCATTAAAAACTTAACCCTTTCAGAGCTGAATTTTAAATTTGAATAAAGAATTTCAGGGGTCCATTTTTTTTTTACAAAATGACTTTTCTCTGAAATTGCAATTTTCTTTCATCTACTTGTCATGTAATGCAGTAATCCCACAAGTCCATCAATTTGCATAAGTTTTATACAGTCTTCAAGTTTGGATGAATTGCAGGAAGCCCACATGTCCAAAACACGTCATCGTGTATGGTTTGAAGATGTACAATGATCTGACTGCTAGCATTAGAGTCATTAATGACCTGAAAGTTTTTAAAAGACGTATCAGAAAGATTTTAATTCAAATGTGTCCATACAGTAATAATGAAGTAAATGTGGGTAATGTATGATTTATATTTAATCTTAGATACAGTGACAAGTCTTATGACTTTATGCTCAAACAGGCTATTATTATTATTATTATTATTATTATTATTATTATTATTATTATTATTATTATTACACAACCAAAATAACTAAAATACTATTTATGAAGTATTCTTTTCAGAAATTAAATTTATCGGTAAAATCCGGACCTCTCATTATATTACCTACGATTATTGAATACACTCAGTTTGATAAAAGTTGAAAATGTCTAACTTGGAGGTTAAAAAGCGATGTCGACACCATTCCTTACGTTAGCAGCTGTGCACCAGAAAATCAGTACGGTAACCTCTGTCTGCAGTACATGATACGGCAGTTCAAGGCTCCAATAATGACTCCATGGTACAAAATTCATAAGAATAAATATAATATTAATGGCTGCCTAAAAATAGAGGAATAAACCATTTATGCCCGGTTTCTACAAACTAGTGAATTACCTATGGGTAAATTATCCATGGACAAATTAGTTCCATTTGACCTACAATGATATAATAAGCAAGGCCTTAGAGTTGTACAGTTAATTTAATTCAGAAGGCTTTGATTCTCATTGTTTAAATATTACTATTGATCCTATGAAAGGTTAAATTTTATCCAGCCATCCATGAAAGGATAAATTAACCCGAAGATTTACCCTTGGAAAGATCTAGCCCTAGTTTGTAGGAACATTTTTTCTCTCATTTTCATATTTACCCAGAGGAAATTTATCTAGAAACACGCCACAAGTGTATGTAATTGCTATCTTTAAATTATTTGTGTTTGTGTGGTGTTATTTTTGTGTAAATTCTGTCCATTGGATAATTTACCCATAGGTAATTCGCGAGTTTATAGAAACCGGCCAATAGTCGGTGTTTCTTTATGTTAATTGATCTGAATAAATCGGTCTTGGTTTCCGCATTCCAAAACAAGACCAACGTTGCAATATTCTCTCATTGTTATCACTGACCTTAGTTCTTCCCTCGGTTAATCAATTCACACGTGTTATTGTTTACTGTAACTAGATCTTGCAACCCCGCGTTTCGCTCCACGCGGAGTAGACGAGTAGCTGTCACAACCGTCACAGGACATTCTTAGATTTTGATTGGCTGAGGTAACTAGTTGATTGGTGCGGTAAAAATAAAGAGTATGGATTGAGCTGTCGGCAAACTTTTTCTCCTAACAAAAGGAAACCGCCTGGCCATGCAATGAATAACTGGACTAGGCTATACTGTATATCAGAAATTTCTAAAGTGAAGTACTGCTTTAGGGTAAAGAAAGTTATGTGAGTGCATCACATAATATTTACTTTTATTCACCTAACGCTGACAGTTTCTAACTTCGTTACTGTACTGTGAGAAAATCTGTACTGCTGTGTAAATATGGACTTTGTGGGGCTCTATGATCCTTGGGAACAAAACACACCAGTCTATGCTAATAGCAATGCGGACAAACGACTATATAACTTATAATTCCGATCACATTCTTACAAGCCAATACGTGCTTGTGGTAAAACAATACAAGAAGAACAATACAGACTGGAAAGAGGGGAGTAAAAATATCCAAGATGCTATATTGTAAAGAAACAGAAATTTTTGTGGGCGTGTCTTCAGCTGGGAAAATCACATAACTTCGCTAGCTGTTGATAGTAAGTCTATTAACGATAAATAATTTTACTCAAAATTAACTGGCCGTTAATAATTTTATTAATCGCAATAATCATAATAGCCTACCACCTGCATTACTTGCGAAAAAAAATAATAAGAAATCAATTGGAGATCGAGAAAGATCTTCACCAGAGCCCGGATTCTGATGACCTAAAACTGTTTGAAAAATGACCTATAAAATGACCCTAAATTTGAAAGAAAATGACTTAATAATTATAAAAAATTACCTAAAAACTCATATTTTATTTATAAAAAATTATTATTGTAATACACAAAGTTATAGTTTACATAATTGTAAAAACTATTAAAAAAATGTAATGTT
This sequence comes from Ectobius pallidus, assembly GCA_964059195.1. Taxonomy (NCBI): domain Eukaryota; kingdom Metazoa; phylum Arthropoda; class Insecta; order Blattodea; family Ectobiidae; genus Ectobius; species Ectobius pallidus. Next base: position 20,245,216 of record CAXKWD010000004.1, on the reverse strand, counting down.
GTGAATGTTCTTTTCTCACGAAAATTTATACTAGCACTGTCACTCGCGAGACAAAATTCGGCACATCCTTTTGTGGTCTGCCAGATTATATTGTTGTTTATTGAGGGTAAACAATAGTTTGCACTCTTAAATCCAAGAAGGTGGCAGACTCTGGTGCCAAGGCAATCTAATAACAATGTAATATAATATAAAATTTTGGCGTTTCTTTGATTCTCATTTCCGACTGAGACATGTCGACACTAACGCCGAATTTCTCCTTCTTGCATTTAAACAAACAACACTTCACAGACAGCATCGCTATCGACGAAAAAATGTAAATACATGAAAATGACTAAATAAGGAAGGAATGGCAATGTCTATGCAGCATCAATAAAAAGATGACATGTCATTAGAATCCCGGCTCTGGTCATCACCATTCGAATGTGGTTATGATTCTAAAAAATAAGTACAACATTTAACTTCTATCTGCGAATATTTCCCAGGGAATGGGCACAATATTGTAAAATGTGCAAGACATCTGTCTCTATGGTAAGAATTACCCATCATACAATATCAATGAGATCGTAGCGATGATAGCCCCATTGTATGTTCGCTAGATCACACAACGACATGTGCCAACAAACATTAGCCGTATGCAAATATTTGCACTTAAGACAATGCCAAATACATTAATCTTTAAACAACTGCAGTCGGCGTGTGTGATACCAGTTCCTTACATCCCCCATCACCGCCATTTTCTGTCTTCCCCCTTCTCATATTCCAATTCCAACCACTCGCTAATGGATTGCCTACAAACTACAGTCGTAAATCCTGCCTTGCTGTGTGATTACATTCAGGAACGTAGGGAGATGACAATACTTATAGATTGCTGAAAAGAAAATAGGCTGTGATTAAAAAAGATTGTCATAGGTAATCCCATGAGAGTTGACGAGTTTATCGATAGATTCACGACTGCACAGAGGAGCTAATTTATCTGATGAAACTCGTCAACTCGAGTTGGATTTATAATGTATGAATAAAATGTAACAGATTATACAAATAATAATTACTTTCGTGATTTGTTGTACAAAAACCAGTGATGGGAAGTAATTGAGTAAAAGTAATCAGATTACAGTAACAATTCCTTTTTCGGTCCAATCAATACTTAAAAAAAATTAATTTCTACTTGTAATTTACTTCTGGAAATAAAATTGTAATTGTTACAATTTAGTAGTCGTTAGTATTAGTATTATTCTTGCTTGCTATAGCCTATCATCATTACTGTTTTTGCAACTAATATCCAAATTAGAGTTAATATTAGCAAAAAGTTACTCAATGTTTCCGAAAATGTTCCCAGTGATGTGTTTTTTTTTTGTTTGTTCATTAATAATTTGGGCTTGTGCCCAAAACAAACCAAAAACAAGGAATTTTTAAGTACTGCCATTTTGTAAAGTAATTGTAAATGTAATTGTAATTTTACTGATTACTTTTTGAAAAAAGTAATTTGTAATTGTGATTAAGTAAAATGTCTCTCAGGTAATTGTAATTCAGCCCAATTAATTTATGTTTGTACTTTTCCCATCACTGATAAAAACAAAACTAACAAGGAGGGTTTCCCGCAGTAACCATCCCAATGGTTGGATCACCTCCGAGACAACAAGAACACATAGAAAAATATTAATTGTAAGACTTCCTTAATCGTTTATCTATATTTATAAAACATTGTACAGTAGGCTATTCACCTCCATGAATAATTAAATAACTGGCCAACTAACAAACACACAATTTTACGAAACATGCATTTGTAATAATGTAAAACTCGAACCAAGATTGAGTCCACGAGATTTGATAGATCTGCACCAGAAGCGAAGGTCAAGTTCGACAGTCTGAAAAATTCCCAATGGAATGATAGCGGTTCGAAGCTCAAGACGCTACGAAAGAGCAGAGACAACTTAATCGCAGTTACTAAACTGGAAAATCCACTTATTATGTATTGAGATATACTTGATCCAAGATGTTTACGGAGCAAAAGTAAACAACAGACTTGCCTTGTCTAACTGTGTCCTGTCGATTCATTGGTTAATCGCACCAGCGCATACTACACGATAGTGCGACAAGCTCAGTCAGATGTTTACTTCCATTCCGCACACCTCGTACAATTATTTATATCTTATGTAATTGTGAAAACATAAGTTCTGTTAAGTGACTTGCTTGCTTTCGTATTTATATCATAGGCTTGCATGTTTTACAACATATATCTAGCAAACAAGGTTTTGTTTTTATCGTTGCCGTGGCAAATTTCTTGATTCTGAAGAAAAACAAGTGACATATGTTAGTAAATACGAGACGTATTTTATAGGACAATTAATTAATTCGTTGTACCTTTCATTTACATAATGTGTGATGCACACCACATATTGTAAGTAAAAATAATAGACATAGCCTAGAAAATTGCGAGACAGAGCCTTCTGAACTTACGTTTCCAAGAAAGAAACATGCGAGGAAAAGTATGTCCAGCGGCGAGAAGATACAGATTGTAAATATATACAAAACATTGGGATCCTTGGCGCTTAATCTAAAAAAATAAAGTTCAATTGACTTTACTGTGTGTAATCGACTAAACGGTCACAAAAACGAACTGTTGTGAACTGTGCTTTGTACTTTCACATTCCATTGTTTACTTTTGCTCCGTACACATCTTGGATCAAGTATAGTCACTGACCAGTAAAGGCTGCATTGATTAAAAGTCATCCGTGGTCCCAGCTAGAATTCATCAGGAAACAACATAGTAAGGCGGGAGGGAGGAGAGTTGATGTGTGCCATTGAAGTTTTGTCAGGCCCCTCCATTACAAAGGCACCCTTGTTTGAAGCTTCATAAATTGAATATTGATCGAAATATTTGTCATGACAATTGGGCGAAACTGACTCAACAGCTACAGCAAGATGGGAAAAGCAGATAAACTCTAACAAGCTTATACTGGCCAACCCCAGGCTCACGTTGCAAATCCAGGCACTTCTAAATTCCAGCTGGATTTAACGTTCTGGCCCAGAAGTTAACGATCTATCAGAAGGAAAAATATGCTCTAAAATTTGTGAAATATGCTCCGGCACCAATAAATTATGCTCTATCATTTAAGTAATTTTAATAACATACATAGATGGATGGATGGATGGATGGATGGATGGATGGATAGAAGATAGATAGACAGACAGATAGATAGATAGATACGTACGAGGGCTATTTTTTTTTCAACCTCCGATGGGGCATAAAATGAAAACCACAACGAAAATCAAAACTGTTTTACTTGGAACATTTAGGTACACCTTCTAGCTACTTCTCTACATAGTCGCGCTCCGATTGAGACATTTGTCGAAGCGTGGTGCAACTTTCAAATACCCTCTTCATACATTCTTGCCGTCAGCGTATTGAGAAGGGTCTTCACGGCATTTTGAAATGTTTTGAAGTTCTTCGTTGGTGTGGAAGCCAGATCTTGGGTTTGTTCGGGAAATTTGTGTGCATCCATTGTTTGGATTGTTCTTTTGATTCTGGATTGTCGTAACGAATCCACGTTTCATCCCCTGTCACGATGGATTTCAAAAATTCGTTCCTGTGCCGAGTGACTCCATCTTTCTCGACAGCTGAAGAAAGATCTGGGAGGACAGAGCTCCTAGCCGAACTTCTGCAGAAGACTTGCTAGAAGGTATTTAAACATCCACCCTGCAGCCCGGACTTCGCTCACACTGATTTCCATCTACATCTCAGGAAATGACAGAGAATGGCAGACAGGAGGAGATGTTTGTCACACAGTGGTTCAAATCCCTGCCGGCAGCCTTGTGCGAAACAGGTATTTAAAAGCTGGTTCTACGGTATGACAATTGTTTCAATTCCGGTGGCGAATATGTTGAAAAATAGCTGAACAATTCGCGGGTGCGCGGGCAAAGAGAGTTAAGATCACCATGCTCAAAAATTCAGATATGTCCACAGAGTTATAAATAAAAATGTTCTCTACATTTGTGTTAAGTCCAGTAAGTCATATTCAAAATCAAACGGTAGTTATGGATGTGTGCCTCATGGGTTTATCCATCTCTAAAGCGATATTGGGCGGGCAAAGTGTGTTAAGTCACTCTAATTCTCAGTAACAAGAAAGTGGACTCAACTCTCTTTGCCCGCGCACCCACGAAGTGCTGTATATCTTGGAATTTATATGACCATTAAATTGTGTTTTGTTTCTGTTAATGGCCTATGGGACAGTTACTTTATGAACGTGTCTCGTACATTGTGACACCATCTAGCATTACAGAAGGCCTACGTATAATTCTAGAGTGATAGAGAAAAAGCGAATAAGTCAAAATACCAGAGTTTCAGGAAAGATAAAAAACAATTGATTTCCACAGCATTGTTACAATATTTAGATCAGCCCACCCAGATATGTTTACATAGCATAAGATACTCTGTAAAAATATATAGTGGACTGAACTAAATACTGTAACAGTGCTGTGGAAATAAATTGTATTTTATTTCTTCTAAAACTCTGGTATTTTGACTTATTCGCTTCTTCCCTATCACTCTAGAATTAAAATCGAGACGAGTGGCTCCTATACGTACGTATATAAGAGAAGAGGGCATATTTATTTAAATATTTTATTTTCTGTTTCCTGTTGCGGTGCGGCGTCCCCCACTTTAGCCGCGTACAGGTGATTACTGCATTATGCGGGTTTTTAGCATTTCCTGGCTTAGCAAGGATGTACTACCCACCTGTAGCACGGGGGATCTGCCACACACACACACTCTCACACGCTAAACTCACATCCAAGATAACTTTAAACAAAGAAATTGCATGCTTTGGACTGTCACTAGCGTAACAAAGTGATAGCCTTAGGGGTCCTATTTTACTGTGAATAAAAACGTTAAAATTAGGGACGACTACAGCCTAAACATTGATTAATGGGACCTTTCAGAATTTTTTTGTGTTAATATAAGGTACAGAGTTCTTCCAAACAAGTAAAATATTATCTTAATATATTGAATTCAAGTAGTGAAAACCTAGAACCACATGTGTTATTGAGTGCAAGATGGTATTTTATGAGATTGTGTGGTGGACGGGAAATGTCTGTCCGTGTGTCTGTATGCGCGATAAATCGAATACGCTTTATCGGATTTTCATGAAACTTGGTATACGTACCTATGGACTTTAAAAGACAAAATGAACTCAGTTTAATATAATATTAAATTTAACACGCAAAGAATTTATGTTATTTTAAATAAAAGGCTGTTTATTGCGCCGTTTCATTTCCTGCTCTCAAGGCTTCAATATTACTTCGTGTTCGATACTAATCGATACCACACCTGTATTATAATGAAAACCTGTATCTTAATGGATATCATAATTATACTGCTACGTCACAAATAAGTATTGTAGTATAGACCAGCGGTTCCCAAACTTTTTAATCCTGGGACCCACCTTCACCTAGGAATTTTTTTTGCGACCCACTACTACATAACGATAACCAATATAAGTTATATAAAATACAGCACATGTTTTTCATATGCCTTTCAATAGTTTTATTGTGTTCAAATGCCTTATATTCTTTATATTGAAAACAGGTTTAATTTTTCGCAACCTTTTCGCGACCCACCGAAATTACTCCCGCGACCCACCAGTGGGTCGCGACCCATAGTTTGGAAACCACTGGTATAGACAAACAAAAAATTGTAGCAAAACGTTCTGTACAAAAACAGAGAAAAAGAAGTCGAGGCCGTTTGTTGGGCCAGAAGTACCAACGAATCACGATTCCAATGTTTTTCCTCTTTCTAAGAAGCTGACAGAATGGAATGAAGCCTGCATACTGTATCTGTTATTAGTTCTCAATGCAGTGACCATTCTGATGTGCTATAAATGTTGATGACAAATGGCTGATCGACCCACTACGACAAACCCATCTCAATTAACATCCCTTCTCCGTAAATTACTAAGGAAGCTCTTGGCGAGGATCGAACTAGCTAACCCTGACACCACAAACACACACACGCACATCCGTGTTTCACAAAGGACTCATGGTTGCAAATAGCAATTCTCTGAACCTCTAGAACAGGGGTTTCCAACTGAAGGCCCCGTGGTTGCATGAGTCCCGAGAGTTCTTTTTCTTGCAGGCCGCAAAGTCAAAATGCACTTGTTTAACATTTCCAATATTTCTTGTGATGAGATACGTGGTTATTAAGTGCCAGTATGGTACTTTATGAGATTGTGTGGGGGACGAAAAAATGTCTGTCCGTCTGTCTGTCCGTGCGTCTGTACGCACCATAACTCAAGTACGCTTTTTTGGATTTTCATGAAACTTGGTATAAACATTCATAATGTCGATGGGAAGAACCCTATTGATATTGAACCAAATCGGTTCACCGGTACCGGAGTAATGCCCAATTTAGTGCCTATTTTAATAGATTATGGCGCCTTTCTCATAGAAAGGCGCCATCACTCAAATACGCTGTAACGGATTTCCATGAAACTTGGTATACCCACTTATGACGTCCATGAGAAGTGCCCTATTGAATTTGAACCTAATCTGTTGACCGGTACCGGAGTAAAACCCAATTTAGTGTATATTTTAAAGACGCGGTAACTCAAATACGCTTTACCGGATTTTTCTGAAACTTGGTATACAAATTTACAATGTCCATGGGAAGAAGTCTATTCATAATGGATAAAATCGGTTGATCTGTTTCGGAGTAATGCTCAATTTAGTGCCTACTTTATGGCAATATACGTATTCGAAAGAATTTATAAAAAAAATGAAAATCAGTTATCTTGACAACATAGCCTATTGCTTTACTGTGATCTTATAAGGCCTTGGAAATTAAAATACAGGTAGCTATGACAAAAAACACTATTGTTTTACATGCGCTTATCCAACTAGACCGTTAAAATGACCCAGGTGGCCGAGATGGTAGACCTTTCTTCTTCCGTAAGCCCTGCTTAATGAATAAATCTGGAGCTTAACTTGGAAATCAATTTAAAAAAAAAAACATATTCTGCATATCATAATTGCAGTCATAACTGATTAAACAAATACATACTGGCACTTTTTTACATCAGTTTACCTGATTTTATTAACTGCCAGAATGGTACTTTATAAGAATGTATGCGGGACGGGAAAATGTCTGTCCGTCCATACGTGTATCTGTACGCGCTATAACTCAAATACGCTTTATCGGATTTTCATAAAATTTGGTATACGCATTTATATCGTCGATGGTAGGAAGCCTATTGATATTGGACCAAATCGGTTGACCGGTACCGGAGTAAAGCCCAATTTAGTGTCTATTTTATAATAATATATTAGAAACCATTTATCAAATGCAAATTAAAGTGTTTTGCAGATGACAAGCCGTTTCTTCCTTCTCCTGCTTAGATACGCGGTCCAATCAGAGACGGCGAGACGGAGGGAAGACCTTTACTGATAGCGGCACCTCATTAGCTCGTACACGTGATTGGCGGTGAAGGAATTGGCTTCTCATTTGAAAAATACTGTAGTTATAATGACAACATATTGTTTTACAGTGTACATATAGGGCTTTGGAAATTGCAGTACAGTTAGCTATGACAAATAACATATTCCTTTATGTATGCTTATCAAAACAAACCGGTAAACGCAGCCAGCTGCTCGAGATGGTAACGTCTTGGACTCGCATTCTCGAGGTCCCTGGTTAAAATCCCGAAGCCGTTACCACCTCGTGTATCTGGCTTAGTTTACCGGTTTATTTTGATAAGCGTATGTAAAGGAATAGTGTTATTTGACTTTTTATTTGTATTTTTATGTGTGTGTGCGATTGTCAATATATCACAAATCTGTATAGTTCTACTGATGCTGGACGATTTTAATCTGATTTTTTTTTTTTAAACTAGACCTTTGTTCTTCCATAAGCCCTGCTTAATGAATCAATCAGGAGCTTAACTTTGAAAACAATTTTAAAAACCTTATTTTTTTCATATCATAATTGCAATTATCACTGATTAAACAAAAGCATTCTGGCACTTTGGCACATCAGTTTACCTGATTTCATTTTCACTGTAATTTTAACTTTGTGAGAACCTGAATCACTACACCGTCAGCGGCTTTAAATGCGTAGATATTTCACTCTACCTCTCGGGAGTTGGAGCTGTGGCCGCCGCGACGTAGAAACCCAACTTGGCCAACTCGTGCGTGAAACACACTGTACAAAGTCCACGGATTATGAGAATGAAGTCATCCATCACAATTAGATGGATAAAAAATGTATGGGCTAGTATGGTAGCTAATCGTGCCAAGCCTACGTAACTTTGCTATCATTATTTTGTTTCATTAACATAAATGCTGATTGGTGGAAATTAGGGCTGTACCGATTAATCGATTAATCGGCTCGATTAATCGATTAAATATTTAATCGTCGATCAATTACATTTTCCGATCAATCGGTTTAGTCGAATTCTGAAAAACGTTTTCCGAGAAATGGGTCAAATGACCAAACTCCTTTCTCAGTGCCGAGGTGAGAGAGATTTTAGTATTTCCGGTATTATTGTAAACAAGCTACGATCGTCTCTTGAACATTCAAATGTCAACAAACTCGTGTGTCTCAAGCAATGGCTGAAAAAGTAACCGGAAATGTAAGTTTTGTATATATTTTTTCACTAGTTGACTAATAATGGTATTCATTAATTCAGGATTTCTTCTGATTATCTGTAGTGTAGTAGTTATTAAACGTGTAAAACAATATTAAATGTACACTTGGGTTTCGTTTAAAATACCGACCTATTTGTCGATTAATCAGTCGATTAATCGATTAAAGTCAAGCGTTAACTCTATTAGCAATTTTAATCGATTTTCAGCCCTAGTTAGCATGGCAGTTAATCGTGTCGTGCCTACGTTACTTTGCTATCATTATTTTGTTAGATTAACATAAATGCTGATTGGTGGAAATGGATGTTTTTACTGCAGAATCCTGTTAGCGAAATACAACCTCTGGAATAGGTAGGAAGGGGAAACAGAGGCAAGAGACGAGAATCGATTAGACGAGTCGTACCATTCCAAAATGGTGTTGAAATAAAACTGTTGTGGACTAAACAGCAGCAATGACCCGTTCTTTCCATATAATAAAGCTCGCTGGTTGATGCCACGCATGGAACCTACATATAAGCTATGTATAGATGTGATTATACTACCCCCCTCTCTCTCCTCCTCCCACATCGAACCAACACAAAAGCTGAATCCATCCAGGCGAATGGTCTGACGTGTGGAGGGGAGGCTGCAGTTGGAAAGAGATAGAGTACAGAGCCCGGAAGACAACCAAGAACTGGGTGCTATAGACCGGTTACACACGTACATAGAACGATTACCCCCTCTGTTGTTTATTCTATCGTAGAATTGTATAGGATATTTACTAGATGGAATAATTATATTAACATACAGGGTGAACAGCACCGAAATATTTTACCTGTGAATAGAGGGGATTATTATTATTATTATTATTATAGTTATTATTATTATTATTATAGTTATTATTATTGTATGAAAGCTTATGATAGTGTGCCAAGGATATTATTATGGGACGTATAAGCATAGGCGTACCGAGGGGGGGGGTTTTGAACCCCCCCCCCATTGATTAAAAAAAGGAAAATTGTATAATTTTTTTAAGTCTGCCCATAAATTAATTAATGTATAAAGCGTATAAAGCGTGGGAAGCTTAAAACTCGTTATTTTGCGTCTTAATTTTTAAGATTTTCCGGGGGAGGACCCCCGAAAGCTTAAAACACGTTATTTTGCATCTTAATTTTTAAAATTTTCCGGGGGAGGACCCCCGGACCCCCCTCTCCCTAGGGGGTATTCCATACCCCCTAGAGGGTATTCCATTCCCCCTAGACCCTGCGGATGTTATAACCCCCCCATATGGTCGGGCTGGTTACGCCTATGCCGTATAAGTGGCAAAATTATCAACATTATAAAATCAATATACCCACAAAACAAATGCCGAATAAAGATGGGTTTCAAATTATCAGAAGAATTTTATACGTCAAAAGGACTTTTACAAGGATGTTGCTCATCTCTGACATTGTTCAAAATATATATTGATATGGCTCTTCAAAACTGACTAGGAAATTTCGATATATGGGAATTCAAATTCATCCAGCTTACTACCTGCATAATCTACTTTTCGCGGATGATCAAGTAATAATTACTGAGGATACATGTGATGCGTCATATATGATCAGAAAGTTGGTAGAAGAGTACAGGATATGGGGTTTAGAAATAAATGTCAATAAAACTGAATATGTCAATGGATTTGGAAAAGTTAATATGTAATACCGGTACAGAAGAAATTGCACATGTTGAATATTTTAAATATCTGGGTTCTATTATACAAAAGGATGCAACAACAAATTTAGAGATCCAAAGAAGAATAACGGATAGGAAGAGAATTTTAGGAATGATAAATTCAATCTTATGGAGTAAAAATATTTTACATAGAACTAAAAAATTAATATATCAGGCATTATTCCAAAGTACAACATTACATGGCGCTGAAACCTGGACCATAAGTAGACAACAAGCAAACAAATTAATGGTATTAGAAATGGATTTTTGGAGGCGTTCAGCAAGAAAATCCAGGAAAGAAAAAATTCGGAATAATAGAATTAATTCAAGTTGAAAAGAATATCTTGGAAATTGTAGAAGAAAGACACTTTAGATGGTATGGACATGTACTCAGAATGACAGAGGATAGAACACCCAAGAAAATTTTGGAATGGAAAGTAGAAGGAAAAAGAAGAAGAGGGAAGCCCAAAGAGTGCTGGATGGATGGGGTGAAAAGAAGTATGGCGAGAAAAGGATTAAGTGAAGAAGATGCTATGGACGGGGACTTATGGAGGCAGAAGATTGTTGTGGGATGAAAGAAAACCATTGTATTGTGGAATATTCCTTAATAAAAAAAATATATTATTATTATTATTATTATTATTATTATTAATTAATTAATACTTTAATACTTATTGGTCCCTGTCCTGGATTCCTATCAGATGCCTCTACATGCACTTTGCAATTTTCAATTTACTAATTTACAATTATAGGTTATCTAAACTGTTTATAACTTAATCTAAAGAATATAAAGAAAGAGAGAGATAAAAAAAATGAAAATTTACAAATTAATAGGAAAAACAAAACATTGTTTACTTAATAATATACTAACTACACTACGTGTGGAATCCGGGGTTTTTGTGGATTTGTGATGATGAGTGGGAGGTCGCGCCTAAGCATGCCACACATTCGTAGATGCAGTAGACTCCCGCGACCTCACCACCATCTCATCATCAACCAGGTGAGTACCTGCCGTCATCGGAATCCTTAGTCTGGAAGCCAGTTGTAATAGAGGGGATACAGACAAGCAACTTTTATTAGAAGATTTTTGCTCTATGGATTCAATTTTTCCTATTACAGCATACAATGTCCGAGGGCATGGCCGCCACTGATTTCTAACATTTGAAAAAAAAAAAATACAAAACAAAGGAACTACGTTTTAACACTGGAGTTATGAATAAAACACTAATGCAGTGGCGGCCAGTAATGTGATTAGTCAGTAAATTTTGCAGATTATTTTAACAATTGATAGATATAGCTGTTGATGAATGGTTAAGAATCAGGTTTTTGTCGATCACTAAGAAGACATGAAGTCAATTTAACGAAAATTTTAACTTAACCCTATTTTGTTTAATTATTGACTTAGGAGCACCAAATTGTAATGACTTTAATGCCCTGCAGCATACACACTCGGGGGGTCCTCCCCGAAAAAAAAAAAACACATTAAGTGCAAAATGATGAGTTTTTAGGTACTAAGGGCGCTACCTCCAAATGTCTCAAATCGTTTATAACAATTTATTAAATATAAGGAACTCGAACAACTGTTGTTTTGTAAGTAGACACACGGCATCTTTAAAATAATAGGCCTACTACCTAATCTGCTGTCTTCAATCCTCAGGTTGAAAGTGTTTTCTGTGCGTGTACAATCGGCCATAGATCAGTAATGCTCGGATGAAAGTTTGTTCATTTCTACCACCATGGCCTCCTCCGAATCGATTGCCACGACCAAGCCCCTGTGAGTCCGTCACTCATGTCTTTGCGAGTCTAGACAGAGAGGGAATAGGAGGCGGATTCCCAGGCCCTCTGTCTCTCTCTGAAAATGGCATTACTGTATGGATTGTAACACTCCGAATCATCGATTGGTACGGCTTGATGCTGACACTAGCTTCCTGGGCCACCCCACCGACTTTTTTAATCTGCGGAGGGATGGCACAAAAAATCGTCCACCTACCTACGCAAGCAGCGTCATCTCCTGCGATGAGCATTGCTCCTATGCAGCAAACAGAATTCTGACAGTAGTTAACTTACTGGTTACCCACGTAGAAAACCAACTTCTTTCCTTGACATTTACTGTATAATCGCTGAACAATATCGATGACGTAGTTAAGTCATTGATGGATCAAGTGGAAGGATGAAATATTCACCATTTTAGGTCAAAATTAGAATTTTTTGTATTAATGCTCAAGTTTCGGTGTTCTCAGACACTTCTAAACCACCAAAATTACGCGTTTTTTCAAATGCTATATTCATATAATGTGTAAATCTTATAGGTAATTTTTTTAAATTAGGGCACCTTCAGAATTTTATCCCCCATCCAAACAAAAAATTAACGTAAACGGACGGGAAGAGAATTATAGGAATGCTAAATTCAATCTTATGGGGTAAAAATATTTTACATACAGGGTGTTAATGAATAACACCGAAATATTTTACCTGTGTATAGAGGGGACATAGACAAGCAACTTTTATTAGGACATTTTTGCTCTATGACGTAAAATGTGTATGCTACAGGGCATTAAAGTCCTTAAAATTTGGTGATCATAAATCAATAATTGAGCGAAATAGGGTTAAAATTTTCATTGAATTGACTTCATGCCTTCCTAGTGATCGATAAAAACCTGATTCTTAATAATTCATCAACAGCTATACCATAATTTAGAATGTTCATAATCTGCAAAATTTACTGACTAATCACATGATTGCCCGCCACTGCATTATGTTCTTATTGCTAATTCCAAACCTAACAAAAATGTTCCGTTTGTCTTTTTTTCCCTCAGAGTTGTAAGATATCGATCGTCATTTTTTACAATTTTCCCGACCGCAACACAATATTCACTGTTCCTTTGTTTCCCATTATTTCAAGTATTAGAAGACAGTGGCGTGCATATCCTTGGGATATTTTATGTTATAACAGGAAGAATTGAATCCATAGAGCAAAATTCTCCTAATAAAAGTTGCTTGTCTAAGTCTCCTCTATATACAGGTAAAATATTTCGGTGTTATTTATTAACACCCTGTATAACTAAAAAATTAATGTATCAGGCATTATTCAAAAGTACAACATTATACGGCGCTGAAACTTGGACCATAAGTAGACAACAAGCAAACAAGATAATGGTATTAGAAATGAATTTTTGGAGGCGTTCAAATTACATATTAAATTACTAGGCTATTGTACTGAGATGATGTATAATAGAGTATTGCAATTCATCTTCTGTATTACCAAAAAGAACTTGATCGTCCGCATATAAGAGGGTGTCTAATATAGTAATGTTTGAAATGGGGATATTACCATGAACTGTTAATCACCAGGATCTGATGATAGCATTAATATAAACATTAAACAAAAGCGGCGATAAAGGGCATCCCTGTCACACTCCACAATTTATTGATTTCCAGTAGGATAATTCTCTGCCAATTCTTACTGAAATTGTATTAATTGAAGGGGCTAGTTCCATATGGGCGTAAGGCACAAGAGCATAGTTTTGAGAAATCTTAATGTTTGTAAACAAGGTTACCACTCACAAGCACAGGTCTTTTCTTATGACTGAGCAGAGGTTTAAATTGTTCACTGAGTATTTAAGAGATATGAGAAGGCATAAATGTTAAAAGCTCAAAATTCAAGATGTGCCTTACGCCCTTATGGAACTAGCCCCTTCAATTGTATTATTAATTAATCCTAAAACTTACAAAGTCCTACGTAACCTTGGTCAAGAAAATAGCAAATAATAATAACAATAATAATAATAATAATAATAATAATAATAATAATAATAATAATAATAATAATAATAATAATAATAATAATAATGTCTTTTCCCTTCTGATCATTGTATTATCAAGAAAGGAAAGCAAGCGTTTTGAGTTATCGGTAGTGTAATTTTGAGTAAAAGAAGAGAGTGTGGGGTTGAATGTCAGGGACGGAAGCTTCCTCAGGGAAAAGATGCAGTCACTTTGCTTGCCTGGGGAATTACCAAGAAGCATCTTCCTCGGCATCGATCACATCATCTGTTGTATTATTTATATAAGTACACCGCTACCAAAAATTTGCAATACCATTTCATAGCCATTTCCCTTAAACCTGTGTAACTTTTGTTAAATCGTTTGTTCCGTTCCCGTAGAAGTTTTGAGGGGACGATTTCGTCTTCTTCTTCTTCTTCTTCTTCTTCTTCTTCTTCTTGTGATGTAGGATGGCATCCTGTTTATTTCCCCTTTATTCCTCAGATGAGTCATGTGTACTGTCTTTCCATCTCGTAGCAGGTAGATTTCGTGAAAAAAGTAAAATAATTTCTTCTTCTTCTTCAAATCAAGGATTAGGCCATATGCCTGTTCTGGCTTCACAGTGTATCAGTCCAACGTTTCTTAGGTCTTCCCGGGTGTCTTCTCCCTTTAGGTTTATCTCTATATATATAAAAGGCTTTGTCCTGACTGACTGAATGAATGACTGACTGATTGACTGAATGACAGGAATCAACGTACAGCCTAAACTATAACAGGTAGAGACTTGGAATTTTGACAGTACCTTCGTTGCATAATGTAGGTGCTCACTAAGAAAGGATTTTGAAAAATTCTGATTCTAAATGCCAAAAATTAAATGTTTTTGAAAATACTTAATCCCTTTTTACATATAATTATCAATTCCAAATCACAGAATATATTGTTGCCAAATGGTATCAGGTGGGCTTGGAAAAAACAAATGAAATGCACTTTTGACAAACAAGAGAAGTTATCAAAATAATTCATGTTATAAATAAATATTACAGAATAAAATCCACTAAAATAATGGAATCACATAACTTTCTCTACCCTGGACATAGAGAAAACAAAACGAGGTATGGTAATGTGTATATTATTATATTATATCGCAGGTTTTTGGAGAGAAAAGTATGAAAGTGATAATGCTTTATGGTAACATAAGAGTGGGAAATTTCCCGCCTCGTTTATGTTACAGGAATTTCTGTTTCTTCTTATTCAAACCTCTACCAGGCTTGCTGTGGACTGTACAAGCGATGGGATGCAAAATTCTAGATCCTCTATGAGCCATAAAAAACTATATCAAGCGTTTTCTGAGGGAATAGTTTGAGTGTAATAAGTCGTTCTTCCTATTTCAAATTATAAATGCCTATATAAGGACCTAGAATTTAAAATTGAAAATCCTTCATAAGTTAATTTCCAATTACAAAATACAAAACTCGGGCGACGCCGGGTCTTTTAAGCTAGTAATACATAATTCTTCTTGGGATCCTTTCTAGTGTCTTTCTATTAACATGTTCTGCCCATTGATTTCTATAATTTGCTATTTTTTCTTCTAGGGAAAATATTTTCAGTTCTTCTCTTATTTGATCATTCCTTATTTTATCTGATAAATTGCATCCTTTAACTGACCTTAAAAACTTCATTTCAGCGGCCTGTAATTTTTTACTATCGGCAAAGATGCTACGGCCATTACTTTATAAAGTTTAATTTGTGTTTCTTTTCTTGCCTTCCTTTTCAGATTTCTACTTATTGTGCCGCACATATGCTGAAACATTGGGAGTTTATATTTACAATCACTTTCATGTTTGTACGTGAAGTGAGTGTCTACAGGGCCGTCGCGTGGGCAGGGCGACCGGGGCCATCGCCCCGGGCGCCGCGACCAGGGGGGCGCCGTGGCAACGGCAAAAATAAAACAACAAAATTTGAAAAAATAAGTTAGATGTACATAACGTATTTTTTTAAAGGTAGGTATAACTGAATTTTGAATATTACGTTGTATGTATTTATTTAACAAATAAATACTTGACACCAATAACTTTACATTTGCTAAGTTATCCCAAAATAAATTGCCGGATTTGCTTGTATACTGTTAATAATAATAGCCTAATAATGAACTCTGTGGGCCCTAAGCATGTTCACACTTGCTGCCGTGTTGCGCTGTTCTGTTTTTATTTGTTTGAGTTTGAATCCTTACAGATAGGTGGAATGACGGGTGGGTGCACGTGGGATTGAGTTTGGGGGGGGGGGCGCCAACAAACCACGCGACGGCCCTGAGTGTCTAGATATTTAAAACTTGCTACTTGTTCTAGAGGAATGTCATCTAAAACAATTTTTGTCCTTATGATGCATTTGCCTTGAAAAGCCATTGTCTTGGTTTTATTTATAGAAATCATTTCTCTAAGTTAAAATATAGGTAGGCTACTTTCCTACCGCAATTTTATTTAACTTGTTAAACTTACTCTGGTGGTGTTCCTGAATTTTCACCTTTGTCAATTCGACTATCCGGAAAGTTTACCAAAGTAAATCAATAGTGCTACATAAGTATGTTTAACTCTTAGGTGCATAATGCATTGCATAATGAATACAAAACGAGTGGTAGCGTTTTATCTTCTTTTGAATCATAGATTTTAAAAGGAAAATAATTTCAGCTCGCTTTTGCTTAGAATAGTAATAAAAAACTTTTTTGGAAAATTCGTATGTAGCGGAATTTAGGCTCTTTTGGTTGGCAAAAATTTTTTTCTTAGAAACAAATGACATATGAAAACAAATGAATAATTCATATTTCTCTTATGGTTACCGAGGAGGCAAATAACGAACTCAATTGGAAAAATCCTTCGCTATAATACGGAATTGCAGACTTTGAATGAATAGAGGAGAAATGAATGTCGTAAGTAGAGTACGATTACTTCCACAAAGTCTCTGGCCTTGAAGACTAACCCAGCCAGCGAGCTTCTCGTTACCAGCTTGCGCAGACTCGCATGCGCGTAAGATCACTTAGCTACTGTTGAGCACAGAGTGAAGATCATGCAGCACGTTGCCAGTCGTAGAAAATACTATAATAGTTGAGTGGAGGGATAATGCCACAGCGAGACAGAGACAGACAACATGTGGAGTGGGATAGAAGAGCTGAGCCAATCAGGGTGCAGCTACCTCCCTAAGGCATGAACTCTAGGAACGGTGACACTCGCTCCTAAGGTATATACGTAAAAACCCAGAGACTTTGTGGAAGTAATCGTAGTCTAATGTTTTGAGCGAAACTATATACTGTACTAGCATGTGCCCGCGATTATTATTTCAAAAATAAAAAATTAAGAGCATAATAGTTACAACATTATATTTATTAACACCTAAATCACGTGGACTACATACCACGATTAGATAGCATCGCCTGGTAAAAGCGACCTCAGATTCGAGTTCCTTGGTCCAGAAAACCCCTGTATAGTGAGTTTCGTCCAAATAAAACAATGTTTGACCATATTAGGGCTAACAACATTCAAGCGATCGCGAAAGTTTAATTTCCAAGGTACGACAAAAATAGACAAAGCCAACTGTAATTGTCAAACTTCCATTTAATTTAATTCCAAACCCATCTGAAACCCACTGGCAACAATATGTTTTAATGTCAAATGTGATTTGGACTCGATAATTCTGTGTAAGTAGGGATTAAGTATTCTCAAAAACATTTGATTTTTGGCATTTAAAATCAATTTTTCAAAATCCTTTCTCAGTGAGCACCTACACTATGAAACGAAGGTACTGTCAAAATTCCAAGTCTCTACCTGTTATAGTTTAGGCTCTACGTTGATTCCTGTCAGTCAGGACAAAGCCTTTTATATATATATAGATTGTGTTGGCTTAAGATTGTGCTTTGTCAAAAATAATCTGGTCAATGGACCAAATTTTTACTCCCGAAGTTATGTTATTTTCAATTGTAAATTATTAATAGGTGCACGATAATAATAGTAGTGGGAATAACAGCATTTGTTGGGGTTAAAAATCAATGAAATGGATAATTTGTATGAAAGGGAAGTCAGTCCGTAAAACGAAACTTAACATAGACGGAAACAATGTTTATGATTCAAAATAACATAAACGTTAATAATTTAAGGGTTGGACAAACATGTTTACGACTGCCGTACCACGCATATGAAAGTGATCGGGTGTAGACAAGGATCCTCCCAATGTTATTGATTAAAGTGGAATAGGCAGAGGGGGTTGGGGTTTTAAAGCTAGGTGCGTAGTTCCGAAACCCCTGACAAGAATGTTGACTCCAAGCCAATCCCTCTTTCCCTTTGGCTCGGATCCTGCGGATATAGGCTGCCCTAAAAACCATTCATTTCAATAACGTTAAGAAGGCAACCCTTTAGACTCGCCCACCTACCCACCTACCCACCCACCTTCTTTCTCTTTCTCTTTTTCTCTCTCTCTCTCTATTTTTTCTTCCTTTTAAAAATTCTCTCTTATTTTCCCTGTATCTCTCTATTCTCGCCGGCACAAATCCACTGCTCTCATCACTAGTTGTTTTCCCTATCATTCAAACACATGCAAAGTAAAGAGTAATGCAGATGAACTATAACAGTTCAAGGGAAGTTACTCATATCGCTCAAGTCTTGAAATTATGGAAATCAGATCGTGTGAAAATGTTTGCATAATGAACCCGCTACAAACTTAACTTTGCCTGTAGAAGTGATACAAAACAAATTTACCATCTTCATTTAATTTCGGAAGATTAGGCCTATGCAAGTACTGTGGATAAATAAGAGGATAAATGGAGACATTCAAATATCTGGGAACAATAATTACTAGGGACCGGATTCTTAGGTTTTTACCTATTTTTTCCCTTACTTCCAAAACAAAAAGCGCTCATACACTTTTTCGAATCACGTACATAGGATTCACCCACATTAATTCTGTAGTACCTAAAAATACCTAAATCGGTTATAAAAACCTAAATATACCTAAACGGGATATGAAATCTAAAATATCTAATTTAGGCTCCTTTTGTGTCTTTTTTGTTTGTCATTTAAGAAATCGATATTTTGCGGAGAGACAATAATTTTTGTCGGGTTGAAATTAATACCACCAGCGTTTCGTTCAGCCCATTGTCGTCTAGGATGGACAGTATCTAGAGAGGAAGTGTAAGAGTACCGGCGTATTCCTTTTGAAATATTCGTACGAACAACCATTGTTGCCGTGTATGGACAAGGATATAGATTTCTGTGTTTTATAACCCTTGTTTACCTTTATTACTTCCCTGTTATTCATACTTAGTGATCACATTGTGAATTTTAAAAAGACGTGTTAATTATGCCGAAACAAATGAAATCGAGGTTATTACGGCAGTGGGTAGCACATTCAAATTCATTAAACAAACTACCCGAAAACGATATTTTGGGGGAAAAAACCTAAAAAAAACTATTTCACCTAATGAAAAACCTAAAACAGTGTTTTTAAAAACCTAAAAATCCGGTCCCTATTTATTAAATATTGATTCAAATTCATTAAACCAATTTATTCTACCCGAAAACGATATTTTGGGGGAAAAACCTAAAAAAACTATTTCACTTAATGAAAAACCTAAAACAGTGTTTTTAAAAACCTAAAAATCCGGTCCCTAATAATTACACATACAAGTAACATTAAAACAAATATTGATTGACGGTGGTAAGATCTACTTACCCCTTCCTTCATCAACCACATTCACTTACAGATTCACTCACGTTTCAGCAAAATGTGAAGAAACACTCACCTGTAACAAGCGAGAAAACAGCACATTACTGTCAATTCTATCTTACAATCTACAAAAGTTCTGGAATTCTGTTTTAAACATTAAGGGTGAATTTGGTTTCTATTAATAAAATATTTACGATAGTTCGCATGAATTTTTTCCCTCAACTGTTTTCATTGCCAGTTTAATCAGCCAATAATAACCAGTGGCGTAACGAAGAAAGCCCCATGAAAAGCTTAACTCAGGCCCCATAACAAAACAATTCACGATCAAGTATATGGATTCAGTAGTGAGACTCAGGCCGCGGGAAATATCAAATTTGACAGGCTGACAGGACCTCAGATGTATTAAAATTTACCTGTATTATTACTATTACAGGTAGGCGGTAATATTATTATTACTACTGAGTAGTTTTGTTCTCTTTCTTTTAATTCAGCTTTGTTTATACTCATTTTAGCCGCGAGGCCATATCAGGAGTTCGGCCTCCTATATCTGTGTCTATATAATAGAGTAGGCCATGGAACTATTGATTGTCAATTATTTCTATTATTGGTGTATTTTTATGGAGTAAATTTCAACTGATATTCTTTTAAATGAATATGATACAGGATGAAATGGTGAAGATGATTTATGGTATGTAAATATCCAACTCGGCATTTGTCTTTACGACTGGGGAAACCATGAAAAAATCCATGTCAAATTGGCCGGCCATGGGATTCGAACCTGGGACCTCCCGAATGAGAGTCCAAGAGAGTAGCTGTTGTAGTGTAGGAAATGGGGAAATAAAGTAGCATTACCTCCAAAATCTGGCACAGGCACACTGTAATAGCCCAATATCAGTAAACTATCAGTATGTAGTTTACAAGCCTTGGTAATAACCTATGTAGAATCCTCAAGGGTCATACGAAGCGGCGAAGACATAGTTTATATACAATCTAGCTTTAGCTCGGTTTAACTGACTAGATGAGCACAGAGTAGACACACAAATATTTAATTCTACAGAATGTTAGCTAACGTATGAAAGAGAATATTATCTTTATTGATAAGTTGTTCGTTCAAATTTCCCTATTTGTTATAAAGTTGGTCTAGAAAAATTTATAAATTCTCAAGTATATTTAGAGTTTGACTTTTGTTTTTAACGTGTAAAATGCTAGTGAAGCTCCAGTTCAGAGCTGGCCATGTAAGTTACATAGGCCTAGGCCTACATCATAATATGTTACAAAAATGTTATCCCTGAGGATAACCACAAGTTGGTTGAAATACATTTCATTTCAATATTTTTAAGACTGTAATATTGAAAAGGCGGAGTTAGTGCATTTTGGTACTTCAGCTTATGCCGATAACAGCAGAATTGCGAAGTTACAAGCAAACTGCCTTATAAACGACTAGCTTAAAAGACCCGGCGTCTCCCGGGTTTTGTATTTTGTAATTGGAAATTAGCTTATGAAGGATTTTCAATTTTAAATTCTAGGTCCTTAAATAGGCATTTATAATTTGAAATAGGAAGAACGACTTATTACACTCAAACTATTCCCTCAGAAAACGCTTGATATAGTTTTTATGGCTCATAGAGGATCTAGAATTTTGCATCCCATCGCTTGTACAGTGCACAGCAAGCCTGGTAGAGGTTTAAATAAGAAGAAACAGAAATTCCTGTAACATAAAATTGTAATATCGAGGCGGGAAATTTCCCACTCTTATGTTACCATAAAGCCGTTTTGGAGATGAAATTAAACAGAAAGCATTATCACTTTCATACTTTCCTCTCCAAAAACCTGCGATATAATATAATAATATACACATTACCATACCTCGTTTTGTTTTCTCTATGTCCAGGGTAGAGAAAGTTAGGTGATTCCATTATTTTAGTGGATTTCATTCTGTAATATTTATTTATTTATAACATGAATTATTTTGATAACCTCTCTTATTTGTCAAAAGTGCATTTCATTTGTTTTTTCCAAGCCCACCTGATACCACTGGTAACAATACGTTCTGTGAATTTGTTTTGATAATTCTATGTAAAAAGGGATTAAGTATTTTCAAAAACATTTAATTTTTGGCATTTAGAATCAGAATTTTTCAAAATCCTTTCTTAGTGAGCACCTACATTATGAAGCGAAGGTACTGTCAAAATTCCAAGTCTCTACCTGTTATAGTTTAGGCTGTACGTTGATTCCTGTCATTCAGTCAATCAGTCAGTCAGTCATTCATTCAGTAAGTCAGGACAAAGCCTTTTATATATATAGAGATGAGATGTGACGACAGCAGAAATATAATGTACTTTCTACGTGACGTGACTTAGGCTATTCATGAAAAAAAGAAATCGCTAGATTTGAAGAGTAAACACGGCGTTATCAGGCAGCGATTAGGAACTTCCCGCTTACATCGCTGCAAATGGGGCAAATCCACGTCATATCAGAGCAATATATTTACCCGTTCAGATAAAGAAATACAGTACTAACAACTTTTCTTTCCACTGTATGTATTAATTTAGCAATACTTATTTCCAATTCTCATGCAAATGTAGGCCTAGATGTAGGGCAAACGCGCCTAATTTCACAGTACCCCTAATTTCTCAGTATCTTTTTATTTTATTTATTGCAAAATCAGGAACAGTAATGGAAAAATAAAAAATGTATACAATAGAAGAGAAGATGCCCTCTTTCGTGAATAAGATGAAATATTTCCACTACTGTTCCCAATTTTGCAATAAATAAAATAAAAAAGTACTGCGAAATTAGGCATGTTTGCTGTACACAATATTCACAGATTAGCAAACCAACGTTAATGGGAAAGAAATATTTACAGTGCAGAATAGGGCCTTTATCATTTTAATTGCCGATGTTTAATTTCAGATGTTTTGCCGGATTTTGGCTATAAGTTACTTAGTGTGCTTATTCCAAATATGTAAACAGTTTTTCTCTGCCAGCTCTACATTTATATAGATGTTATTCGTGAACTCTTAGTCTAGCGAAACTAAATCTTGCTTGATAATATAGCTAGTGAAGGTTCTTGATCATACTTTGGACCCGTAGGACGAAAACTGTACGAAGTACAGAAAAAAAAAACTAAAAGCTGGATTATTTTTTGGCCCTCAAATTGACAGCTCATTAGTCATAAACGACCGTACAATATGTGATATCAATTTTTTGAAAGACCCCATGTTATATTGTTATTGTAATGTTAATGTAATGTTAGTGTGTTGCTTTTTTCTTCGCGTGATGTAGAAGCTAAAAATAGGCACTGTATTTTATTTATATCAAACGTAAAATGGGAAAATATGCATAATGGTAATACCATGTCTCACAAAACTAAAGCTGATAGGGCAAAATAATGGCACATTTGGCATCAGCGACCTAAATATACCCAAAAATAAGTATAAACTCTAAGGCAGCAAAATGGTTGTTGGTCTGTGTGAAGTATCCAATGAACTACAATAGTTTGTCTAGTTTACTAGCAGGTGCTTGCGGCTTCGTCCACGATAATTAAATCGAAGATTAAAAAAAATTAGAGCACAATAATTAAAACATTATCACTTACACGTGAATCATTCATAAACTAAACGATTAATAATTACAATGAAACAGTTAAAAATCCGGCTTTGGAGTGCATTCCGCGATTAGAAAGCGCCTCTATTGTGTTTGACATTATAAACAAACGAATCGACCAGGGTGAGCTCACAGAATCGAAGCCATGGATAATTCCATGCGTTGCTTTTATTTCCAAGTTTTGACAAAAGAAGGCAAAGCCACCTGCAATTGATTTGACAATTGAAATGTATTACCGAAAACGGATGCTCCGATAGCCCAAAAAAAATTTACGTTTTCTGCCAGTTTTTCACTCATGACTTGCGAACGAAAGCAAAAATTAAAAATCCGGATTCGAGATGCATTCGGCAACTCTTTAGTCCATCCAGGTTTAAAATTTCAGATTTCTGCGTGCAGGTTAGTAAGTTGATTATCTAATGTAATCTATATTAATAAAAGGAAGTGTCTGTCCTCCGTCTGTCTGTCTGTCTTCCGTCTGTCCGCGATGCCCAGCGAAATCTACTCAACGCAGAGATCTGGAATTTTATACATAGGCGGACTAAAGGGTCGGAATGTGCACCTCGAAGCCGGAATTTTAATTTTCGCTTTAGTTCGTGAGTTATGAGTGAAAAACGGGCAGAAAACGTGTATTTATTCCGTTTTCGAAGCATGAGTTTTAGTAATACAAATCAATTACACTGGGCTTTGGCTATTTTTGTCATTCCTTCGACATAAAAGCATCGCGATCTCTTGAATGTTGTAGCTCACGCTGGTCGATTCATTTGTTTTTAATGTCAAGGCACGCAAACATAATATGAAATTTTCAACCTACACCGAAGAGGATTATTATTATTATTATTATTATTATTATAGGGATAATCAAAATTAGCCTAAATATGGTCAAACGTTGTTCGATTTGGACGAAACTCACTATACAGGGGTTTTCTGGGCCAAGGAACTCGAATCTGAGGTCGCTTTTACCAGGGGACGCTACCTAATCGTGGAATGCACTCCACGTGATTTAGGTGTTAATAATTATAATGATTTAACTATGCTCTTAATTTTTAGTTTTAATTTTTGAAATAATTATCGCGGGGGAAGCCGCGGGCACATGCGGGCACATGCTGTTTGTCTGTCTGTCCACGATGCCTATCGAAATCTACTGAACGCAGAGATCTGAAATTTTAAAAATAGATGGACTGAAAGGTGACCGAATGCACCTCGAAGCCGAATTTTTAATTTTAGCTTTCGTTCGCGAGTTATGAGTGAAAAACTGGCAGAAAACGTGATTTTAGCGCTGTCGAAGCATCAGATTTCAGTAATACATTTCAATGTCAAATCAATTGCAGTTGGCTTTGGCTATTTTTGTCATACCGTGGAAATAAAATCATCGCGATCGCTTGAATGTTGTAAGCCCACGCTGGTCGATTCATTTGTTTAGAATGTCAAGGCCCGTAGACATATGAAATTTTCAACCTACACGGAAGAGGGATAATCAACATAGACCTAAATATGGTTAAACATCGTTCGATTTGGACGAAACTCACTATACAGGGATTTTCTGGGCCAAGGAACTTGAATCTGAGATCGCTTTTACCAGGCGACGCTATCTAATCGTAGTATGTAATTCACGTGATTTAGGTGTTACTAAATATAATGATTTAACTATTATGCTCTTAATTTTTAATTCTTGAAATAATTATCGCGGGCGATCGCTTGATTTTGTAAGTCCATTCTGGACGATTCATTTGTTTAGAATATCAAGGCCCGAAGACATATGAAATTTTCAACCTACACGGAAGAGGGATAATCAATATAGGCCTAAATATGGTCAAACATTGTTCGATTTGGACGAAACTCACTGTACAGGGGTATTCTGGGCCAAGGAACTCGAATCTGATGTCGCTTTTACCAGGCGACGCTATCTAATCGTGGTATGTAGTCCACGTGATTTAGGTGTTAATAAATATAATGATTTAACTATTATGTTCTTAATTTTTAATTTTTGAAATAATTATCGCGGGCGAAGCCGCGGGCACATGCTAGTAAATAATAAGCTAAATGCTTCGGGGAAAAAAAATAGATTTAAAGCGATCCATGTATGTATCTACATTTTCCGCCTTTAGACTAGACCGTCGCCCACCACATCTGAGGCAGAGAAGTTGCCGACACACCAGGGGATTACCCTGTAATCTGCTTTTCCGAAGCATCTGCTAGTACTTTAGGCAATACGACTCATCGAGCTGTTTCTGACACTTTTGCTTTCTTTTCTACTCAAAGAATATAAGCTTTTAAAAAGATTCCGTGCTATCGGGCGTAGCCTGTTCAACCAATAGTCTATTGGACTTTAATTAAATCAAGTCACAAGTTAAATAATGAAATTGATGTAATTCAGCGTTATGCTTAAACTATACTAGCCTTGAGAATATTTTAGGTGAAAATTCCCCTGATATCGGAATTCGAGCCCATGACCTTCCGCTTTCCGTGATCTTATAATCTGCCGAAATAAAGGAAGTTAATACCGAAATGAGCCGTTTTTTCCACCAATAAATCAGGATCCTAGCCGTTACCGAATTTGTATATCGGTATGTATTCTCTGTGAGCTACTTAATGACATTTTATAAAGTTTCCACAAAGTTGTGGTCAGGCCATCCCACATATTAGATAGCCTTTATATCCATCAATAGTTTGACATATTTCTTTCACTTCTATTTTGTTAATACTGTAGGCTATCTACTGTTAGACTGTTAAAAGTATTTTTAATACTTTACGTCGTCTGTTAACTGAAAATTAAAAAAATAGAAGTTGTATTATTTACATTGCAAAACTTAACAAAAAAAAAAAAAAAGAAAGAAAGAAAGAAAAAAAAACAAGGTCAATGCAAAAGACTTTATTAAATTGAAAAGCAATGAAGGAAATTTCGTATTAATATTATACAACCAATTCCGAAAACATTAAGCTTTGCACTGTCAATTAGTGTACAATCGGTTGTCCAAATATTTACTTAGCGAAATTTGCTGTAAATGTTTGAATTAAGAATTTCATAAGTAGCCTATGTCGTTAAAAATGCGTTAAATTAATAAATATTACGACTTAATATCAAGCAAATATGACGAAATATCGCAAAACTAAGAAAATATTATGCAACAATATGCAAAATGAAATCAATTTTCTCTTATTAGGCTATTTTTGTCTTGTGTATATTTTAACACTAGCATGTAATAGACTGTATTATTAAAAATATTTTTTTTTAAACTCCCTACTTTGTGGAATCTGCATTCTTTTTTCAATAGATCTGTAACTAATTTAAATTATTTTATTTACTGTATTTGTTATTAAGTGCAAGTATGGTACTTTAAGAGATTGTGCGGGGGACGGGAAAATGTATATCTGTCTGTACGCGCGATAACTCAAATACGCTTTATCGGATTTTCATAAAACTTGATATACGCATTTATAACGTCCATGGGAAGACGCCCATTCATTTTGGACCAAACCGGTTGACCGGTACCGGAGTAACAACTAATTTAGTGCCTATTTTATGGTAATATATTTTAATGGATTTATCAAATGCAAATCATTTCTCATGACAACATATTGTTTTGACAGTGTTCATATACGGCTTTGTAAGTTGCAATACAATTACCTTTGACAAATAACACTATCCACACATTCCTTCACATATGCTTATCAAACTAGACCTTTGTTCTTCCGTAAGCCCTGCTTAATGAATCTATCTGGAGCTTAACTCGGAAATCTATTACAAAAATAACTTCTCATATCAAACTATCAATCATCACTGATGAAACAAAAGAATTCTGGCACTTTGTTACATCAGTTTACCTGATTTTATTTTATGTTCGCCCTGTTTTCAAATTTGTGTACAATTTCAAATGCATAGTCAGTTCGAATAAATAAACACTATAATGGGCGAACTGCGTAAGCTTCGCATGAATTTACTGGTATCTTGTAATATGACACACTTTTATAAAATAAATGGAATTAAATTTGGCAGAATCAACCCTCAATAATCTTGAATGGGCGCTGTTTAATGTAATTGGACCCACACTATAACAACAAATTATCTTCTGGCTTGCATAAATAACTCGAGATAGCCGTTATCAGCAATCACTTAGCACTACACGCTCATATATGGTTACTCACTATTATTTTCTTCATTCTTACTGTGTAAGACACTCCCACTACAATCTGTATCATTATAATACTCGTAATACAAGGTTTCATTAAGATCCCATCCCACAGGGCATAAAGAATATTATTCTAGTACTCATCTACATATTCACGATATTGAACTTCAGATGTTATATGATTACTCTGTTAGAGTTTGTTGAATTATTACAATTTATTAAGTGTCCATTTAGGCCACACAGACCGAGCCATTAAAATACAGATTTTCATTATAACACTTGTGTGGTATCGGTTATTATCGAACAGGAAACGATCTTTGAAGCCTTGAGAGCAGAAAATGAAACTGCGTAACAAACAACGTGTATTTAAAATAAAATCAATTCTATATATTATTGTTTCTCGGGCTTTCAACCGGTTGAGTTCTAGGTTTGTTTCCAAGCTTTCGGCAACAATCTCTGCTGCCATATTCTGGAAGAAGTGAGCTGGATGGGAAAAGGCTGTTCTTATATAGGAAAAGACTGGGAATTTTAGAATGAGGGGTGGGCCAATAGGTAAATTAGAGAGTGGATTCATTGAATGGGGGGTTCTGACTGGTCCAATAGCAATGAAAAGGTTACAGGTTCACTTTCATGTAATATTCAACTTCTTTCAACGATTACAGCCAAATGGTTCATGTTATAAACATTTGAAGACTACTTCCATCCTCAAAAATCTTTTACAACTCTGTTCCTGTACATTTTTTAGGTAACACTAACTGTTCACCGCATTTCGTCTGTTTGAACATTTGTTTGATATACATTCTACAATGTTTGATGTTTTCCCAATTTGGTATGCATTTTTTAATAGCCTTTTGCTTTATGGTATTCGTCTCTGGGGAAACGGCACAGGGATTTCAAATGTTCTCGGCTTACAAAAAACGCAATACGTATAATAACAGGCTGTAGTTACAGTGCGCACTGTAAACATTCAGTTATTAAAGTTTGTTACACACACAAAAAAATCTAGATTCTGTTACTCTCAGAAAAGACATCCATAATTATCACACTGGGAATAATCATCTTATACATCAATTATCTATTAGATTGACAAAATGAAAAAACTGGTTATATACTTTAGTCATTACAATGTTTAATAAACTGCCATGTGAGTATCATTATGTTTCACTAAATTAATGTATAAGTGTTTTATATAACTGGCTTTCCAAACATCCTTTTTATAATATTAATGACTAGGGGGCGGATTTCTATGACATGTCAAATTTTTCCCCTTTGCATTATTTCAGGTTTCCGACTACTTTTAACCCGATTCCAAGCATCCTGGTGAAAATGGAACGGCTTTTATTGTGCATATAACTATTGTGGCATATTTAGTATGAATATGCATATTTAGGCCATATTTTTTGCATGTTTTTGTGCATATTAAAGAAATTTTGAAGTTTCATATCATATTTTGAAAATTTTGCATTACAGTATACTGATACTTTTTGATAATTTACAGATATTTTAAATAATTAGGATTATATTTTAATAAAATGAATTGTAATTAAACTTAAAAAATATATACATAATGTGCAAGTGGTAAAGTCATATTTTAAAATTTATTGGTCAGGTCATAAATGCATGCATATATCCTATTTTTAGGTCATAGAAATCCGCCCCCTATTAATGACATTATTGAACTATCTTTAATAGATATTCCATTCTGATGTTTTATATTTAATATTGTATATATTACTGCCTTATTATTTACTTGTAGTTTGTGTTAGTGTTGGGTTATATAGTCAACAAAATTATTCACGAAACTCATGACATAAATGTAAATGTATACATGGATAATCCTTGAAGTCATTATAAACGACGTACGGTATGTGTAAGGATTTAAATTGTTTATTTCATGTCAAGATGGGGAGAATTTTTTGGACGCCAGGTTTAGGCTACTATTCACAGAACTATTAAATTTCTTTTTTACTTTGATTCTTTACTTGTTTAGGCCAATTTATTTATTTAGCCTGGTAGAGATAAGACCATCGGGTTTTCTCTTTCCCTCTATCAGGAATCCAAATACAGAATTACAATACAAAAATTACGAAAAAAGAATACAACAAAGAAAAGAAAGTAGGGAACAGTATAACTCACTGTTATATGTGATATTTTGGTTTTAGAAACATGGAAAATGACCAAATTTGATGATATATTATTCTTTAGGACCTATAGATTCCATAATAGCCTATAAGCACTCTATATATGTACGAAGATTCTAAATGCAAGTACAATCGTCAAGAAGTGCGCACAAAATTAACGAAAGATGGCGCTGTGAAAATTCGTTAAATAAAATGTCAATGTTAAGAGCTAGTAAATATAATGTTTTAATAACTTTATTGTTAAATAAATTACTTGAATAGCATCCAGCGGTTTTTTTAAAGATATTTATTATCTGCATGCTCCATTACACTACGAAATACTACATGCAATAACTTATTTATTATATCCATAGTACATTTCCTTAATATATTGGGTTGCAGTTTGTCATAGTTAATAACTTAGTATTTACAAATTTTTAAACTGCTTTCTTAATACTACTACATTCCTATCTTAATAACTATTTCTTATAATTATATATATATATATATATATATATATATATATATATATATACATACATACATATTTATTTCATCATATGTTGGGTTACAGTTTGTCAAAGTTAATACTATTTACAAATTTTTTAAATTGCTTTCTAAATGTTTGAGTGAGTTCACTACTTTCGAATAAGTAAACGCGGGCACCTGTTAGTCTATACAGCGTGTTAATATTTTACCTGTGTATTGAGGGGACACAGAAAAGCAAATTTTATTAGGAACTTTTTGCTCTATGACGTAAAATGTCTATGCTACAAGGCATTAAATTCATTGCAATTTGGGGCTCATAAGTCAATAATTACGCAAAATAGGGTTAAAACTTTCATTAAATTGACTTCATGCCTTCCTAGTGATCGATAAGAAAAACTGATTCTTAATCATTCATCAACAGCTGTATCATAATTTAGAGTTTTCATAATCTGCAAAATTTACAGACTAACCACATGCCTGGCCGCCACTGCATTAGTTTTTTATTCATAACTAAAGTGTTAACAACGAAGTTTCTTTGTTTTGCATTTTTTCAAATGTTAGAAGTCAGTGGCGGCCGGCTTTGAGAGATTTTATGCTGTAACAGGAAAAATTGAATCCATAGAGCAAAAGCCTCCTGGTAAAAGTTACTTGTCCATGTCCCTTATATACACAGGTAAAATATTTAGGTTGAGAAAATTGTAAGGAATTTTTAGCCTTAACCCTCAATAAAAAGATTAAACAACTAATGAAGCGAGAGACCACGTAGTATTAGATAAACTAAAATATTATATTAGTAAAATTGGAATGAAATATCAAACAGCGTATTACTATATAGTCAAGAAATAATTAAGATAGTTAGGTTAGAAAAACCAAATGGTACACAATATTTAAATTATAAGAATGTTATATTCCATTTAAACGTTAATAAGTTAGATTATACGTATGCAATATTATATTTATCAAATAGCCTAATAGTATAGATATAGAACACCTGTTTGATATATTGAAGAGGCCTATATCAAACAGGTGTTCTATATCTATACTATTAGGCTATTTGATAAATATAATATTGCATACGTATAATCTAACTTATTAACGTTTAAATGGAATATAACATTCTTATAATTTAAATATTATGTACCATTTGGTTTTTCTAACCTAACTATCTTAATTATTTCTTGACTATATAGTAATACGCTGTTTGATATTTCATTCCAATTTTACTAATATAATATTTTAGTTTATCTAATACTACGTGGTCTCTCGCTTCATTAGTTGTTTAATCTTTTTATTGAGGGTTAAGGCTAAAAATTCCTTACAATTTTCTCATTCTAAATCACCCTCATATACAAGATGAAGTTTATTAATAAAATATTTAGGTGTTATTCATTAAAACCCTGTATAATGAAACGAACAAGTTTATCATGGAGGTGATTAGCGTTAATGGGTCTTGGTACTCATATTATCCCACATGAGGTCACAGAGTCCACTAAAAGCTGCTAATTGAAACAAACAACTAAGATAAGACATGGAGTCCATATTCCTTTCATTGTAATATTCATGAAACGCAAGCCATCGCTGTAAACTTCCTTAGTTCAAGTAATCAGAACAAGAAATATCAAAATTATTGAAATAACTGATTTTCAACAGATAAGGGTTAATATTAAATATTTAATACACTTTTCCACCTTTACCCTTAACATATAATATACAACTTATTATGAAAATGCATTTCGGCGTATGCTGCGCCATCTTCAGTTCAAATAAGATGTAATGAACACCACAATTCTTCTCAAATAATGTTGTTTATAAAATTTGTTAATTGGTAACCTAGGTCACCGTTGTAGTCAAGTCAAATAAATGATTTTGGTCAATTATGTTTTCATTAAGGATGTTATTTCTGTTCTTATAAATTTGAAAGTTTTCCAATAAAAGTATGATTAGAAATTTAATCAGAAAACACAAAATGAAATTACATAACAAACAAAACCCCATTAGCCAACTCACACCTCTACAAAAAGACAACAATAATAAATATTTTGCTACATTTAATTACACAGATAACAGAATACATGCTATAACAAAGTTACTACGTAAAGAAAACTTTAAAATTGCTTACAGAACAAACTGCAACTTAAAGAATAAATTGTACAGCAATAATACTAACTCTGTAGATAAAATGGAAGAAAGTGGAGTGTACAAATTGACGTGTATTGATTGCAAAAAGATATATGTGGGACAAACTGGTAGAAAATTCAAGCAAAGATTCAATGAACATGTCTCTGACTTTAAATATGGCAGATTACGCTCAGCGTATGCTAAACACCTGCTTGATAGTGGTCATAGATTGGATAATTTAAATAACACCATGGAAGTCCTACATATCTGTGATAAGGGTGTTAGACTAAATACATTGGAAAACTTTCAAATTTATAAGAACAGAAATAACATCCTTAATGAAAACATAATTGACCAAAATCATTTATTTGACTTGACTACAACGGTGACCTAGGTTACCAATTAACAAATTTTATAAACAACATTATTTGAGAAGAATTGTGGTGTTCATTACATCTTATTTGAACTGAAGATGGCGCAGCATACGCCGAAATGCATTTTCATAATAAGTTGTATATTATATGTTAAGGGTAAAGGTGGAAAAGTGTATTAAATATTTAAGAAATATCAAATTAACAGCGAGTAACAGGCGATTAAAGTTTACATGCCTGGCTATTTGAAGTGCACTGAGGTTTAAAAACTGTCTCAGGAACACCTGTTCCATGCATTACGTTATTTTTGCCGCATTCAAAATCTATCTTCTCCCACAAAAATAGAGATACAGCTGTGACTTTTTTTTACAATGCACTTTTCAATGTCTATAATAAAATGTCTGATCAGAGTTTCTGCATAGGTCTTAGTCCTTTTTTAAGAAAAATATTTAGTATAATCATACGTCATATTTCAGTCATTTCATAAAATATGGGAATATTTCCCTCAAAGAGAGACGTTACAAAACTAGTGTAATTGGGAAGTCAAATAAAAGTCTAAAACCTAGAGTTCACTGAATATTCAGGAATTATGTGTATTTGAAGTTGTTTCATGTGTAAAATTTGTCGATTACTTATTTATTGCGTTGTAGTTAATTTTTTTTTTGGCATTTACAGAATGATTTTAACAATTAGTAGTCAAGAGTAATCAGCTACGTCAAGTTTGATTTGATAAAATATACATCTCAAGGTACAATTTGGCATAAGATTAACTTAAAAAACTATGTGTGGTTAACTGTTATGTAAAGTAGCAAAAAGTGACTTTTTGTCCCACCCATAATGGTGATAGTTTTGTTAAATATTATTGTAACAATTAAATAAATGATATGACAATCTTGAAACAGTTTATAATTTTTATTTAATCCCTCATGCCTTCATTAATAATAATTGATGATATTAAAGTGATGATGAAGTAGTTTAAAAAATCACTCTGAACATATGGGGCATCCCTTATAATTGTAATTTAACATTATAGGCAAATAAATTATATGTTTAGAGTAGAGAAAGTGACATTTTTTTAGAATCAAGGTTATTTCACTTGGTTAGTTCATTACAAGAAGGTAAGTAAAATATAACTTATTGTGGACATTTCGAAATCAGATTACATTGGCAGTAGCACAGGAGAGCGTGTTATACGCCCATGCCAGAATCAGTTTCTGAGCATATCGTGATGAATACTGTAATGAGGCATGGGTTCATGACCAGGGGCAATACAGGTCATTATAATATCGGCCAGTAGTGACACCCATGCCTCAAGGCGTCTGCCAAGAAGCTTCCGAACCTTGCCATGCATAAATTACATAGAAGGGATTCAACAGAGGTACGGTTTCCTCCCAACGCCCCTCGAGGGACATAATGTGGTGTCAATGTCTTATCTTCTGTTATTCATTACTAGACCTGGGATTTTAAGGCAAATGCCTATTTTGTTCCTTATGAAATAACATGAAAATTTTTAAATATATGGACGTTTCATGACAAATCACTTACATTTGTAGAGTTTTATAGTGCCCTAAAATGCCTCTTTGGACCTTTAGAGCCTATTTTATTATTTTAGTGCCTAAAATGCCTATTTTGTACATTTAAAATAAAATTCAACTTCTGTAATTTTTACAATCATATAATGGGCATCCCTCAATGAAAAGCAGAACAGCAGAGGTGGATTTTTCACGGAAACTTGATTATTCCAAACAATTGTCGCTAAAGGAATGCTGACTGACGGGGAAGGGGGAGGATTAAGGGGGAAGAATTACTGTGTCAAGTCACCAGTGAAAGAACATCTGTTTAAGTGAATATAGTTCGGGATCTGCAGTTAATTCTGTTAAGAATAGGTATACCACATTTCTTGCAGAAAAAAAGGCCATGTTGCAGTTTAAGTGTATATTGTAATATTTTAAAGTCTATTTTCTGTCTATCTACACATTTTTAAAGCATATTTATGTGCCTATTTTCTCTTTTAAAAGCCTATTTACTTGTTTCAAAAGCATATTTTAGGTGATTAAAACTATTTTTTTTAGAGCCTAAAATCCCAGGTCTATTCATTATTTATGTATGAGGGTATAAAATACGTACACGGAACTGGAAAATCTAAAGTGAAATTCGAAATTTTCCAGAAACGATCTTATTTCCATAAAAGTTACGTTCATCAGTTTTTGTATGTACCTACGCTTTTTAAAGATCGGTGTCGCCGGGTTTTGTATTTTGTGTGCAATTGTAAATTAAATTATGGAGGACTTATGTATAGGGGCCTAGAGTTTGAAGAAAAACACTAATCCTTAAATCGCAGAAGCAATTTTCCAGACTGGGAAAAGCGCCTAGCGTCTAGAAACGAGAACGAAGAGAACTTCATAAATACAAGAAGAAGAATGTGCGCGATTCAATTTCTCACGAGAATTATTAACTCGTGGCGGACTGCAAAGAAAACAATTAACACGATGATTAGGCCCATAGTTTATTCTGTAAATGTTACACATGCTGTACTTTGTTTTCTGTCACGTTAATTGACTACAAATTTAAGGGAAATTATTGTACTCAACAGGACACATTAGGCATTTAGGGGTTAACACCAAGGTCCTACTTCATAGAACTTGCTAATAATAGCCTCTTAGTTAATGATAATAGAAATTTTCATAAAATATGTTCACTATTTTTTTTCAGCTGTGTTTATACTCCTTTTAGCTAGGAGCCCATATCACAGTTCGGGATCTGTGTCTATACAGGAGGGTAGGCCATGGAACTATTGCTTGTCAATTGTTTTTATTGTTGGTGTTGGTCTTGGACTCGCATTCGGAAGGTCCCAGATTCAAATCCCGTGGCATGCCAATTTGACATGGGTTTCTTGTGGTTTCCCCAGGCGTTAAGGCAAATGATGAATTGGATATTTATATCCAATATTTATACCATTTCATGCTGTATCACATCCATTTAAATTAATATCAGTTTAAATTTCCTCCATAAAATTACACCAATAATATAAACAATTGACAAGCAATAGTTCCATGGCCTACTCTACTGTATAGACACAGATCCCGAACTCCTGATATGGCCTCGTATAAAAAATGGTATATTGCGATACAAGTGCCGTAAGCGATGCATACGGATCGAGGAAAGAATTTGAAAAAACGAGGCGGTTACGGCACGAGTATTGCATGCAATTTTTTGCACGATGATTATTTATATCAATTTAATTATATTAATTGAGATATTACCTGAAAATATTATGTATATACATTATTGAAGATAGATGTTTATTTCAGAAAGTGATTCGCATGTGTTTATGGGAACCGAATATTTGTCCTGGGGGGCCTTGGTCCATAAAGGCTTGTATTATGATGTGTGGCGTAAGTAAATTCTTACCGCACGGAGATTTCTTTTGTTTTCATAGCAACAAGATTGCTTGCGAGAATGACAACTTACGATCCACGGCAACAATATTCGTAAGTACCACTAATTGGTTAAGTCGTGCAAAAAAGGATTGTAAACACAGCTGAATTGCAAAGTCATCAAAATCCTAGTCTTAGTCATTGTATTTCAATTAATTTTGGTGAAAGATGGCTTAGAAACTCAAAGTGGTACTGTTGTATAGTAGGCTAGTTCAGGTGGCATTGCGTGTCTGTAAAGTATGAAAAGCTCGATCACTTGAGAGTTCTCGCATGTAATTTCCACGTTTTAACTTGCTTATCTACTTAACCGAGATAACACACAACATACCTGAACAATTTGCACATCTGGTTTTCCTCATTTCGTAGCAAACAACTGATAAATATGTAGCACTTATTCAAACAATGAACAGAACTATGGTCCTGTAAGATCTAATAGGAAAGAACTTCGAAGGCGGATGCAAGAATATAACGATGTAAAATTGCGTCAATACATGTAAAAGAAAAGACTAACAGCCCATCAAATTCTTTTTAGTTCAATTTTTTTTTAGATATATTTATTTAAGGACGCTTTTTAACCAGGGTCATCAGCAACCACAATAATTAATACATTAATATTGAGTAAGTGGTACAAGAAGTGCTTCAACATTTTTAAATCCCTATAATATAAAGCCACATGGCTGACTGACTGACTGACTCACTCACCCACTCACTCACTCACTCACTCACTCACTCACTCACTCACTCACTCACTCACTGACATTAATGTTCGCCCACTTCCAGATGAGCCAGAAACTTGAAATTTGGTACACATAATTATAACTTTTAGGCTGTAACTTAAGCCACAGGAAAGTTCCAAAAAGTTTATTTGTTTAATTTTTAGCCCTAAAAACCCCCGAAAAAGGGTTTGGTTTCCATGGCAACGGTATTATCAAACACTGTTCACATAGGGCTCTGAAAGGTAATAGCCAATACATGGCCGGTTTCTATAAACTCGCGAATTACCTATGGGTAAATTATCTAATGCACAGAATTTACACAATTTACACAAGAATAACACCACACAAACACAAATAATTTAAAGATAGCAATCACTTACACTTGTGGCGAGTTTCTAGTTAAATGTCCTCTAGGTAAATATGAAAATGACAGAAAAAATGTTCCTACAAACTTGGGCTAGATCTGTCCAAGGGTAAATCTTTGGGTTAATTTGTCCTTTCATGGATGGCTGGATAAAATTTAACCTTTCATAGGATCAATAACAATGAGAATCAAAGCCTTCTGAATTAAATTAACTGTACAACTCCAAGGCCTTGCTCATTATACCATTGTAGGTTAAATGGAACTAATTTGTCCATGGGTAATTTACCCATAGGTAATTCACAAGTTTGTAGAAACCGGGCAACAGCAGACTAAATACACGCACTCTATCTCCCATAGATCTTTTAAAAAAACCTTTCCCGAGAACTTTAGCGGGGGTTTGGGGGCGGAGTATATTACAATACTCTACACAGAACTATGGTCCTGTAAGAACTAATACGAAAGAATTTCGAAGGCGGATGCAAGAACATAACGATGTTATGAAAGGAGAACTGTTAAATTGCGCCAATACAAGTAAAATAAAAGACTAAAAGCCTATCAAATTTGTTTTTAGTTCAATTTTATTAAGTGCCAGAATGGTACTAAGACTGTATGGTGGATGCGCAGCAGAAACGAATTTATCTGATGAGACTCGTCACTCGAGTTGGATTTATTAAGACCATTCCATGAATAAAAATGTAACGGATTATACAAATAATAAATTATTACTTTCGTACTTTGTTATATAAAAACAAAACTAACAGCTGCGAGATCACGGCATACTATGAACCAACCATCCATGAATCGATTCGAGTCACCACATTGTAACCAATGCTACCAATGATGCATATGCAATTATGCATAGTTAAC
Organism: Ectobius pallidus; assembly: GCA_964059195.1. Taxonomy (NCBI): domain Eukaryota; kingdom Metazoa; phylum Arthropoda; class Insecta; order Blattodea; family Ectobiidae; genus Ectobius; species Ectobius pallidus. Next base: position 20,207,207 of record CAXKWD010000004.1, on the reverse strand, counting down.
ATAATTCAGGTATTATCGCCGCACTCAATTCGTTGACAGTTAACATCAAAGAAGTCGCCGCCGCTTGGAGTAGTTGCCATACTGCACAGTGTTAGTAAACAGAGCGGGAAGATGTAGATGCAGCAAAACACATACGTGGCAATGACATTGAGCAATGAGAGAATTGGCAACACGAATTCAGTCAGCGGTTTCTTTTGAGAAAACCTTTTACAGTAACAACAAGCATTGTAATATGAGAACAAAGCGAGCCGCCCGTCAACGTTATGAGTGAGGCGATAATAAGCTAACAGCAGAACAGGATAAAAGCACTCTAACTGGCTTGCACTGAATTGAAATTGTGATTTTAATCAGTGCATATTTATATTATTTCGATTTACAAACAAGTTATGATGTATAAAATAATGTGTACTTATCGTGTTCACTGGCAGCATGTGATGTGTTAGTCATTGCGTGTTGATGCCTTACGTGTCCAGTAATGAGCTGACGTTTTGTCATATAAAATTGCAATCTCATATTAATAGCAAGCATTTTATAAGATAAACGATCGTGATTGCTCTATATCCGAGGAATTGCTAAACGTAATTGGTCAATATCAAATACGCTGAGTGTGAATGGAATAGTCGCTTCAAATTAACGTGTTCCAGCAGAATAATGGACAGAAATATGTATACGCTGAGTGTGTGCATGTTCAACGTCGACTCAGCAGTAAAATTTCATTTATCTAACAACATTACATTTGCAGGAAAACAGAACGCATAACTTAGTGTGTTATCCTAAAAGGAAGTCTTTAATACCTCTACATTGATATCATTATGCACGTTGCCGAAGAATATTTCGAAAGGTTATTCTTTAGTTCATTCAAAAATCTACATTTTCACTTTGCAACGAAATTAAGGAGTTCGGGATGTGTGTCTATACAGTAGAGTAGGCCATGGAACTATTGATTGTCAATTTTTTCTATTGTTAGTGTATTTTACGGAATAAATTTCAACTTATATTAATTTAATTGGATATGATAAAGGATGAAATGGTGAGGATGATTCATGGTATTTAAAAACCCGATTCGGCATTTGCCTTTACGACTGGGGAAACCATGAAAAAACCCATGTCAAATCTGCCGGCCACGGGACTTGAACCTGGGACCTCCCGAATGCATCGCTGTCTTATTCACCGACCCAGGTGTCGAATTGTCCTGTAAACTAATCAGAACTTGTATCCCTCACATACTCTACATAGCCTACGTCCATATAATCATGACACGGGTTATTTTAACCGAATATACCGGCTCTGATTAGAGGACAGATGCCCACTACACACCCTTACGAATTTTTCATCTTATGAAGAAGACCTTTCCTTCCTAGAACTGCTATTTATATTATTTTACCTACTCTCCTTGAACCGGTCAATCAGTGAATAGCAACTCAATTAGTAGTAAGCAGACAGTTCCGAACTTCCTCAGTTCCAGGAAACATTTGCCCTATTCAAGCTTCAGTACAAAGAAGCAAGTCGTCGTGTGGAGTCAACACCAATGCAGAATGACTTCCAGCTGTGTAGTGATTAGTATTGTTCATATAAATCCCAAACAAAAGAAACAGAGCACTGTTAGAAAACTGCAAAGAAGCTATCCGAAAACATTTACATAATCTTATCTTAAGGGGGGGACATACATAATAAATAAGGAATGGCGCACAATGTGCCTAAGACTTAACCTACTGACAAACACCCAGTCCTGAACCCGGAAAGGGATTTTTCACTACTGAAAAATCAACGACCCGGCCGGGAATCGAACCCGGACCGCCGGAGTGGAAGGCAGGCGCGCTACCGACTCACCCACGGCGACGGACTGGTGGGGGGGGGGGGACATACAGCTTTGGGTGAAATTCATAGGTGAGAAATAAGAGAATTTAATTATTTGTTTCTCAGCAACGAATTATTATGTAACCTTGTAATCTGGCATGTTCTTTATTGACCATCTCTACAATTGCGTACTATTTTCACCATTAATTAAACTGTTACAGTTAAGGGTAATTATCGTTACAAAATGGCAGCTATTTCCACACATGGAAATATTTTTGAGTGATTCATTTTTCTATATAACTTATTTGCAAACAGCATATGAACAACATAATCTATTATCTCTGGAATATCTACAGTATAAGTATTCTTGAAACATCATTTATTTTTTATTATTTTATTTTTCATTAATATATAGACATATAATATACTATTTATGTTAAACGAATGATTGTACATACTATTGTTCATATGATATTAACAAGTACACAGAAAAATAGTCACTCAGAAATATTGATATTTGTGGAAGTTATCAAGGAAACGGCATTTCAATGAATTAAACGTGGCTGACATTTTGAAACGATAACTACCCGTAACTGTAATAGTCTGATTAATTTTGAAAATAGTATGCAACTCTAGAAGTAGTCAATAATGAGTATGTTAGATTGCAAGGTTGTAGAGCAATTCGTTGCTGAGGAATAAAATGTATTTCACTTCTTTCTCACCTATGAATTTCACCCATAGCTTATGTCCCCCCTTAATAAATGGCTCGTTGGATAGTGTACTATTCTCGACAGCCAGTTCGCTAATGCCCGGTTTCTATAAACTTGTGAAATACCTATGGGTAAACTATCCATGGGCAAATTAGTTCCAGAATCACCCACAATGATATAATGAACAAGGCCTTGGAGTTGTACAGTTAATTTAATTCAAAAGGCTTTGATTCTCATTGTTTAAATTATTACTGATCCTATGAGAGGATAAAATAACCCGACGATTTACCCTTGGAAAGATCTAGCCCGAGTTTGTAGGAACATTTTTCTGTCATTTTTCATATTTACCCATAGGAGATTTATCTAGAAACTCGCCACAAGTGTATGTGGTTGTTACCTTTAAATTATTTGTAAAAGTTATCCTTGTGTAAATTCTGTCCATTGGGTAATTTACCCATAGGTATTTCGAGAGTTTATAGAAACCGGGCATCAGTCAAAGATTTTGAACACCATCCTGAGGACATGGAATTTTCCTAGATTCGGTACGCATGAAAGAACTTAGCTCCCCCTTGCTTTGTTACCTGAATTGTGAAAGATTCAGGAAGGGATGTCATAAAAGCGAATGTTATGAGGGATGCCACTATGCGTATAGCTTCTGTCTCACAGTGGGAATGCCCACTAAATAGTAAAGAAGAAAAACCTATGAAGTTATATAGACTGGCTCCTATTATTCACTGACCATAGCCAACGTACCATAAAATAATTACGGCTGTAGACATAAAGAGTGCCCATTATTTTTATTGGGTGATATTTAACCTGCAATTATGATTTGTTAACCTTAACATAACTGCAGTTTTAATTATGCTATAGACATCACTTACTTACTCAATGGCAACAGACAATTCCCAAGGAAGCTAAAGGAATATTATCTATTTTATGGAACCACAAGGTTCTTTGCCGCGCTTACCTGAGCCCGCCACTCAACCCTATTCTGTGCTAACTCCATCCAACCATCCCTCTCAAATCCTACTTCCCTAAAATCGATCGTAATACTGTCCTCCCACCTACGTCTAGGTCTTCCAAGTTGTCTTTTCCCTTCGGGTCTCCCAGTCATTATTTATGAGATATCTTTCCTCCCCATGCGTGCAACATGTCCAGCCCATTTCATCCTACGTGATTTAATTACCCTTACTATATCCGGTGACGAGTACAGGTTATGAAGTTCGTCGTTATGCAGTTTTCTCCAGTCGCCATTTTCATCTCTCTTAAGCCCAAATATTTTCCTAAGCCCCCTGTGTTCGAATAGGCTACTCTCAGATTATGTTCTTTCCAAAAAGTAAGCGGCCATGTCTCACATCTATATAATAGGCCTACAACCAGCAGGATAATAGTCTTATCAATTTTTATTTTTTTGATTTCTGGACGGAAGACGAGAAGATAAGAGTATGCTATAGACCTATAACATACAAATAAGACTGTTTATCTTTAACTATTTTCTTTGTGATTCCTAAATTGAAGCTTTTACTGTGGACGGTACTAATCACTAGGGCCCGGATTCATCGAATCAAACCATTTTGTTCATTTCTAGCTAACTGTGGCAGTTTAACATAATTTTTTTTTTTTAATTCAGCTGTGCTTATACTCCTTTTAACTGCGAGGCCATATCAGAAGTTCGGGATCTTCGTCTATACAGTAAGGTAGGCCATGGAACTATTGATTTCAATGCTTTCTATCATTGGTGTATTTTTATGGAGTAAACTCCAACTGCTATTAATTTAAATGGATATGATACAGGATGAAATGATGAGAATGATTCATGGTATGTAAAAGTCCAATTCGGCATTTGCCTTTACGACTTGGGAATCCATGAAAAAAAAAATGTCAATTGAACCTGGGACCTCTTGAATGGGAGCCCAAGACGGTACCATCACGGCCTCATTGCTCACTCGATGTGTTTGTATTGTAGCTGATAATAATAATAATAATAATAATAATAATAATAATAATAATAATAATAATAATAATAATAATAATAATCCCTTCACTGCAACCAATGGTCATAATATGATGAATGGAGCTCTGGTGGAATGATATATGACAGGGGAAACAGAAGCACCCCGAGAAAACCTGCCACGACCCCATTTCGTCCACCACAAATTCCACATGGATCCACCGAGATTAGTTCCCGGGTCCCAGCGGTGGAAAGCGAGCGGTCTAACCCCTCACGTTGTAGCTGAAATATAGCAAATGATTTCTGGAACTGAAAAAGTTAAGAACTGTCTGCTTTCAACTCAGTTGATGTTATCTGAGTGACTGGTCTAAAAGGAGTGGGCAAAATAATATAACCAGCAGTTCTGGGAAAAGGCGTCATAATATGAAAAAACGTTCTATACTATATGGTTACTCTAATAAAAATGGAGTTTAAGGCTGTCGAGATGCCGCCCCAGAACAAACTGGTGTCGTACAGCACAACTAATTTTAGCAATGCATGTCGACTCCTGCATCATGAAACTCGCTATTGTTTTGTTTTAGTCTGTCCGTCTAGCTCAGCGCATTAAATACGCTTTAGAAAGGTGAACTGCATTTCATTTGAACTGGTCCAGCTGACGGACAGACGGGGACAAAAAAAAAGGAGAGGGAGACAAGAGATGCTGTTCACATCCAAATCAGCTTCTCTTTGCTTGTCCTTGTGAGAGACCGCTGAAAAAAAATCATCTGTACGTTAATAAAACAGAAACCGCGTACATGTTCTATTCCGTATGAGCATGACCGGGTATTGTGGAACCCAAGTATTTTATATATTTTATTTATGTCCGGTTTCTATAAACTCGCGAAATGCCTATGCGTCTTAATCCCCCTTGTGCGAACCCTGCCTAAATGTAGGCATTACTTAGCAACTTAAGGGGGTTATACAGCTTTCAGTGGAGTTTATAGGTGAGAAATAGGCGAATTTCATTATTTTTTACCCCTCAACAATGAATTGCTCTACAATCTTCCAATTTAACATGCTCTTTATTGACTACTTCTACAATTGCAAACTATTTCCATAATTCTAGTGTAATAGGGAAAAGGCGAATAAGTCAAAATACCAAAATTTCAGGGAAGATAAAAAAAAACATTTATTCTCACAGCATTCTTACAATATTTAGATCAGCCCAACCAGATATTTTTACATAGTATAAGATACTGTGTAAAAATATCTGGTGGATTACAATATTTAGATCAGTCCACCCAGATATTTTACATAGTATAAGATACTGTATAAAAATATATGTTACATTGCTACAATATTTAGATCAGCCCATCCAGATATTTTTACATAGTATAAGATATTTTTACATAGTATAAGATACTGTGAAAAAATATATGTTACATTGTTACAATATTTAGATCAGCCCACCCAGATATTTTTACATAGTATAAGATACTGTGTAAAAATATCTGGTGGATTACAATATTTAGATCAGTCCACCCAGATATTTTACATAGTATAAGATAGGCCTACTGTGTAAAAATATCTGGTGGACTGAACTAAATATTGTAACAATGCTGTGGAAATAAATTGTTTATTGTCTCAGCTAAAACTCTGGTATTTTTACTTATTCGCTTTTTCCCTATCACTCTAGAATTAATCAAACTGTTACAGTTACGGGCAATTATCAATTATCGTTTCAAAATAGCAGCCACGTTTCATGCACTGAAAAGCCGTTTCCTTGATAACTTCACAAATATCAGTATCTCTGAGCGATTATTTTTCTGTGTATTTGTTAACATCATATGAACAACACTGTCTACAATCATTCATTTAACATTAAATAGTTTATATTTAAAATATATATATACATTATTTTTAATCTAAAAACCGGCATGATTATAGTCTTATAAATTTTTATTTTTAGATTTCTGGACAGAAGACGAGAAGATAAAGAGTTTCTGAACTGCATAAAAACAATCATTGCCTAATGTTAGTCGACACTTAACTTCTACCTTAATATTATTTGTTTCTGTAATTATTGCTCCCAGATATTTGAATTTCTCCAGTTGTTCGAACGATTTACCGGCACTTCTAATACTTTGTAGAGCATTATTTTTACGTCCCATGACCATATACTTAGTTTTTTCTTTATTAATTTCCAATCCAACACTCCTGCATTTCTCGATTGGGTTTATGTCATCGCCCAACAGACAAAGTCATCTGCATAAGCTAAAACCTACAGGAAGAAACATTGTATTGAGTGCATAGACATTCTTCATATTATACGATAGTGCTGCCGTCTTATTTCTTTTGTTCTGAATTCGCGGTGCTAGGTTACAAGAGCAATGATGAGTTATGTCATGGTGGTACTGTATAAAGCAGGCCACGGTTATATGCTTGTTTAGCACCCAAACAAACAGAAGCGGAATAAGAAGAAGAGTTAAACTGGAAGCGAGACAGAAGAGAGATTGCCGGTCAATATCCTACATAACCTCCATCACACTCCCCTCGCGACCCACAACTCCGCATTCTGAAGACGTCCACTTCGATTCCCACACATTCCTCAACCAGAATGGATTACCTCATTTTGTGCCATCATGCCCTGGTGTACAGAATAAATTATATTGCTCAAAGAGTTTAAAATCAAGTTGGGTTGTACCGTTGAGCCCGGCCAATAAAATAATTACGTTTAACACTTTTCTTCTCAACTTCCCACCTCTCACGCGGCGGGCCCGGGTTCGAATCCTGGTCGGGATAAGTTACCTAAGTGAGGTTTTTTCCTCACCTGTGATACAAATGTCGGGTAACTTTAGGCCCCTGTGGTCCCCATATATTATCTGGCCGTCATTATCCTCTTCATCCCATCCTCGCCTTGTTTGGAGTGAGTGTGTGTGTGAATGGTGTGTCTCGTCCTATGTGTACGTGTTGTCTCGGAGGTGGCCCCAGCATTGGGCTGATCACTCCTTCGGGGAGGCCCTCCATGTCCTTGTCTGGTTAAAAAAAGTATGTATGTGATACATAAATAATCCCTTTTCCGACAGGTCGCGGCCCTGGGTCGCTTAAATGTACCTAAAAAGGGAGAGGTAAAACTAAGGTAAAGAAGAAGACATTGCTGATTGTGGAATTGCCAATTGTTTAGTAACTTAAAGACAGAATAATTTATTATTATTATTATTATTATTATTACTACTACTACTACTACTACTATAGTCCAGTTACTCATTGCATACCCAGGCGGCTTCCTTTCGTTAGGAGGAAAAGTTTGCCGACAGCTCAACCCATGTTCTTTGTTTTACCGCACCAATCAGCTAGTTACCCCAGCCAATCAAAATCTAAGAATGTCCTGTGGCGATTTTGACAGCTACTCGTCTACTCCGCGTGGAGTGAATGCGTTGTTGCAAGATCAAGTTACAGTAAACAATAACACGTGTGAATTGAATAAAGCGAAGGAAGAACTGAGGTCAGTGATAACAATGAGAGAATATTGCAACGTTGCTTTTGTTTTGGATAGCGGAAGCCCAAGACCGATTTAGTCAGATCAATTAACATAAAGAAACACCGAAACCTTTGAAGCCGACTGGCCATCCAATGAGTAACTGCACTATACCTTAGATGTCCGGCGGTGTAGGGAGTTCTGGGATTACGTAATGATGTGAAATGACGCGACGGTGATTAAGATGACGAGGGTATTGCAGATATCAATGTGTAGATTAATTCTAGAGTGGTAGAGAAAAAGCGAATAAGTCAAAATACCAGAGTTTTAGGTGAGACAAAAAGCAATTTATTTCCATAGCATTGTTACAATATTTAGTTCAGTCCACCAGATATTCTTACACAGTATCTTACACTATGTAAAAATATCTGGGTGTGCTTATCTCAATAGTGTAACAATGCTGTGGAAATCAATTGCTTTTGACTTTTCTGAAACTTTGGTATTTTGACTTATTTGCTTTTTCCCAATCACTCTAGAATTTTCCAAGGATTGAAGAACAGAAGTGTAGACATAGACTAAATGTAGGTGAATATCTGCGGTTTATTGGTATTGTTATAATTTCTTCACAACTACAGTTAACCTGCTGTGCCGGATAATTCGCAAATGTAATGTTAGTGAGAACATGTGGGCAGGCAGGCCACATCTGCTGACACAAACACATTCTAAATTTACGTGATGGAGTTACAGTTTCTAACGGTACAACGCTGTCTGCGTCGCCCTGCATTACAAAGAATGGTTTCTGCAATACTGTATCTAATATAGCCTAGCTATTATAGGAACACATTCCAACCCTCAACTATTAGCCTATAGCATCGCTAATGACAGAAATAAAAATCTTAGGCCTAACACATAACTTTCTCTACCGTAAGTACGACCAGTATAACTTTCTCACCTAACATTCTGATATAAAATAATCATGATGATGATGAGTGTTCTGCCCGAAGGCAGGTCCAGACCCGGGACGAAGCCGTGGGGTGATGACCACGACTCGTCCGAGGTAATTCAGGCAAGGGTGATACCGCGGAGATTTGCCATTGCCTCTCGCGGGAAAATAATCATAAATATTAAAAATGTGTTTAAAGTCGGTATAAATAAAATCAGGTAAACTGATGTAACAAAGTGCCAGAAAGCTTTTGATTAATCAGTGATAGTTGCAAATACGATATGCAGAAAATAAGTTCCCCCCCCCCCACATTGATTTTCGAGTTAAACTCCAGACTGATTCATTAAGCACAAATTATAAATGTACATAAATTTGTAAACAAAAAAAAAAATCAAGCAGAGCGCGCTAACAAAATCGAAGAAATCGATAATTTCACACGTTAATTAAAAAATCTATTTCCGCGATCCTCTTCTTTCCCAGTTGCTATGGCGAAAGAGCAAGGTCACCTACAAATAATTTCACAACTGAAATGTATCAACGAAAAGTTGAGCTTCGAAAGCGCTAAATATAGTGTTTTCTGCTAGTTTTATGCGAAAATTATAAAATCCTGTTTCGAGGTGAATTCGGATCCCTTTCAGACCACAGTAACACCGAAATATTTTACCTGTGTATAAAGGGGACGTATACAAGCAACTTTTATTAGATGTTTGCTCTATAACGTACAATGCCTACGCTGCAGAGCATCAAAGTTATTACAATTTGGTGCTCCTAAGTAAATAATGAAGCGAAATAAGGTTAAAATTTTCATTAAATTGACTTCATGCCTTCTTAGTGATCGAGAAAAACCTTATTCGTAATCATTCATCAACAGCTATATCATACTTTAGTGTTCCCATAATCTGCAAAATTTCCAACCTAATCATTCATCAACAGCTATTTCATACATCAGTGTTCCCATAATCTGCAAAATTTCCAACCTAATTACATGACTGGCCGCCACTGCATTAGATTGTTATTCATATCTGCAGTGTTAACAACGAAGTTCCTTTGTTTTTTTTTTTCCTTCCTTCAAATATTAGAAGTCAGTGGCGGCCATGCCCTGGGAGATTTTATGCTGTAACAGGAAAACTTGAATACATAGAGCAAAATTCTCCTAAGAAAAGCGTCTTTATAACTGTGCAATGCTCTACCAGACGGAGTAGGTTAGTATCAATGATCGAGTACTGCTGACGCCATTCAAAAGTAAGTAGCAACTTTTCGCAGTTCTTATCTTGTTCATAACGAGTTTAGCAAATGAGTGGCAGATAAGAATGTAACACAAACTACTTGGGAATTTGTCAGAGTAACAAGTGCATTTTGCCAAATACAATAGAGAATAATACAGGACACTTTGCGATACAGTGAACGCCGCTTAATGTAATCGCGAATAATGTTATAACTTATAACTTTTATGAAGTCCCGTACGGATTAATAGGACTGCTCATATATTGCAAAAATGTTGTTTATTGTGATCACAGATTCGGTTTATGTTATCACATTTTCCTTTTTTTTTTGCGGCTTTATTTCCAAATACTGTAGTCATTCAAAATTTCGTTTTTAAGGGTTTCGTTTCTAACTCAACTGTAATGTGTTGTATAGTTGAGTAGTTTGCGGAAAAAAGTTATATTGAGGGTAAGACCATGCCTTTGATGTGTAAAATAGTGAGTTCGGTTCCTACTTCAACATTCACATCATGTCTAAAGTCTGACCGTTCTAAGAAGGAAACCTGATGTAAACAAAAACCCGTATAGTGCAGTTACTCAATGGATGGCCAGTCGGCTTCAAAGGTTTCGGTGTTTCTTTATGTTAATTGATCTGACTAAATCGGTCTTGGGCTTCTGCTTTCCAAAACAAAAGCAACGTTGCAATATTCTCTCATTGTTATCACTGACCTCAGTTCTTCCTTCGCTTTATTCAATTCACACGTGTTATTGTTTACTGTAACTTGATCTTGCAACCACGCATTTCACTCCACGCGGAGTAGACGAGTAGCTGTCAAAATCGCCACAGGACATTCTTAGATTTTGATTGGCTGGGGTAACTAGCTGATTGGTGCGGTAAAAACAAAGAACATGGGTTGAGCTGTCGGCAAACTTTTCCTCCTAACGAAAGGAAGCCGCCTGGGTATGTAATGAGTAACTGGACTATACATCTGTCTCACTCTTGTACATTATTCGTACGATTTAAGAGTGAGATAGACATACTGGATTTTGTTTACTTCAGGTTTCTTTCTTAGCTCGTCTCGGGTATAGTTAAAACACCATACCAAGCAAATGGTTTTAGTTTTGTTTTAGCTATGTGGCGAATTTGATCTATTTTCTTTTCCTCTTCCCACCCTCCATGAGTTAGGAATTTCTGGCATAAAGCCTATGTCTTGGCTTAAAGCTTGCCATGTTTCATGATTAGGGACCGGATTCTTAGGTTTTTACCTATTTTTTTCCTTACTTCCAAAACAAAAAGCACTCATGCACTTTTTCGAATCATGTCCTTAGGATTCACCCACATTAATTCTATGGCACCTAAAAATACCTAAATGGGGTATGAAAACCTAAATACACCTAAACGGATATAAAACCTAAAATATCTAATTTAGGCTCCTTTTTTGTCTATTTTGTTTGTCAGTTGAGAAATCGATATTTTGCGGGGAGGGAATAATTTTTGTCGGGTAGAAATTAATAATACCACAGGCGTTTCATTCAACCCATTGTCGTTTAGGATGGACAGTATCAAGAGAGGAAAAGAGTACCGGCGTATTCCTTTTAAAATATTCGTACGAACAACCACTGTTGCCGTGTATGAACAAGGATATAGATTTCTGTGTTTTAAAGCGATTGTTTTTTGTTTGCCTTTAGTACTTCCCTGTTATTCATACTGAGTGGTCACACTGTGAGTTTTAAGAAGACGTGTTAATTATGCCGAAACAAATGAAATAGAGTTTATTACGGCAGTGAATTGGTGACGATCTGAATATCACTACAGATGGCAAAGTAATATTTTGTCAAGCCTGCCAGAAACATGTATTATTTACCTTTCTAGAAAAGGGGGAAGTTTTCGTCCCTAGTTGATCTCTTGTGCGGGAAAATAATCAGTTTCACATTATCCACATCCAACCATAAAATATTTTACTCACTAAATTAGAAGCATCGGATTCGAATCCTGAGAAGGGTAGTGTCTAGATACAGTATTAACTATTAACTAAGAGATAACAGGAAGAACTTCATAGTCGGGAATCTTGAAAGATATTTAGTGATACTGTAACCAGGAAATGTGAGGCAATCTTATTTTCACTGCTTCTTTTGATTGTTTATGCTTTCTTTGTTCAATTGTATAATATTGTCTTAAAGCAAGTTTACACAAATTTAAGTCAATTTTGTTAAGTTAAACTTTACAAGAATTATATATTCATTTCTATGTGGCACATTCAAATTCATTAAAGCAATTATTCTACCCGAAAACTATATTTTGGACAAAAAACCTAAAAGAAACTATTTCACCTGATGGAAAACCTAAAACAGTGTTTTTAAAAACCTAAAAATCCGGTCCCTATTCATGATGTTAAACCAGCCTGAATTAATAAGTTTAGAAACCACATTATCGTCTTTAAGATTTGGATTCGTGATCCATTATTTTTCGCTTCTTTACACGGCTGATCCACGAATTATCCCATACATTAGAAAATATTCTGTATGGAGTCAGAGGCGTAACGAGGGGGGGTTTTGGGGGTTTGAACCCCCCCCCCCATTGATTAAAAAAAGGAAAATTGTACATTTTTTTAAGTCTGCTTATAAATTACTTAATACGAGTATATAGCGTGGGAAGCTTAAAACTCGTTATTGTTCATCATAATTTTTTTAAATTTTCCGGGGGGGGGGGACCCCCGAACACCCTCTCCCTGGGGGGCATTCGGATGTTATAACCCCTCCATATGGTCGTCCTGGTACGCCTATGTATGGAGTCTTCCTAATATGTGGCAAATAACATCCCCTCAATATAACAACAACCCCCTTATAACGATACAACTTGTCTCCCTGGGGGGCATTCGGATGTTATAACCCCCCCCCCCAAATGGTCGGCCTGGTTACGCCTATGTATGGAGTCTTCCTAATATGTGGCAAATAACAGCCCCTCAATATAAAAATAACCTCCATATAACGATACAACTTGCTAGGTCCCACAAATATCGCTATACGGAAGTTTGATTGTATTGATATGGCACAGAGATATATTCCATGGGCTATGAAGCATCATGAAAAAGCTTGCATCTGCTTGCATTATTTCATTATCGATTGGGATTGGCATTACAATTACAATAATAGACGCAAGAGGCGTTAGTAGCATTGAATTATACATGACTAACGTGCTAATGCTGTTGGTCTTAATGGCTGCAAATTAACCGAAACTGTTAGGTGCTCGTTATACTTACACATTATACATCAATCTGTTCTCGTTAAATAGCACACACAAACACGCATGCAGAATTTTACCTGAAGATGACATAGTATTGTCGAAACGCGTAGTATAGGAAGACAACGGCTGTATTTTAGCATAAGACTTTCATTAAGTTCCAGAATGGTACTTTATGAGATTGTGTGGGGGACGGGAAAATGTCTGTCCGTCCGTCCATGTGTCTGTATGCGCGATAATTCAAATGCGCTTTATCGGATTGTCATGAAACTTGATATACGCATTTATAACGTCCAAGGGAAGCATATTTATTTTGGACCAAATTGGTTGACCGGTACCGGAACAATGCTCAATTTAGTGCCTATTTTATGGCAATATATTAGAAAGAATTTATAAAATGCAAATCTGTTCTCATGACAACATATTGTTTTACAGTGTTCGTATATGGCTTTGGAATTTGCAATACATTTAGCTTTGAAAAATAACACTCAGCGATGTGGCCGAGATGGTAACGTCTTGGACTCACATTCTGGAAGTCCGTGGTTCAAATCCCGTAGCCGCCCAATTTGACTTTTTTTCTATTTTTATGCGAGTGTGCGAATGTCAAGATATCATAAATCTGTATGATGCTGGACGATGTTAACCTGATTTTAGAAAAACCAAACTAGACCATTCTTTTTCCGTAAGTCAAGCTTAATGAATGAACCTGGAACCTAGCTCGGAAATCGATTTTTAAAAATAATAATTTTCTGCATTACATAATTGCAATTGTAACTGATTAAACAAAAGCCTTCTGGCACTTTGTTACATCAGTTTACCTGATTTTATTTTTATCGACTTTAAACACATTTTTAACAGTTTTATGAAATCTTAGTAATATTTATGACAGTTATTGTTGGTACACAAGTTTTATACTTCTAGACCAATAGCTTATGCTACTTATATATGTTCGACTATAATAAGATAAGTTATGATTTATAAAGTAGGTTAGATTTTTAATGAGTTAAATACTGAGCACAGGTGGAAATTATATTTTAATAAACTGCTAATAATATTGTCATGAGAACTGAATTGCATCTGATGAATTCAGTGTAACTTAATATTTTCAGAAATTAGGCTCCTAATTGGGCGTTACACCGGTACCAGTCAACCGATTTGGTCCAAAATCAATAGTATTCGTCCCATCGATATTATAAGTGCGTATACGAACCAAGTTTCATGAAGATAGGATAAAGCTTATTGGAGTTATCGCGCGCACAGACACACGGACAGGCCTGTAGGACTAGTAAATTAAAAACAAATTAAGTGAAACGTCGCGTTAATATTATCGAAAAGATGGTCAATTATTGTACAGTCGGTTTCTACAAACTTGTGAATTACCTATGGGTAAATTATCCATGGATAAATTAGTCCCATTTCAACCACAATGATATAATGAGCAAGGCCTTGGAGTTGTACAGTTAATTTAATTCAGAAGGCTTTGATTCTCATTGTTTAAATTATTATTGATCCTACAAAGAGGTTAAATTTTATCCAGCCATCCATGAAAGGATAGATTAACCCGACGATTAACCCTTGGAAAGATCTAGCCTGAGTTTGTAGGAACATTTCTTCTGTCATTTTCATATTTACTCAGAGGACATTTATCTAGAAACTCGTCACAAGTGTATGTGATTGCTATCTTTAAATTATTTGTGTTTGTGTGGTGTTATTCTTGTGTAAATTCTGTCCATTGGGTAATTTACCCATAGGTAATTCGCGAGTTTATAGAAACCGGCCATTAGCCAAGTAAATACTTGAGTTAACAGAAATATGCACGACATTTAAAATCTGTCAGAAATATGACGTTAAAAATTTAATAAATTAACACAATATGCACAAATATTTTAATATCAGACAAATATGAAGCACCATCGCAAAACTCACAAAATATGCAACAATATGCAAAAGGAATTCATGAAATTTCATTTATACCCATCAAGTCTTGCACACATTTTAACATTAGCACTACAGAATAGGGTACAAGAAAATAAAATAGAGATCTAATAATTGTGTTAATTGTTTTCTTCGCAGTCCGGCATGAGTTTGTATATTGTGTGAGAAATCGAGTCTCCCACATTAAGGAAATAAATATCGTGTTTTAAATATGTGTATTTACATAAACTTCCTGACCCTATTAATAATTATTATTCTGACATTTAACCCTTAAATTCGTAAAGTAGCCCTATCCTAAGCATAGGCGTACCGAGGGGGGGGGGGTTTTGGGGGGTTTGAACCCCCCCCCCCCCCATTGATTAAAAAAAAGGAAAATTGTATAATTTTTTTAAGTCTGCCCATAAAGCACTTAATACAAGTATAAAACGTGGGAAGCTTAAAACTCGTTATTTTGCGTCTTAATTTTTAAAATTTTCCGGGGAATCCCCCGGAAGCAAAAAACTCGTTATTTTGCGTCTTAATTTTTAAAATTTTCCGGGGGAAAGCCCCGGAAGCGAAAAACTCGTTAATTTCCATCTAGATTTTTTAAATTTTCCGGGGAGGACTCCCGGACCCCCCTCTCCCGGATGTTATAACCCCCCCCCCCCCATATGGTCGGCCTGGTTACGCCTATGATCCTAAGGGATAATAAGCTTGTCAAATTTGTAATAAACAATGGAAATAAATACACAGAAAAATTAAATTTCAATATAAAATTACAGGTCCACCACTGTGGCGTCCAGGTTCGATTCCTAGTCGGGACAAGTTTCTTAGGTCGGGTTTCTCCACACCTGTGAGACGACGGAAACTTAACGCCCCCGTAGTCCTAGGATATCATCAATATCATCTTCATCTCATCCACCCCATTTTCGGAATGAATATGTCTGACAGTGAGTATCGTCTTATGTATTCGTGTTGTCTCGGAGGTGGCCCCCGCATTGGGCTGACCACTCATCCGGGAAGGCTCTCCATATCCTTATGGGGTCAAAAAAGCATTATGTGACCCATAGAAACTTCCTGTAAGGCCCCGGCGGCGTAAATGTAAAGGGAAAGAAGAAGTAAAATTACAGAATAAGGCACAAGAAAATAAAAATGTTGGTCTAATCATTGTGTTAACTGTTTTCTTTGCGGTCCGGCATGAGTTTGTATATTGTGTGAGTCTCGCACATCAAGGAAATGAATAAGTTACACTAATTTAGTTTACTTTCAAGAGTTTTAAGAAATATAGGGCAATTATGTAATTTCTATAATCCCAACATTCATAATTATTACCACGCCCTCTAACGTATTTACAGACACGTAATAATATTTCTGAAAGTAAGTACAGGATAGAGAAGGGAGAAATGCAATGCTGCATTTGATTCACTCCATGACGATGACGAACACAAACGAATGACTGCAATTACAACATTTTGGCGAGCCTGTACCTTAATTAGAGAAGGGGAGATGTGTAACACTGTTTAGACATAAAAAAAAACATGGCTGACTATTAAATGCGGCAGCTGCAATTGTTTGTTATTCACTATGGATACGTACGCGCTAGCTTTTGTTATATAACGAAATCCAAACGCCATTTCCAGTGACTAATCTTCACGATCTTACAACATCGCATTCTACGAAAACCAGACAATCTTCATGCCAAAGCCTTCTGAAACTGGATACCACAAAGAGATTGTAAGTTTATGTGTGGCCTTTTAAACTAAACGTATTATAAAATTATATGATACATTAGCTTTCAGATGAAGCTGATATGCTTACCTTAAAATAAACATTCATTTTACGAGAGGATAGTTTAGAATGAAAGGTACTGAGACTTCTATAGATCGTCTTCATTGGCATTGAATATCGGTTTAAACTTAACTAGCATGGTACTATAACGTACGATAAATCGGTAACACAGATCCAGGCAAGACTGGGATAAGAACATATCTATGGTTATACAGAAAAGGTTTCGTGTGTTGTGTGTGTTTTTTAAAAATATTTTTTAGTATATGCACTTGTTTTTATTAGTTAATCAACTTTTAGGAGTAATGCAGATTACGCACGCCGAAATCAGTGACGGTTTAGTCCTATAAATAGACTTCTATAATCCTGAATAATGGCATTTCTGTTAATAGAAATAGGATGTATGACCTGATAAAATGAACTTACCTATTATGTTGCTTCTACACGGATCCAGGCAAGAGTGGAATATGTAACAGTTAGTATGATGACACCAGAAAATAAACACCTTTTTTTCCCGCAAATCGACGAACACTTTATAGAGTTGTTCCTACCACATAAACTATTTTTACGAGTATTGCAGATTCCACACAAAGACACACAACACACGAAACACGGTAGCTAATAGTTTTAACATATGATTTATGACATATATATATACCACTTCCCCTTTCCCCCTTTTCTTGAATCAGCTGAATTCAATGTCAAGGACACACACCACGTGTTTGCTACGAAAAATCCATTTCACACCGTCCCGTTTCCATAGGCGATTTTCTCACAGCTTTTAGCAGCATTTTGCAAAGCACCAAACAGCAGAATTTTTCTTCTTTCCTCTCGCATCAAGCTTACGTTCTCTTGTGAGAGGCAGGTTTCTGTGTTGGTCGGTTGGCTGGTTCGCAAGATGTCTGCCTGCCCTACGTTTTGTGTGAGCGGTAGGAGGGAAGAAGAAGAAGAAGAAGATAGTGTCATGCACTCGCTACAGCTTTTCCTAGGCTTGGACTAGGGGTTCAAGCAAGCAAGCTAGATTATGGAACACTCCAAGTCAATAATCATAGCTCTCCTACTCTGTCCCCCCCCCCTCCTCTCCTGCCAGTTCTCTCCGCTTCACTGTATGTATGGAATACTCTCGGCAAATGTTATCCCCCCCCCCCGCCGCTCTCGCACGCTCTCTTTTCTCTTCAAACGTGTTGTATGACCAAGAGCAGAAACGGTGCAAATGACTCCGGAACTAAAGCGTCTCCATACAGTAACAGCAGAAAGCTTTTTGTAAATTATTAAATTGTTTCATAACCAACAGTTCTCTTAGTTTGCCTATCACACGTCCAGTGTTGACATTTTTAAAGTGTTTGTGCATGTATGCAGAAGTGTCTGAAATTTAATGCCCCGCTGACACTTCAGTAAGTTTCATTTAATCTCAGTCAATTTTAATAACAAATCCGTTCCAAGTATGAATTTTCCCGAAGTGATGAAATGTAATACAGTCAAACCTCTGTATAGAGAAGACCGATACGATAAACCTGCATTCAGCGATATTTTTTTTTTGGTCCTGGCAAATTCCCTATCTTAATAATGTTAAATTTCACTCAGTACAATGATGAAGCTATTTTAGAAACACCCTTTATAAGTAGGGCTGAAAATCGATTAAAATTACTAATCGAGTTAACGCTTGACTTTAATCGATTAATCGACAAACAGGCCGGTAATTTAAACGAAACCAAAGTGTACATTTACTATTGTTTTACACGTTTAATAACTACTACATTACAGATAATCAGAAGAAATCCTGAATTAATGAATACCATTATTAGTTAACTAGTGAACAAATATAAACAAAACTTACATTTCCGGTTACTTTTTCAGGCAAGACTTGAGACACACGAGTTTGTTGACTAAACTACCCTTCAGGTTTCTGAATAACGGGAATTGTTTAGACACAATAGGCTGAATGACACATGATATGCCAACGCCGGAGAAGCGAGAGAAAAAGTTTGGTCATTTGACCCATTTCTCGAAAAACGTTTTTCAGAATTCGACTAAACAGATTAATCGGAAATGTAATTGATCGACGAATAAATGTTTAATCGATTAATCGGTACAGCCCTGTTTATAAGCAATATGTTGATGTTAAATTGCTTCTGCAAACCAGTACTTTAACCCTGTGGATGGAAGCTGGTATCGGATTAATGTCCTTCCCAGCCATATGAATACTGTTGGCCCTACATTGTTTAGAAATTCCAGAAAAGAAAGGTTGAGTAGGTGGTGGAAAAAGAGACATTGAGGGTAAGATTATCCCTTTCCAGTTCAAATACATCAACAGTGAGTTCGGTTAATACTTCAACATTCACATCATATATAGTTAAAACACCATAACAAGCAAATGGATTTAGTTTTGCTTTATACCCTTAGCAAACAGGGATGGCGGTTGAGGCCAGGTAAGTTCCTTCACCCGCAAGCACCCTCACATTTACAAGCGCAAGAGATTAGGACCAACCGTAATTTCCGCCTCATGAGTCACCAAGTCTACTTCAATCAGTCAATTTCGATTTTTTAATATGTCATTTTATCTTAAAATGTTTGTTATACAGGGTGTTAATGAATAACACCGAAATATTTTACCTGTATATAGAGGGGACATAGACAAGCAACTTTTATTAGGAGATTTTTGCTCTATGGATTCAATTCTTCCTGTTATAACATAAAATATCCCAAGGATATGCACGCCACTGTCTTCTAATTCTTGAAATGATGGGAAACAAAGGAACAGTGAATATTGTGTAGTGGTCGGGAAAATTGTAAAAAATGACGATCGATATCTTACAACTCTGAGGGAAAAAAAGACAAACGAAATATTTTTGTTAGGTTTGGAATTAGGAATAAAAACATAATTCAGTGGCGGGCAATCATGTGATTAATTAGTAAATTTTGGAGATTATGAAAATTCTAAATTATGGTATAGCTGTTGATGAATTGTTAAGAATCAGGTTTTTATCGATCGCTAAGAAGGCATGAAGTCAATTTAATGAAAATTGTAACCCTATTTCGCTCAATTATTGAGTTATGAGCACCAAATTTTAAGGACTTTAATGCCCTGTAGCATTCACATTTTACGTCATAGAGCAAAAATGTCCTAATAAAAGTTGCTTGTCTGTGTCCCCTCTATACGGAGGTAAAATATTTCGGTGTTATTCATTAACACCCTGTAATCAATTCTACACATAATTACAAGAAAAATGATACCAAACTATGCATAATTTACTTTAATAGGAAAATTTCTAACAAATGATGAAGTAAGTCACTAAGACGACTCGTAAATGTTCCTATTAAGGTAAATTATACATTGTTAGGTGTCATTTTTCTTGTAATTGGGACCGAACACCGTATGTCTCTATTTAACTTCTTTGTATAACAATAAATAAAAATAACGACAAATAATAAATAAAAACAGGATAAATTAAAAAGACGTTCGTGTACGTTTTTTCACGAACGTCTTTTTGATTTCTCCTGTTTTTAAGTTCAAAAAATTATTATTTTTTCTGAACTCTATTCGGAATAGGCGGATTTTCGGAATAGCGGGACTGTGCTGTATTTACTTGAGCCATTTCACTGCTACTGGCATATAAACGCCTCGCCTCAAAAACTGTATAAAAACAGAGATATACGATTGATAAAGTAATGCTTCATGTAGAATGTAAAGAATTTTATCCATGTGTTATATTTGTTATAGGCTGGCACCCTAAACTGCTGTGCATATCCTAGGGGATCTCCAAAGATCGTTCGCGATCTACGGACCTCCTCCTACTACTACTACTACTACTACTACTATATTTGTCATACATTAAAACCAGCTATTCTACTGAAATTTTCCTGGCTGATCATCAGGCCAACTGATGATTTCACTTGATGATTGGCTTATTACCAGTGTACAAATTCTGCTCTGAAAGGGTTAATGGAAAGGGGAAATCCTTGCAAGATAGCTATCTTAAATGAAGGTTGCTAATTGTACACAGGGAATTAAGTCATAATTAATTATAACGACTATTTTGTTTCAAGTTGAGATATTTTTTTTACTTAATTTTCCGTAAAAATAACCATATACAGTGAGTCCATTTTATGAGGAAACCTCGCATCACTGCCGCATTGCCGCGCTAGCATTGTACAAAGCATAGACCCTACAAGCGGTTAGTTGCTTCGGTGTCTTGTAGTGAGACGCTTGTCTATTGTTGTGTGTTACGTAAGACAATAATCGAAAATGTATACGGTTGAACAGCGAATTTATTTGATGGAATGTTACTTATTGAGAAATAACCATAGAAGGCGCGTTCGGAGATTTTCTCGTAAATATCCTTTTCTCGTAAATATCCTGACTGTACCATCCGTACAAAATGGTGAGTAATAAGCCTCTACATGTAGGCCTATTTTGATAATAAATTGGTTGAGTTATTCTATTTTGTATTGTTTTTGCCGATTTGCCGGTAGTAACGGAACACGGTCCCGGCCGGTGCAAGCGCAACAGCGGGGAAAGTGTGAGCAGGGGCAACGCTGTTAAAAAGTTTCCGCATAAAATGGATTCCCTATATTTTTATATTACTTTCTTTTATAAAGCACTGAAGGATTTCCTCTGTATTTATTTAAAATGTCCGAATACAAATGGTTATGGCTTGAGCAATAAGAGAATAAAGAGAAAAAAGAGAATAAAAGAATAAAAGAATGTTAATGGCAAATTCCTGTAATGTGCCTGAAAATAGTACTAATGTCTAATGCCTATATTAGTTTAGTGGAGTTTATGGTATTTATCTGAATATTTACATAAATGTTTTAAAGATCTGAAAAAACGTGGTTTTTCAATCCCAGAAGCGCCAGTCAACCCTGTATCACAAATATGTCTAATTTTTTTAATTTTTTTTTATTTAAACCTTAAATGCAAGAGACTCAATATACAAACCCATGCCGGACTGCAAAGAAAACAGTTAAAACAATGATTAGGCCCGTAGTTAATTTTTTTCTACCTTAATTTGTTATTTTACGTTAAATATAATTTTTTATTACTTCTTTTCCATCTTTTTACTATAAATTTAGGATAATCTACTATATCCCACAGGATACATAATGAATTTCTGGGCTAAAAACACAACAAAGCTTTCATGTCACAAAGGCTTTTTTTTACTATCTGAATAATACAGATAAACTTCTCTGATTATATTATACTCTTTGAACGTTGAAGAAAGTAACTAAAACATACAAAAACTAAAAATCCGTGGCGCTGCATTCCTTGTGGGATTAGGACTACCAACCAACCTACGTCAACTACCAGACGACCAAGTAATTTACATGATATAGCCTATATCGGTAGTTTTTTTTTATAAAATGGCGTAAAAACAAATATTTTTAAGTTGAAAACAGAACTACTATGTACAGGTAGGGGGGGAAAAAAAGCGGACCGACTCTTGGAGCTGATTTCAGAGCCTTGTGATACGTAAATAAATGTAAGAGATGTAACGGAAACGTTTGTTTTCACAAGCAATGCAAATTACGTGAAATTATTTCTCAATTCAAGCAAATTATCAACACTAGAACAAATTTCAATACATCCCCTGCTATCCTGTGAATGCCGCTAGGCATGCGCAGTGGCTCATATCGGCTCAACTTGGATATTTTAGTCGGTCTGATTTTTTTCCCCTACCTGAACATAAGAATTTTTACATGATGCTACATTCAACGAAAAAAAAAAGCCAATTTTGAATGGAGTTGTCGGTCTGGGTGGCGCAGATAGTATCGTGCTGGCTTTCTATGCCCAAGGTTGCGGGTTCGTTCCCGGCTCAGGTCGATTGCATTTATGTGTGCATAAATGTGACAGGCCCATGTCAGTAGATTTGCTGGCATGTAAAAGAACTCCTGCGGGACAAAATTCCGGTACACCGGCGACGGTCTCAGGCCTAAGTAGCAGTACATCGCCGTCGTTAAATAACCACATGCCAATTTTGAAGGAAGTCATATTTTCCCAATGGTACACGGTACAAAAACAATGAATAGGACTACATTTTAAGGTGTTGCAAATATAGAAATTAATGAAACGGCATTGGGCAAAGTTCACTCAGTCATACATTTAAAAAAAAAATATATATATATATATAGCCTATATACAGTTTTAAATCAGAATGTAGCCTGCTCTATATAATCAGAATGTACCCTGAGCTCTCAGCATACCCAGCTACTAAATTTAATAGGAGCATAAAAAATTATATGTAATTTAATGTTAGCTATCTCCTAGGTATTTATGTTCTGTTTTTTATTAAGGCTTTATTTTAACATTTTTGTCGTATTTTACATAAGTTTCCATAGGCGTAGCGAGGGGGGGGGGGGTTGAACCCCCCCCCCATTGATTAAAAAAAGGAAAATTGTATAATTTTTTTAAGTCTGCCCATAAATTGCTTAATACAAGTATAAAGCGTGGGAAGCTTAAAACTCGTTATTTTGCGTCTTAATTTTTAAAATTTTCCGGGGAAGGACCCCCGGAAGCTTAAAACTTGTTATTTTGCATCTTAATTTTTAAAATTTTCCGTGGGAGAACCCCCGGAAGCTTAAAACTCGTTATTTTGCATCTTAATTTTTAAAATTTTCCGGGGGAGGGCCCCCGGACCCCCCCTCTCCTTCCATGCTCGCCAGACCCCGCGGATGTTATAACCCCCCCCATATGGTCGGCCTGGTTACGCCTATGTAAGTTACATAACTTTCTTTTTTCATTCTGCTCTTTCTCTCTCCTCCTTTTCACCTCTGTATAACGAAGATCGATATAACGATAAACTTTGGACTTTGGACTTGCACCCGAGCATTCTGGTGTATTTCTTAATATTATATATTATGTATTAAAAATATTAAAAAAAAAAAACAGCAGCCGCGTTTGATTATTCAACGGCTAGATTTACGTTATATTTATTAACATTGACATCATCATATAGCAATTAATCAATCTAGAAAAAATCAGCGGAGATATATATTTCACAAGTGCTTTTGGGGTCTTATTGATCAAAATGGTACCTGGAATATTAAAAAGCTAGTATAATGTTCAAAAAATAATATTCTTTGGTTTCATGAATAGCCTACGTATTTACCAGGGTTGGAATGTTTAAAACAAAACGTTTAAAACAAGTGTTTAAAACATGTTTAAAACAAGTGCTTGTGTTTTTTAAGTTTGTTTAAAACGTTATATATATAATAGGCCCTATACATTAAAATGGTTGTTTTAAACAAAATTAAAAATTTAAAAACTTTTTTTAAACAAACAACATTGTTGTAAACATAAAAAACGTTTAAAAAAACACGTTTAAAACAAACAACATTGTTGTTCACATAAAAAACGTTTTAAACAAAAAACTTTTTATTTGTTCTTTTAAAACAAACATGTTTTCTCCAACCCTGGTATTTACAACACACTATAGTTCTGATATAATATACTAGCTTAAAAGACCCGGCGTCGCCCGGGTTTTGTATTTTGTAATTGGAAATTAGCTTATGAAGGATTTTCAATTTTAAATTCTAGGTCCTTATATAGGCATTTATAATTTGAAATAGGAAGAACGACTTATTACACTCAAACTATTCCCTCAGAAAACGTTTGTTATAGTTTTTTATGGCTCATAAAGGATCTAGAATTTTGCATCCTATCGCTTGTACAGTGCACAGCAAGCCTGGTAGAGGTTTAAATAAGAAGAAACAGAAATTCCTGTAACATAAAATTGTAATATCGAGGCGGGAAATTTCCCACTCTTATGTTACCATAAAGCCGTTTTGGAGATGAAATTAAACAGAAAGCATTATCACTTTCATACTTTTCTCTCCAAAAACCTGCGATATAATATAATAATATACACATTACCATACCTCGTTTTGTTTTCTCTATGTCCAGGGTAGAGAAAGTTATGTGATTCCATTATTTTAGTGGATTTCATTCTGTAATATTTATTTATAACATGAATTATTTTGATAACTTCTCTTATTTGTCAAAAGTGCATTTCAATTGTTTTTTCCAAGCCCACCTGATACCATTTGGCAACAATATATTCTGTGATTTGGAATTGATAATTCTATGTAAAAAGGGATTAAGTATTTTAAAAAACATTTAATTTTTGGCATTTAGAATCAGAATTTTTCAAAATCCTTTCTTAGTGAGCACCTACATTATGAAACGAAGGTACTGTCAAAATTCCAAGTCTATACCTGTTATAGTTTAGGCTGTACGTTGATTCCTGTCATTCAGTCAATCAGTCAGTCAGTCATTCATTCAGTCAGTCAGGACAAAGCCTTTTAAATATATAGAGATTATTGCCCTGCTTATGATTGATGTAGCCAAAAAAATGAACAGTAGACTAAATACCTTGAAACACATGAAACAATAGTGACTGTCATTTCATACTGATGAGTTGATAAAGTTCCTTTTGATCAGGTGATTACTTCACCATTGTTCAAGAACAAACTTATCACCTAATTTAAATGGGTGACGTTTTGTTTAGTACGGCTACTAAACAAAGGTGAATAGATATATTATTAACATCTTTGTAGATAAGCACACGGTAGTGTCAGTTCTAGAATGTGTAATGTTACAACCGTACTCTCCAGGCAATATACTTCGTTAATACAGTCAAACCTCTGTATAACGAAGATCTATACTGAGTGTTAATGAATAACACCGAAATATTATACCTGTTTATAGAGGGGACATAAATAAGCCACTTTTATTATTAGATTTTTGCGCTATGGATTCAATTTTTCCTGATACAGCCTAAAATCTCCCAGGGCACTGACTTCTAACATTAGAAAAAAATGCAAAACAAAGGAACTTCGTTGTTAACACTGTAGTCAGTAGTTATGAATTAAAAAAAAAAAACAATGCAGTGACGGCCAGTCATATGATTAGTCTGTAAATTTGCAGATTATGAAAACTCTGAATTATGTAATAGCTGTGGATGAATGATTAAGAATCAGGTTTATATGGATCATTAGGAAGGCATGGAGTCAATTTAATGAAAATTTTAATCCTATTTCGCATAATTATTGACTTTAGCACGAAACTACAGTGACTTTAATGCCCTGTAGCACACACATTTTACGTCATAGAGCAAAAATCTCCCAATAAAAGTTGCTTGTCTATGTCCCCTATATAGGCTATACAGGTAAAATATTTCGGTGTTATTCATTAAAACCCTGTATAACGACAAACCCACATTTAGCGATATTTTTCTTTATACCTGGAAAACAGGCACTTAAAATACCGAAAATATTCAGCGATATAATTAAAATAGTCATTTATTAAAAGTGAAAACAGGGAGTAATCCCACTCCTTATTAACGAAAGCAGCTATCTAAGATAATAATTGACTCACTTTTATTTTCTGGATTACAAGCAACAACAATTTTTTTTTTTCAAGGTGTGCTTTTTAGAATGTGTAAATAATCACAAGAAAAAGCCACAGCGATCCAAACAGGAAAAAAAAGGCTTTAAATCTTGCCAAAATATACAAAAAATTGCAAAATAAAAACTGGGCCTACCGTCGCTAAATTTAGTCTATGGAAAAAAGTTTATCTGTTTAACTCTTTAATACATCCACTTAAGCAGAAAGGCATTTTGCCCGAATTCCGACCCAAATAATCACCTAAGAAATGTTCCAATAAGGGCGTAAACGGCAACAGCTTAGCCTATAAGGAAAATCCCAGTGTTGCCGCTGTCATTCACCACTTCTCAAATAAAGTAAAGTGATGTACGAATTTGGCTACATTGTACATTGTGAATACATCTAATTACCTTTCTATTCACTGACTGATAGGTCGAGAAGAATGGGGTGGCAGAAGATGTAGGCAGTGCTTGGGGGGAAATAGTCTTTAAGAAGTGGCACCCACACTAAAATCCTGCTTTATGTCCTTTGTTTTAAATAATCTGGGCTCACAAATTAATTTTTCAAACGTAATTTTTTTAAGGTGCTATGACTATGAACTTTCTATATGAAAAATCTGATGTGAAAGTCACATAACTTCCTCTGCCCAAATAAAAGTTAGCAGTATTCACATATCCTTGTACAGAATCGCAAGACACAATTTTACGCTGATTATCCTATAAATACCTCTTCTTTCAATGATGCGACTAAAAGCGCAGTGTATATAACAAACTTAAAAAAAAGAAAAAAAACAAATGACTGCAGACGTTTATTGAACTTTCTGCCGTAAAATATAATTTCCGAAATTTATCGAATATTTCCCTCAGATACATCTTTACTCTATGCATGGCCAACAACACATCTTTCTCACTTCACATTCTTATATAGAATAATAGGCCGTGAAAGAGCGCGAATTCAGTTGTTCATCACGTAAGACAAACTTTCTACAAACAGTGGGTGAACAGTGGGTGGCTTGTAACTACCCTCAGAGAATTTTCTCGAAAAAATGTTTCAAATAAAAGTTTTAGCTCTTAGTATAAGCAACCCATGTGCAAAATTTAAAGAAAATCGTTAGAGCCGTTTTCGAGAAAATCGCGAAAAACGAAAATTTCTTCATGTAAAGTACCCTTAAAAATAAGGGAAATTTGTCGCCAATCTACGAATCACATCTTCAGAAGGTACCTGACCCAAATACGAAATTTTGTTTTCATACGATTCTCCGTTTCGGAGCTAGCCTGTTCACAAACTTCCACACGGACAGACAGACAGACAGACACACACACACACACACACTGACACACAGACATGTTTCCAAAAATAGTATTTTTGGATTCAGGGGGCCTTGAAACGTGTATATATGCTAAAAACTCAACTTCGAATTTTGGGGTCGAAAACAATACTTCCTCTACCTATAGTACCTATGGTACGGGCAGAGGAAGTAAAAATTAGTAGGCTATATAGTATACTAAATAGGAACAACT
Source organism: Ectobius pallidus (assembly GCA_964059195.1). NCBI lineage: Eukaryota > Metazoa > Arthropoda > Insecta > Blattodea > Ectobiidae > Ectobius > Ectobius pallidus. The sequence continues at coordinate 20,179,305 of CAXKWD010000004.1, read as the reverse complement.
AAAGAAAATGCTCTTCCCTTAAAAATGGATTTAAAAGTACAGAAATCCTCAAAAAGATGTCACTATGTCACGGGAAGTAAATCTTGCTAAGAAGACTTTCGATTCCTGTCCATGTACTAAGAGACCACCCTTCTGGAAGACCAAAATGTGGCTTGGTTCTAAAAGGGCCAATGCCAATTTCTTGCAAAAATGAGATTTATGCATTATTGAGCTCGGCTATTCTTTATCTTTCGTATACTAAAATGTCAATGTCTGTTGCTATTAATAGACATAATACAGAAACCTCAGAGGCCAATGTCGGAAGTACTCAGCAAAAAAATGTTACTTCTATAAAGAATTCAAAGTCAGTTACCTCAAAAGCAAGTTTTATGACACTGGCCCTTTTAGAACCAAGCCAGAGTTTACTCTGAAAACATCTGGTTTTTAAAGAGAGGTTCTTACTGAAGTGCGTATAGCTTATGCCTTAATTTCTTCTGCTTTCCTATTGCTTGCGAGTTCTGCATTGTTAAATCTTTTAATTGCGTTGTTTTAATTGGCACCACTGGCACATATTCGGCAACGCGTGAGAATTCGGTGTCATTGACATTCTTAATTTCGGACTCTGCCCACGAGAAGATGTTTTGTCTCGGCGCTATCAGCCTGATAACAGCTGCAGGCCTTTCTAATGGAAATCAATTGTATCCTACTTTCAATCTGATAAAGAGAGTGTAAAAATGGCTGAAGAATTATGGATCAAAGTTCATGTTTGGAGAAGAACTAACCAATGAGGGAAAGGTCCGTTTTAGCACACCTGGTCCTGAAACTGATTCGATTTGGAAGCTTATTTATTTGAAGCAAAGTATTAATAGTAGGGATGGGTCGATACCAGATTTTCTCGATACTCGATACCAATAGGTTACATGATTTTTTCCTCGATACTCGATACCGTCAACATTTCCAGTTTCAATAAATAGGTACATTAAAAATTAAAAGTTGAGAGAACTGTGTAATACCAACTAAATTCATTAAGTGTGCATATTTCATGAGACAAAATTTAAAATCATCAGTACCAATACATGATTTTTTCCTCGATACTTCGATACTCGTACCGTCAACATTTCCAGTTTCAATAAATAGGTACATTAAAAATTAAAAGTTGAAAGAACTGTGTAATACCAACTAAATTCATTAAGTGTGCATATTTAATGAGACAAAATTTAATATCATCAGTAGCCTATAATTATTTTTAAACTCTACATTAAAACTAAAATTAGTTTTTAAAAGAGTCCACTTACAAGTTTTTGTTAAAAAATTACTATATTTAGTAGACTGCTAAAAGCATTTCCTTAAATTGCAGAATTACCAAAGTATCGAGCGAGTTTTCTGAAGTATCGCTCGATGCCGATACCATGAAAGTATCGAGGTATCGAAAGTATCGAGGACCCATCACTAATTAATAGTGTAAATTCCTTTACAATTTTGTATTATGAGGGTATAACATCTTCTTGTAATTAAATACTTAAGGGGGTAGAAGGCGAAATATTCTTTATTAAAAAAATCTGATATGAAATTCACATAACTTCCTCCGCCCAATTAAAAGTTACCCTCTTAGTATAATATAATTATTATGTATGATATTCTCTTCATGTATTGGCTGCAAAAATGAGAAAATGTCGTTACCACATCACTTCGCATCCCCGAAGAATACATAAACCAAATAAAATCTGATTAATGTACTCGTAAATTTGTTTACTTTAAGCATGGCCAATACATTTTCTCACTTCACATTCTGATATAGAACAAGAGGCTATATTGCCCTCTCACGCAGCGGGCCCGGGTTCGATTCCTGGTCGGGACAAGTTACCTAGGTGGGGTTTTTTTCTGGGGTTTTCCTCACCTTTGAGACAAATGTCGGGTAACTTTAGGCCCTTGTGGTCCCCAGATATCATCTGGCCGTCATTATCATCTTCATCCCATCCTCGCCTTGTTTGGAGTGAGTGTGTGTGTAAATGGTGTGTATCGTCCTATGTGTTCGTGTTGTCTCGGAGGTGGCCCCGGCATTGGGCTGATCACTCATCCGGGGAGGCCCTCCATGTCCTTGTCTGGTCAAAAAAGTATGTATGTGATCCAAAGATAATCCCTCTCCCGACAGGTCGCGGCCCTGTAAGGCCCGGGCGGCTTGGGTTGCTTAAATCCTAAAAAGGGAGAGGTTAAACTACGAGAAAGAAAGAAAGAAAGAAGGCTATATTGCAAAGGGCACGTATTCAGAGTGGGTGGTTTATAACTACCATTCAGGTAATGGTTTTCGAAAAAAATGTTTCAAATAAAAGTTTTAGTTCTTAGTATAAGCATCCCACGTGTAAAATTTAAAGAAAATCGTAAGAGCTGTTTTCGAGAAAATCGCGACAAACGAAAATTGCTTCACGTAAAGTCCCCTTAAGAATAATAGAAACCTATCGTCAATCTTCGTGTCACATCTCCATAAAGTACCTGATCCAAATAAAAAAAAAAATCGTTTTCATACGATTTTTCGTTCTGGAGCTAGCCGAAAATAGTATTTTTGGTTTCAGGGAACCTCAAAACGTGTATTTATGTTAAAAACTCAACTTGGAATTTGGGGACGAAAACAAATGGCTACTTCCCAGCCTTCAAAAGATCATCCCTAAGAAAAAATAAGTGTCATATTCAAGTTGCTATTTTTTTAGTCTTTTTCTTAATGAAATCATCAGTTTAAGGCCGGAACTTGTAATGTATACAGGTAGAGGAAAAAAGCGGACCGACTAAAATATCTAAGTTGCCGATAAGAGACATGCCTAGCGGCATTTACAGGACAGCAGGGAATGTATTGAAATTTGTTCTAGATAATATAGACAATCAATTGAGAAATAATTTCACGTAATTTGCAGCTTGTGAAAACAAACGTTTCCGTTACATCTCTTACATTTATTTACGTATCACAAGGCTCTGAAATCAGCTACAAGAGTCGGTCCGCTTTCCCCCCCCCCCCCCACCATCTGTACATAATTGTTTAGTATAAGTATTTCTAATATATAACTGAACCACCCCCGAACACAAGCTCTGCTTCTTCGGGGGGTGTATCAACTTTTGTATATATTTTTCGTGTACTTTGGAGTAATAAATTGTAATTGTAATTTGTAATTGTGGTAAAGTGCTACTTTTCGGCGTGTTAACAGTCCGACAAGCAGGTGATTTGCGGAGCGTGTACAAAATAATTCTTTATGTGTTTCCTTACTTACTCATTGTCAGGACATGCTGAATCCTCAGGCTCAGAAATACACGGAATAGGCAAACATTACTCACCTGGAAAAATAGAAAGAAAAAAAAATTACACAAGTGTTTAGCAATTTATTACTAGCATATAAGTTGAACTAATTCATAAACAGGAAACTTGACGGAGAAAGAGCTGTAAGAGATGACAGTGTATTAAAGCTTATGGTTAATGGTTTATCGGGCTCCCAACCAGGTGAAATGAAGAGAAAATGTAGAACTAACGAATAACATACCGGTACAATGTTTACATGCGTAGACTATACGGTATGACAAATGACAATCGAAACTAGTAGGAAAAAGGCCTGGATTAAAATTGCTGAAACTATATACTCTTTAGGTAAATTACATTATTTTAAATGAGTTTCTCAATATTGTTCAAGTGAAAATATATAATTTACGTTAAACTGCAGGTCGGCATGAATGCAAAACGGTGAACCATGCAACTCAGTGCAGCCTGCATCCACCGGAAAATACTTTTTTTTGCTGCTATTTTATTTATAGTCGTTCCCAGCGGTCCTGTGTTGTTTGCTTAATGCAAGAAAGACACACTCGATAATAGCCGCATGTTGAAGTGTTGTCATGTCCCAGCCGGAAGCGAAAATCAAAGAAACGCCGAAATGTGTTATAATACTACTGTTATTAGATTAACTTGGCGACAGAGTCTGCCGCCTTCTTGGATTTGAGAGTGCAAACTACTGTTTACCCTCAATAAACAATAATATAATCCAGCAGACCGCAAAAGGAAATGCTGACGTTTGATTCGCCAAGCGGGGACGAAGAATACGAGAGCACTGAACTTTGTATTTCCAAGAAAATACTTCCTTAAATGATTTATATGATCGCTTGATACATTGCAAAGCAGCTGAGGGTTCCCAGTTTGGAAACTTATTTTAGAAATTGAGATAGCTTTTTTAAGAAAGGACAGCGTCTTATTTCTTTATTTTTTTGATATATTATCTAATATACAAACTAAAGGTGTAATCTTCTTAAGAATGCCTTTAATTTAATTTAAAAAACCGGGGATTTCGGTTTACTAACTAGTTTACCGAGCAATGGGGTACTAAATGACAAAATTACAAAAATGCAATGCTATATTTTAAATTTAAAAATTATGTACTGGTAATAATGAGCATGATGAGAACTGTAATAAGATATTTAAAAAGTAATTCTTAGTAGTACAATAACAATTAGATTAATTACATACGATTAGTTTTAATTATTTTATCTTCCTTTCTTTATCTTAGTTTGGCCTCTCCCTTTTAGGATTTAAGCCACCCAAACCGCCCGGGCCACGACACGTCGGGAGAGAGATTATCTTTGGATCACATACATACTTCTTTGATCAGACAAGGATATGGAGGGCCTCCCTGGATGAGTGATCAGCCCAATGCCGGGGCCACCTCCGAGACAACACGAACACATGGGACGAGACACACCATTCACACACACACTCACTCTAAACAAGGCGAGGATGGGATGAAGATGATAATGACGGCCAGATGATATCTGGGGACCACAAAGGCCTAAAGTTACTCGACATTCGTCTCATAAGTGAGGAAAAAACCCAGAAAAACCCTCACGTAGGTAACTTGTCCCGACCAGGAATCGAACCCGGGCCCGCTGCGTTGAGAGGAGCGAATGCATCCCCTACGCCTCAGCGGTGGACGTATTTTATTTTATTTTAATTAAATAGCAGTTTTAGCCACTTTAGTTTTAATGTCTTATTTAGGTATTTTTAAGTTTTTATGATTGGGCTATGTGACTGCCAGGGCAATGAAACGGATAATTATGTTAAAATATCAGAATTAGCTGGTAAGGAACAAAACAGTTCAAACAAAACCTAGAATCTTAAGTGCACTGTGGCAGAAACTTTACCGGGCTGATAATACCGTATAGGCTACACATAAATTATGGCAGCGGCCGTTGCCTTTGTGCCTGTCACAGTCCGCCGCACATAGCCTGCATTCGCACACTCCCTTATTACACTACAATCTGTTAATATTGGTGATATTTAACACTATCTCGTTACGACCTCTCTTAATTCCGTGCACTCTACTGTACTTGGTTTACTGAAGTTGCACATTGCATTAAGGTAGCTGTATACCTTTAGGTATGAACATTTTCCACGGAGTGGTTCCTTCAATTTGGGAAACAAATCTAAGTCTGGTGGGCTCAAATCAGGACTGAATGATGGGTGGGGAAGTCTTTCCCATCCATTGACGTGGAAAACGTTTTGTTACAATTGATGAAGCTTCCAGTGAGGTGACCTGAGTAATCAGACAGCTCAACAATGAAGGTGCCCTATCCAGAATACAAAATCTGCCAAAACATTGGGAAGCTGTCATAAGTAAGAATGAAGATTATATTAAAGGCCTATAAATGTATTTTGCAAAATAAATTATTTTCTTCCAATCTATCTTACAGTGTGCAGAACTTTTGAAATGACCCTCGTAGATAGAAAATAGACTTTAAAATATTACAATATACACTTAAACTGTAACATGGTCTTTTTTTACAGCAAGAAACGTGGTATACCTATTCTTAACAGAATTAACTGCAAAATTAGGCATCACGAACTATAATCACTAAACAGATGTTCTTTCACTGGTGACTTGACACAGTAGTTCTTCCCCCTTAATCCTCCCCCGTCAGTCAGCATTCCTTTAGCGACAATTGTTTGGAATAATCAAGTTTCTGTGAAAAACCCACCTCTGCTGTTCTGCTTTTCATTGAGGGATGTCCATTATAAGACTGTACAAATTAAAGAAGTTGAATTTTATTTTAAATGTACAAAATAGGCATTTTAGGCACTAAAATAGTAAAATAGGCTCTAGAGGTGCAAATAGATAATTTAGGGGACTATAAAACTCTACAAATGTAAGTGATTTATCATGAAATGTCAACATATTTAAAAATTTTCATGTTATTTCATAAGGAACAAAATTGGCATTTGCCTTAAAATCCCAGGTCTAGTCATAAGGTGCCGATCATACTTCCTGCTTTTGAAAACGTAGCTGACGAGCTGAAGTAAGATTGCGGAAGGTTGTGGTGCTATAATTAGCTCTTGATCGTAACAAAGTAGGGTCATCACTACACCCACGAACTAATCAATATACCTCGCAATTCTTAACACAAAGGATTCCTCCCAGTGCTAGCCTCCAAATACAGGAGTGTATTGGGTTGCCTATAGTGACGGATTGCTAGGGATGGTTTGTTTAATACTAGAAAATAGCCCGTGGCTTAGATACGAAACCTACAAGTCTAGAATCCTGAAGGCACTACCAATACATTTACAAAAGTCAGCGCTGGCTTCATCAATTTTTATTTAAAATATCTCATCATATAATATCGCTATTTCCTTTAGAAAATAATTCGTTGCTACCAGTACATACATTTCAGAAATTAATTATATCGTAAGTTTTATGCAGTTCCAAAGTTACCTGTGAACACTGATAATACGTATTGTTTCTCAACTGTTTGTTGACAGATGAATATGATGTGAATTTGATTTGATAAATTCAGTGTGATTTTCATAAATCATATAATTTATCAAGGGAAGCAGTGGTTTGTTTGGATTTTTATTGTTCGCGATACTTCCAGGGTTAAACTATGAATATATTATAGCTGGTGCCCGACGCTTCGCCCGCCATTATTGACTCCAGGATTTTTAAGAAATTTACACTAGCAGTTTATTAAAAATGTTTGTGGTTCAGAGCTATGAAAATTGTAAGTAAAAATAAAATTAGAATATTTGTTCATTGTGTTCATTTCACTTAGGCCTTATATAGGCCTAATAAAGAAACGGTTTTCCTAATTTTGTACTCTTCGTGAAAGTTTAGACTCCGAGAGACGAACATCGCCGAGTATACCCGATGTATCACGAAGTGAGGGAGTGAGCGCGCTATTTAGGGAAGATGAATTGTATAAGAGTAGATAAAATCCCCTTTGCCGGTTCCGACCAGGGTTTTCCGTGGTTTTCCCTGGTTGTAAGGTGAATACCGGAACTTAAACAAAAAAGGGCCACGGCCCGAACCCCTAAATTCATTGCAGTTGCCCTGCATAGGTTCAAGTCCTATGCGAAACACCGTTAGCGTAAGCAAATTTAAGTTATAGGATAGGAACCCGTTTTCATTTCCAGCAATGCATTTCGTGTGCAGGTATGGAATCGGAGTGGAGATCATCGCATTGCGGGCTTCGCCCGCAATGCTCTGATCTCAGTTAGCTTATTTGGTCTGGTCTGGTAAGAGTAGATAGATAGACAAGATAGTAGCATTGATTTGGCAACGCATTAAAACAGAGCTAAGCTGAATTACTGTGCATTGTTACTATACAGTTATGTTAATGAATAACACCGAAATATTTTACCTGTGTATAAAGGGGACATAGACAAGCAACTTTTATTAGGAGACTTTTGCTCTAGGCTATGACGTAAAATGTGTATGCTACAGGGCATTGAAATCATTACAATTTGGTGCTCATAACTCAATAATGAAGCGAAATAGAGTTAAAATTTTCATTAAATTGACTTCATGCCTTCTTAGTGATCGATAAAAACCTGATTCTTAATCATTCATCAACAGCCATATCATCATTTAGAGTATTCATAATCTGCAAAATTTACAGACTAATCACATGACTGGCCGCCACTACATTAGCTTTTTAATTCATAACTACAGTGTTAACAACAAAGTTCCTTTGTTTTACATTTTTTTTCAAATGTTAGAAGTCAGTGGCGGCCATGCCCTCGGAGATTTTATGCTGTAACAGGATAAATTGCATCCATAGAACAAAAATCTCCGAATAAAATTTGCTTGTCTATGTCTACTCTATACACAGGTAAAATATTTCGGTGTTATTCATTAACACCCTGTATATTATAAAACCTACTTTATGATGGGTGTATTTTTCTTTAAGACTAGGGAGATGATCTGACCACTCGTTCGCACTTGCGGAGTGATTTTCAGCTGTCACAGATGACTGCCTCCTCTTTTGTCTGAGTAAGGAATTTTTTTTTCTCTTCGTGATCATGCAATGTTGGCAACATAACGATATTGGTGTGTAGCTGGGAGAAGGCGATAAAACGTGGCCATTGTGTGAATACGTGAGTGCGGATGCCAAGATAACAGGGGATCATTACAAATCAGTTTGATTTCCACCTCTCCCCGTCATATTGATGGCGGTTTATCAAAACGATGTCCATTTGTCGTTTCGTTGACTTTCTGTTTAGCTGCGATTTGCGATTTCTGATGAGTACAGATACATATTTTTAAAAAGTTGTTATGTGGACTAATAGAACAAAATTTAGCCAGCGATGACATTTTCCAGTGCAAAATCTAAAAATACTCTGAAATAATTTGACAGTTAATTTTTTTATAAACAATATTTTTTTTAAATATTGGTGAATATTTTGAATCGCCATTGTCTATAAGGGCAAAAAAATTTTTTTCGTCGCAATTGTTTCAATTTTTGTACGTTATAATGTTCAGAACGAAAGATGTTAAAATTTTCGTATAAATAAAAAAATTCAAATGTTTATTATTTAAACAAAAATGAACGAAAATATAAGATTGTCTGACATCATATTCTCCATAAAATTACATACAGAGGTGCATGTTTCTATTTCACTTTGGTCATATTCTACAAATACACAAATCTGGCAACATAGCGCTTGATTCTCCCATTATGAATAGCATGGAATAAGAGCACATTCTGCCTTCACGAATTGTGATTACTGCCATTAAAGTGAAAATCTTATGTTTCAAAACGCTTCTAGGTAGAAATATTGTCATTTCACACTCGCGAAAAAATACGAAACTTTGTGGGGGTTTGTTCCCAAATTTTCATTTTTAGTGCGAAATTTTAATTTTTTGAACGAAATTCTATTTTTCATGGGAGATCTCGAGTTTTAGAAAGAACTTTTGTTACAAAAGGACTTAAAGATAACTTATGCTTATTGAAAGTCGAATATATTTATTTGCACTTTAGTGAAAAAAAATATTCAACAAACCACTTAATATTGAGTTAGCAGGCAGGCCAGTGGTATAATATAAGTACCAAACGCTAGAAAAATACTTATTTCAATTGAAAATTAAAATAATGTTATGTGTAGAGATTTTCATGGAAATTGATATATTTTATAGCACACACAGACTAAACCCCAATCCTAGTGAATGTATTTTGTTTAATAAAGAAATACAGATCCTGGTATCCTGTAAACTGATATAACAAAGTGCCAGAATGCTCAGTGATAATTGCAATTATGACAGGCCTATGCAGAAAAGAAGTTATTTTTGTAATAGATCTCCGAGTTAAGCTCCAGATCGATTCATTAAGCAGGGCTTACAGAAGAACAAAGGTCTAAAGTTTGATAAGCTTATGTGAAGGAATATGTGGGTAGTGTTATTTGTCAAAGCTATCTGTATAGCAACTTCCAAAACAGAATATGAACACTGAAAAACGATGTGTTGTCATGAGAACCGATTTGCATAATAAATTCTTTCTAATATATTACCATAAAATAGGCACTAAAATGGGCTTTATTCCGGTACCGGTCAACCGATTTGGTCCAATAACAATAGGCTTCTTCCCCTGGGCCATATAAATGTGTAGCCTATACCAAGTTTCATGAAAATCCGATAAAGCGCATTTGCGTTATCGCCCGTACAGACGTAAGGACAGACAGACGGACAGACATTTTCCCGTTCACCACACAAAGTACCATTCTGGCATTTAATAAAATAATCAAATCGCCTACCAGTAATAATAATACAGGAAAATGTTAATACCTCCGCGTTCCTATCAAATTTAAATTTCTTGCGGTCGAATACATGCTGCCGAACCCATATGCTGGAATATGAATAGTTTTGTTAGGGCGCCCAAATTAAACTTTGCAGGGGGGGGGGAAATTTTCCCAGCACTGCCCATATCCGTAAGTTAAACAATACTAAACGGTAGTTGTTTGTGAGGATGGCATGTAAAATCCAACATGGAAGATCCACCAGTGAATTGGGTGAAGGAATGGACGAGAAAATAATCTCAGTGTGAGCGGTGTTGGAATAAATTCCGTCAGCTCCCTCTATAATGACTTGAACGTTCTGTTAAGCGAGGAAACAAAGGAAGGTAGACCTCATGTTTATTTTTGAGGACCTTCATCCCCCATAACATGATCCTGCTTTGCGGTTTCAACTGTGCTAGTTACTGGTAAAACTATATCCAACCTACTTAATCTGCAGTCTGAGTACATCTATTGCGGCTACACAGAATGTAATGTAGGCTACATTTATAATCCGGGGTGCGCGGACAAAGAGAGTTAAGTCCACCATCCTAAAAAAATTGAGATATGTTCCCAGAGTTATAGATAAAAATGTTCTCTACATTTGTGTTAAGTCCAGTAAGTCATAATCAAAATTGTACGGTAGTTATCGATGTGTGCCTCATGGGTTCATCCATCTCTAAAGTTATGTTGGGCTGGTATAGTGTGTTAAGTCACTCTAATTCTCAGTAACAAGAAAGTGGACTTAACTCTCTTTGCCCGCGCACCCCGGTTAAATTCTTGTATCAAATTTGTTTCAGACCATTCTCCATATTCCGTAGTTTTTCCATTAATTTATTAAGTGCCAGAATGGTACTTTCTTAGATTGTATGATGTGCGTTCCATATTACAGCCATGGAGGCCCAGAGGGTTCCAGGAGGTTGAGGCTCCCAGATTTTTAGCTATTCGGCACAAGAAGGTGGTAAGTTTGTCAGCCTTACGCCTCTACCCCCAGGATTGCTCCTGGTACTCATTTCTGTTAGAGGCTCAGTCGACCCCAGGGCCACAGTGCCACCAGAAGGATTAGACCAATTGAAAAACTACAACGACCTCATCGGGGATCGAACCCGCGACCTTCCGGTTTGTAGCGCAGCGTCTCAACCACTACGCTACGGCTTACCCCTTAGATTGTATGGTGGACGGGAAAAAATTCTGTCCGTCCTTCTGTCCATGTGCTTTTAGGCGCAATACTTCGAATGCGCTTTATGCAATTTTCATGAAACTCAGTACACACACTTGTAACGTCCATAAGAAGAATGTTATTTATTTTGGACCAAATCGGTTGACCGGTTCGGGAGTAAAGCCCAATTTAGTGCACATTTTATGGTAATATATTAGAAAGAATTTATCAAACACAAATCAGTTATCAAGACAACATATTGCTTTACAGTGTTCATATATGGCTTTGGAAGTTGCAATACAGGTTCCTTTGTTTTCATTCAAGCTAAAATAATTATTTTCCACAGCGAAAAAAATGCAAAACGAGCTTACTACAATCTTAATACACCCATAACCCTAGAATGAGAATAACAGATGAAATTAACACCTTTTTCGAGACTTCGCTTAGTCTATTCAATTTCAGACAATTTGGGGATTAGAAAAAAAAGCGTAGGATGTGAGAGTATAAGCTACGTTGATATTATGGCATGCTAAAGACAAGATAGATAAGATTATTTCACAATGACGCATGTACATTATGACTTCCTTTTCACTTACAACTTGAAACTTTGACCCATGTCTTTAGTTTATTGTCATGAATGTGGAACTCGTACGGGTGTTCGTTATCAGCTCCACATTTGAGGTCCAGGCGGAAAGAACAGGCGGTTTTCTCAGAACGGCTCTTTCCATTCCCCTTACAATTACTTATGGCTGCATCTCAATGAACACTCACTCCCGCACAGTTGGACAAAAAGGGTAAGTAAAACTAAAACTAAACTCCGTGGCGCTGCATCCCTGAAGAGAATGGGCCTACCACCCGTCATCTAAGTTACCATAGTGAAGAAATATATTTTTGTGTTCCTTGTTATAGATCTTATAAATTGCGTAATCTTTGTTTCATCCAAACAGCAAATACTGACTCCCATAATAATTATCTTTATAATGTGTTCCGTCTATACAATCAATTACACAAAAATGGACATATACGAGTGAATATATTTAATACTAACAATAAGCGGTTTAAAAGTATCTGTTATCAAAATTTTAAAACTTTAAAATAGTAATTATTTAAAAAATGATATGTAAAATATACGCCATGTCATTTTCTTTATTTAAATCTTTTTAATATATATTTATTTAGCCATAAGGACTTCTCTACCACTCAGCAAGGGCGAAAACATGAACTACATAATAATAATAAAAATAAATGAAAAACAAGATATTATATACCGAATATAAGAAACGTACATTAAATACAAAGAAAAAAATTCAAACATAAAATACTTGAATAATATATAGCCTAATACAAATGACTAAAATAAAGAAATGAAAAAGAAAAAGATAAAAGACTAAACAAATACATTCTTAGTTATTACAAATAATGAAAATTATCAAAAAATATTTTACAAATTAGCATCAATTCCTAAATGTTATTGTATACTAAATTTATTAAATGACGCTTGAACTGTGAAGTCGTTTGGCAGCTCCTGAGATAGCTAGGCAATGAATTCCAATGGATATATACATATACATACACATAATTTTACGTAAGTGTATTAATAAGAATTTATTTGGGATCTGAATCCTTCGGGGATGCGATACGATGTGATAAACACATTCTCTTCATTTTTACAATCACTTTACACGAAAAGAATGTCATTTTTGCTGATGTTCTCGAAAATGGCTAAACGATTTTGTTTAAATTTTCAACGCGAATTCCATATGTTTAATATAATATAATATATTATATGGCATATTATATATTTGTTTATTTCCCAGCTGTGTCTATGCTCCATTTAGCTGAGGCCATTATCAGGAGTTCGGGATGTGTCTATACAGTAGGATAGGCCATGGAACAATTGATTGTCAATTATTTCTATTATTGGTGTATTTTTATGGAGTAAATTTCACTGATATTAATTTAAATCACCGCCGTCTCGAGAATTACACTGCCTGTCCATACTTAATTTTAACATGGAGTTCAGAGTATTGTTAAATTGCCTAATTTCTCCAGTAGAGACGACACAGTTCACACCCAGATAGCATGAAATTCCAGCATATTTCAGTTTCCGAGTTCATACTTCAGAGGGCAACACAGCATACGGTAATGTAAAGGGTATTGCAGCTGGGTGTGAAAGGTGCTGCCATCTGTAATGTCGCCGCGTACGCAAAATTAGCCGTATAGGACAGGCAGTGTATACACGAGTAATACAGTTTAGAAGGCAGTGATTTAAATGCATATGATACAAAAGGAAATAGTGAGGATGATTCATGGTATGTACGAGTCTATATCCAGTTCGGCATTTGCCTTGACGACTGGGGAAACCATAAAAAAAAATGTCAAATTGGCCGACCATGGAAATTGGACTTGGGACCTCTCGAATGCGAGTAAAAAAACATATTATAATGATTAAAAAATGTTATTCTAAGAGCCAGCATTTTTAATTCGGCAGAGGAAGTTGAATATTTCACATCACATTTTTAAGTGTATTTTATGCCAGTGTAAATGGAACACACCCAGAACCATTTAGCTATAGGGACAAAGGTAATTAGGTTATGGGTTGGTGCATTCGTAATGGCTGTCTAGTTATATTTTTCCCGCCAATAAAATTCAACATGGTTTTGTTTTACCTTGTTCTGTTTCTAGGTACTCTTGCAAGTTGAAATCCCAGGCAGTTATCCGATGTCTTAGCACTTAAAACAGGACACTGCATTCGTTACAGTCATAAAAAAAAAAGTTTTACTTCCAAGAATGCAATCCTGCAGTTTATACCGATGCGAATGCAATCTGGGATCACTAACAATGCCTGTCTGTGAAATGGACTATTCCATAATAAGGAATCCATTAAGGGAATTATTCATTTGTTCACGGCGGGCTTGATTATTTGTATGTACGGAGCGCAGAGTCTAGTCGGAGATTACAGCGCAGATCACAGAGATAAATGTTGTTATAGCAGTCTGAGAGGGGATTCATTGTTCTGCAAACCAGCGCTCCGACAAATTGCAATTACATTCCTGCATTTTTTGCAACTTTGACAAATAATATCAGTTCGCAAACATCGCTTACAAACATGTGAATAAAGTTGTATGCAAAATTTCAGAATTACGTGGAGTATTATGTTTTTACTTGTGGTGTATAGTCCAGTTATTTATTGCATGGCCTGGCGACTTCAAAGGAATAAACTATTAAATTGGCGTTTCTTTATGTTAACTGATCTGACTAAATCGGTCTTGGTTTCCGCTATCCAAAACAAAAGCAACATTACAATATTCTTTTCATTATTATCACTAAAAGTATTTTTCAAATTAGAAACGATTTCCTTCACCACCAATCACGTGTACGAGCTAACAAAGTGCCGCTATCAGTAAGAGTCTTCCCTCCGTCTCGCCGTCTCTGATTGGACCGCGTATCTAAGCAGGAGAAGGACAAACTGTTTGTCAGCTGCATAACACTGTAGGGCCCGGATTTTTGGGATTTTATAAAAGGTTTTTTAGTAATTTATTTTCTTGGAATAGCCCTTCTTAGGCTTTGAACGAACGATTTTAGCCGTCTTAATAAAACATGTAATCAACATTAATATTAACACCGAAAATTGTATTATAGGCCTAATTTCGACACAGTTATTAGAGTTTTTTTTGTTACAAAATAAACATGTACCTATTCCTCATATCGGCACTTAAAAATAACATAAACAATTGATATATTTAACCTTTAATGATACAATTATTCAATACACCACTCAATTCACATCCTATCTACAAAAATATCTATTTTTGCAACTTTGACAAACAATATCAGTTCGCAAACATCGCTTACAAACATATGAATAGAGTTTTATGCAAAATTTCAGAATTACATGAAGTATTGTGGGTGCCACTTCTTAAAGACTTTTTTCCCCAAGAACTGTCTCTACCTACTGACACCCTAATCCTCAACGACCTGTCAATCAGTGAATAGAAAAGTAATTAGGCTATTCACACTTCTCTGCAGTCCAATGCAATGTTGCCAAATACGTACCACTATACTTCACTTGAGAAGTGGTGAATGACAGCGGCAAAACTGGGGGAACCCACGCGACTACAAGAGCACCTGCTCTTTGTCGGTGTCGATGCTTTGTATTCTGTTGTAGAAATACGAAGGTTTGGGACAAGGCCTTCTTAAAATGGTACGAACATTATTATGTTTTACTTGTGGTGAAGTCGATGAAAGTGTACGACGTAGGCCTATATCTTCCTTGCTTCTTATACCTTCTGTTTCGGTAAAGCTTTATTTACTAACGCATTCTCTATTTATTTTATGATTCTGCCATTCATTTGAGAGGGACATTGGATATAATTAGAGATCGAAAGTAAAAGACCCATACATCGTCACCTGAGTATTGGATAGTATCATGACGGTAAGATATGAGAAAACTAACGAAGATGCTATGAATACTGATGAGACTCGCATAATTGTAGCATTACTAGGAGGTGCCCGTGGCTTCGCCACGATAATTCTTTTAAAAATTAAAAATTAAGAGTATAATAATTATTAAAGCATTATATTTATTAACACTTGCACGCGAATCATTCATAAACTAAGCCATTAATAATTAATGAAACAACTAAAATTCCTGCTTTAGAGTACATTCCACGACATGAAAGCGCCCCCTGGGAAAACTATATCAGAATCGATTATGCAGTTCCAAAGAACCTGTGGACACATAATACGTATTGTTTCTCAGCTGTTTATTGACATGAATATGATGTGAATTTTATTTTATCAATTCAGTGTAATTTTCAGAAATTAGCCTATAGTGTATAATGTTTCAAGGGTAGGAATGGTTTGTTTGGATTATTATTATCAGCGATATTTCAAGAGATAAAAACCATCAATATTTTACAGCTGGTGCCCCCGGCTTCGCCCGCCATTATTCATTGACTCCAGGATTTTTAAGAAAATTACACTGGTAGATTATTAAAAATGTTTGTGGTTCAGAGCTATGAAAATTGTAAGTAAAACTAAAATTAGAATATTTGTTCATTGTGTTCATTTCACTTAGGCCTTATATAATAAAGAAACGGTTTTCCTTCCTAATTTTGTAGTCGTCATGAAAGTTTAGACTGCGAGAGACGAACATCGCCGAGTATACCCGATGTCTCACGAAGCGGGCGAGCAAGCACGCTATTCAGGGCCGTTGAATTGTATAAGAGTAGATATTATTTCGATCACCACCAAGATTAAAACTGCCACTACTAATTATGCCGGTTGTCGAGCAAGAGCTAAGGTAACTTAGCTTAGCTTAGCTCACATACAGTGCGAATTTCGTATATAGTTGTGCCGGATTTCATATGTAGTTTTGTCGGCACAACTACATATGAAATCCCGCACTGTATGTGAACTTAGCTTAGCTCTTGGTCGACAACCGGCATATAGGATGGTCGCCCTTGAAAGTTGGCCATATCTCGAGTGGCAGTGAGTGGTCATTATTAAACTTCGGACTTTTAGGTCGCTAAAAATGCTGTTTTAGGTACCTAAAATAGGCTCTAAAAATTGGAAAATAGGTTCTAAAAATCGTAAAATAGTCTCTTATAAAATCGTTAAGTTGCCAATTTTCTGAAATGTCTCAATTACAATGCATAATATATTATTTATTGAAGTCACCATTAATCAATAATCGTGATAAACCACAGATATAGGCCTATGGTACACAGAATTATATAGACCTATCATTAGGGCCTGTATTAATACAATAACAATGAAAACCTAATCCCTGCGCCCAGAAGCTACGCACGCTAGCATATTCAACCCCTTGTATCCCTCAGTGATTCAGAGAACTACTTTTTATTTTTATTATTATTATTATTATTATTTGTTTGTTATTGGATGTGGGAGTCGGGAGAAAAACACTACATTTTCTTGGGAGTTCCAAGGAACTTTTCTACAGAAGACGAAACATTCCTTACTATTTAACCAAGTCACAAATGTGTCATGTAGGCCTACTGCACATTCCGAGCTAAAAATTTAGTACGAACTGAAAATAAATGCTAGAATTTATAACAAAAAATAACTTATTTTGAACTTTAGAGGGAAAACAAGCAAAAAAGCAATATTAGGCTCAAACGTAAAAAATAGGCTGTTTTAGGTCCTATAAAAGTATCAGTTTTAGGCATAGTCACTTAAGAAACATGCATATACAAGTTTTAGTCCATATATCACTTAAGGATTAAAATAGGTTTTTACCTAAAATCCGAAGTCTAGTCATTATTCACATAAGTAATATTTTTATTATTCGCTGTCGTCGAAAAAAGTGTGCGATACACATGAGTTAAGTCCATTGGACAAACTCAAGAATTTAAAAAGGCTCGATTCCCCAATGACGCACACTCTTGGGCTCGCATTCGGGAAGTCCCAGGTTGAAATCCCGTGGCCGGCCAATTTGACATGGGTTTTTTTTAACGGTTTCCCCAGTAGTAAAGGCAAATGCCGAATTGGATATTTACATACCATGAATCATCTTCACCATTTCATCCTGTATCATATCCATTTAAATTAATATCAGTTGAAATTTGCTCCATGAAATAAAATAATAATAGCCTAGAATTAATTGACAATCTACAGTTCCATGGCCTACCCTACTGTGTAGACACAGGTCCCGAACTCCTGATATGGCCTCGCAGCTAAAAGGAGTACAAACACAGCTGAAATAAATAAAAAATCGGGTGCGTAGAACGCCACGCGACAGAAATGAAACTTGGATTTTTTTGTTGTTGGATTTTTTCAATTTTGGATTATTGGGTTTTCAAATTTGGATTGTTGGACTTTTTTAATTTTGGGTTTTTGGGCTTTTTAATTTTGGAATTTTGGATTTTTAAAATTTTGGATAAGCCTAATCATTGAGTTGATTGTTTTCTTTGCAGTCCGTCACTTTCGTGACGATTTTCTTCGTAACGCAACTTTGGGTTAGCTCTCGATTTACTCCTAGCGTGCCTGAAGAAGTTTCACTTCAAAAAGTCGTACTTATCACATTTGTATCGCAATATAGAGGAGCTACTATTACCAAAATAAAATCCAGCAAATTGTGTTGTGGTGAACTGAATCAGAATGAGTTTACGAAATACAATTTAAGGGGAGGATTTCATTTCATAATGAAATAATCACATACGCACGCTTCGTTTGTGGTTGTGTTCCAGAACGGCAGATACCGCTGAGTGTTTATAAGTACAGGGATATCCGACCTACACACGCAAAAAGCTGGGAACTGCTCGGTACAGAAGGTCCTTATTCCCAGCTCCCTGTGGCATTCTCTGGTATTTTCGTTCCAAGAAAAAGCTATTCTGACGTAAGAACGCTGTTCACATCCTGTCACATCCACTGTGCACGGCGGCTGACTCTCAATTTAATCCCTCTAACCGTATAAAAATGCCATCAGATTTCGTGTTTCTATGGATTACGGTTGGGCTATGCGTGCTTTCATGCTTCCAACTTCTGCAATACAATAGAATGGCACGATGCCTTCGTGTAGGCCTATGCAAGTGTGAGTGTGTCTTTACTTTCATATTTTCAAAATATAAAAAAGTTGCACTAGGCTACTTATGCCCCATCCCTCGTATATTTATTCCACTTTCTATAAATATATAATTCTAGTACTTAATTATATGAAAAAAAGGTTTCCAAAGCAGAAGATTTCCCTTGAAAAGCAAAATGTCATAAAGAGAAATTCGCACTAAACATAAAACGTACGCAAATACGCATAATTCCATGTTTTTTTTTCGCGAGTGCAAAACGACAATATTTTGTCTGGAAGTGTTTTATTTATGCAGTAACGCAATTTGTAAATCCGTCACTCCCGAAAACTAGGTAACTTATATTTAATTTACACCAAATACCCGCATGAGCAAAAATACAAAACAAATTTCTTCAGTTTTAATGTTTAAAGGTTCAGGATATTATCCACTGTAAATGAAATATGATAAACTCCTGGAAATTTTCAATCCCAAGCTTTGTCACATAGAAGAGCATGTCAGTCATTAAGCTTTTTGTATAAAATAATTAAATCCCATATTGATTACACAAACCTTATAGAAAGAATTTATATACACGTACCCAGAAAAACTAGTAGATTAAGAAAACTATTTTTTACTCCTAAAGTAAACACAGATAAGCACAAAAATTCACCAATAAACATAACTTTGAAAAGGTACAATCAAATCCACCCACTTAATATCGATATATTTGGAATGAATATTTTACAATTTAATTCTACTGCTAGCCAACTGTTAATGCTAAATCATAGGAAACTATGGGTGAATATTATTTAACTATAGTCATATATGTATAGTTGATATTGTCAACTAACATATTTTCACTGTTTTATATTATTTGCTTTTTACTGTTATTACTTTTTCTTTACATTCTTCATGTTTGCTTTCTTCTTAATCTCTCTCATTCTCTTTACTCTCTCCTATTCTCTTTGATTCTTACTTTTACATCGGTAATTACCCTAACCTTCCTACGTTTTATTAACCTATTTCACATTTGTGTTAGGCCTATTGTATGTGCATGATGTATTGCTAGCATAGTCACTCATGAACATTGTAATTGGGTGTTTACATGTAATGTTCATTATTGATTAAATAAATAAATAAATGTTTACATCTCACTTTCCTTGTCTGTACTATAGAGAGAGAAATACCAAATTAGATATCGAGGAAGCAATAGGCTAACATTACGACGGTTTTTCTACGAACCATAGTGCCATTGGTACAACACACGGCTAGCATGATTGGAATATAGAGTACATAGAAGGCCCGGACACGTGGACTGCACACAAGTTCGTATAGCGAATAAAATACGTAAACAATCAATATACACTTCGCACCCGGAAATTGCCATATAATGACTTTGTCAAACCTTTCAACATGCCTGATGAAAATGGTTTTCCTGTTTAGGAATCAAAATTAAACATGGTTTTATCCAGTAGATAATTTACAATCAACGAGGTTTTAACTACCATTAACAAGAGCAGAAAGCATAATATAAATGTTGTTCGTGTTTAATTCAAAAGTTAATTCAACGAATTCACATAATTCAATATAAAAAAATGCTCGAACTAGTTAAACATCCGGTGTCGTTACATTTTTAAAATAACTTCACGCGGTTAAGTTTATATTGACTGAAGAAACTCGTGTCAAATTGGCCGGCCACGGGATTCGAACCTTGGGACCTCCCAAATGCGAATCCAAGACAATTTAACTTTGTCTGGACAGATTTTCATAAATTTTGAACACTTATTCTACAAGAGTTTAGCTTTAATTTTATGTACAAGACATCTAACAACTAACAATATAAGTATTTAAAAAATAAAACAACATCATCTATTAAACATGAAATAACATCTGAAATATGAAAGTTACGGTCGATTTAAGTTTTTCGCTTTAAATCTGAGACAGTTTCCTGCTATAGTATTAAATCTAGAATTTTATCGAGAAAAATGCATAAAGACTTTTCGATGCATCCAGGAATGTTGGATTGGAAGTTAATGCAGAAAAAAAGAAAAAACAGTATAGACTATGGTCACGAAACGTCAAAATAATGCGCTACAATATATTAGAACAGCCGGTAAAGCATTCGAACATCTAGAGAAATTCAAATATCTTGGTGCAATAATTACATATACATATGTAATTACATACGCAGAATTTTAGTGCCGGCTGAAATCAGGAAATGCTTGTTTTTATGCAGTTCAGAAACTCTTTATCTTCTCGTTTTGTGACTAGAAATCTAAAAATAAAAAATCCCTTTAGGCAGGCCTACAGGCGGAGGTAGATTTCGAAGTGCTTTTGGTTTAATTTATTGTCGCTGCATAGCACTCTTCTTCTTTAGCCTTGGCATGGTAAACCTGCAGTAATAAGAACTGAATTCGGTAAAGAGGAAGAGCCTACAATCATTTGTTTTGACAACAAGAAGAGGATATAATATTCTGGGAGGCCGTGCGCAAGATCAGCAATGAATAAAATTAGCAAAGCCGCTAAACAAGACAAAATTATGATATTATAATAATTCTTTTAAGTGTTATTATTTTCAAACATTAAAATCTCGCGTCATATGAGAGCTATCAAGAAACTATTTATTGATTTGTAGAGTACTCATCAAGAGCTTTTCAACGATACCCCACAAGACGTGGTTTCAAAAGTTTCGAATTTTCATCCCCCACCCCCACCTCCACCCCCACCCTCACTCGAACCCCCGAATCGTTGGTGTCACTGTGAACTCCATAGGGAGTACTCTAATTTATTCAAACAAAGTTTCCCTCTATACTTCATAGGGGCCGAGATATAAAGTTTTCAAAATTTCAACCCCCTCCCCCGACCACCCCCTTGGGCCAATTTTTCCCATTAACGAACTTGTCCGAACTATTGGGCCTATAAATAACATAATAAAATTTGGTTCAAATATCTTCAAAATTACGGCCGCTATCGTGTAAAGATATATATATATATATATATAAATATATATATATATAAATATATATATATATATAAATATATATATATAAATATCACAAATTTTTTTTTTGAACGGGCGGTGGTTTCGTACTTAGGGGAGCATGAAACGTAAAGATATGAAAGAATTTTTCGAAAATCATAAAGTGGTATCCATTGCAATAGGTAGATTTTTCTTCGAAAATCTACCTAAAAATTACAGACTCTTCTCCTGCAGGTTGTATTATATGAATGTGAGATGGTCGCATACTCTTCGGGAAGAGCACAATGTGAGAGGGGGCTTAGGAAAATGTTTGGATCTAAGAGAGCTGAAAATGGGGATCGGAGAAAACTGCATAATGACGAGCTTCATAACCTGTGCTCTTCACCGGATATAGTAAGGGTAATTAAATCACGGAGGATGAAATGGGCTGGACATGTTGCACGCATGGGGGAGAGAAGACATATCTAAAAAGTATTGACTAGGAAACCCGAAGGGAAGAGACCACTTGGAAGACCAAGACGCAGGTGGGAAGAAAATATTAGAATGTATTTCAGGGAAGTAGGATTTGTGAGGGACGGTTGGATGAAGTTAGCACGGAATAGGGTTGATTGGAGGGTTCTTGTAAGCGCGGAAATGGACTTCCGGGTTCTCTAAAATAGATAATATTCCTTTAGCTTTCTTAGGAATTGTCTATTGCCATTGAGTAAGTCAATTTTAATTTCCCAGTTATTCATTTCTAATCATATCTTAATCACTGAGGTCCACCCTTCATAGATTAATGCAAAGCAGAATTATGCAAAATTTAATTGAAATCAGACAAATGGTTCTTGGGATATTACGTTTTTTGTAATGGAAATTGAAATTCATTCTTGTGTCCGACTTTAGCGTTGTGTCTTAAATAGTTGAATAAAAACACTTTCTGTAAACGCACTTTATTTACCTTGGTTGGCACTCTGCTGATGATGCAGGAACACTACCTGCGAAACGGCCGTCCAGAAGTTTACCAAGGTAAATAAAGTGCGTTAAGGAAAGTGTTTTTATTCATCGAAAATTGAAAATATCGAATATAGCCTACGAGTATAAAGTTATGACATGCATATTCACAGCTTTAGAAAAAGATTGAATAAAACCACTATTAAAATGAAATTTTGTATGAAAAAGTAGAATTATGTGCAGAATAACATACTCTTATCAACTGAAACATTAACAAATTCTTTGATTTAATATTCTCTAGTGTATGACTGGGAACTTCTACACATCACAGAATGGAAGTCACAACGTATAATACTAAAGCCAAGATAATAACAGTATTTTTACACTCTGCTTAACGTCTTCATTTGAGTTGACCTTCCTAGCGTACAGTACATTCATACGTGATGTTATGGACTTGAGATACAAACTTTAGACCACTGTTTAATGTCAATATTTGCTGTTGAATGATACATCATTATTATGCTACCTAGTGACGAATATGTCAGCAATTCACTAACATCATGTGTCAGCGTGAAAGTGACATTCCACACAACGGAGTAATACTCGCAAGAATAATGTATATGCTAGGGTTTTCTTTATTATTAAAAAAAGCCCGTTCTTAGCATAGGTGTTGTTTTACATAAAGGAGTTGTATGAAATAGTATAATGCGATACAAGTGCCGTACGCGGTGCACACGGATCGAGGAAAGAGTTTGAAAAAACGAGGCGCTTGCGCCGAGTTTTTTCAATTTCCGAGATCCGTTATGAGCTTACGGCACGAGTATTACACGCTATTTTTTGCACGATGATTATTTATATCAATTTAATGATATAAATTGGGATATTAGCTGAAAATATGATGTATGTACATTATTGAAAATAGATGTTTATTTCAGAAAGTGATTGGTTGTTATGGGGACTGAATATTTGTCCTGTTAAAGTCGCCACAAACTAGGGGGCCTTGGTTCCGGTCTTCCATAAAGGCTTGTATTATGATGATTTTACTTACGGCACTTGTGGTTTTTGTAATTTTTAGCTCACGGAGATTTCTTTTGTTTTCATGGCAACCAGATTGCGTGCGGGAATGTCAACTTACAATATTCGTAAGTACCACTAATTAGTTACGTCGTGCAAAAATAATAAAAGGCATTTAAATGTTGCTAATTGACCAAGCGAAGAGAGGTCTGTTTTAATTCGAGCATTCGGAACTTCGCTTGTTTCAGCATTTGTGTGTTACGTAGTTAAGACCAAACGCGTGGTTCGGATTTCTTTAAATTTTGCATGGATGTTCCTTGAAGTTATTAAAAAAGGAGTGTGTGTAGAAAAGTTTTTTTTATTATTAAGTGTCAGAATGGTACTTTATGAGATTGTGTGGGGGACGGGAAAATGTATGTCCGTCTGGCTGTCTGTCTGTGTGTCTGTACGCACGAAACTCGATTACGCTTTATCTGATTTTCATGAAACTTGGTACTGTATACGAATTTATAACGTCCACGGGAAGAAGCGAATTGATATTGGACCAAATCGGTTGACCGGTACCGGAGTAATGACCAATTTAGTGCCTATTGCCTATGAGGTATTGTTTTCTGACGTACATAGTTAGGCCTATGATACGAGGGGAAGAAATAATATGGTGTTACCTAAATTTCGTTTACAGAATTCCCTTGATTCTCATTTGTATCTTGGGATAAAATTATATAAGAAGTTACCGGTGTCTTTGAGACAGATTAGAGATATAAATATTAAAAAAAAATAGAATTAAATGTATGTTAAAAATATATAATTTTTACACTGTACAGGAATACCTGAACATAGATGTATTGTTTTAATGGCTCACCGACGTTACCTACTGCATTGTATGCTGAACGGTATAATAAATTATTATTATTATTTTATGGTAATATATTAGAAAGAATTTATACGGCTTTGGAAGTTGCAATACAGTTAGCTTTGACAAACAGCACTGCCCACATATTCCTTCACATATGCTTATCAAACTAGACCTTTGTTCTTCCATAAGGCCTGCTTAATGAATCGATCTAGAGCTTAACTTGGAAATGGATTACAAAAATAACTTATTTTCTGCATATCATAATTGCAATTATCACTGATTAAACAGCATATAGGCTAGTTTATTTCTTGTAACTGTCTACTGTTCAGATACCTTAATAAAAACACTGACGTTCTTTACAGGCTATTACAGGCTTCCACTGCTTAGCGATCTAGGCGTCGTGGTTTAAAGATGAAAACCAGGGTTTGATTCCGTCCATGCAGATGTTCTATAGATTTTAATTACAATTTACAATTTATTGTTCCAAATTACACGAAAAACATACATAAAAAAGTTGATACACCACCCGAAGAAGCAGAGCTTGTGTTCGGGGGTGGTTCAGTTCAATATATTAGAAAAAACTTATACTAAATAATTACTTAAAACAATACATAATTTGGAGAAGTATGACAGAATATTATGTATAAAAGGTTAGAACATGTTCTATTTACAATACAAAGGTACGAGGTAATACAATAATAATACATAACAATTTATTTGTTCAAACTTTAGTAAAACACAAATAAATTAAGTTCTATCCAAATTTTAAAGTTTAATATGAAAAATGTTATAACAGCAATAGTAGAAAACAGAAGTAATAATTAGCTAATGAATTCCAATAAAACTACAAAATAGATACATTTTTTCCAATTGAATTTCGTGATGTGCTTTGTCTACTTTTTAAAACAACCCATCCCATCTCTAGGAGCAATAACGCTGAAGTTTAACCATCCAATTACATAAGCTGCCCTATCAAACTTAATGATAGAATAACTATGAGCTTTATTGTCCTGCTTGTGCTGGATTTCTAGCATTTAATTGGTCAGCGGGAAATCAGAGCAAGCTAAGCACCAATTAAAAATTCACATCACTATGTCTATTAGAAATCTTTATTCTTAAGGACTTCTATTAGACTCTAAAAGTTTCTCATTTGCATTTAGTTAGTACAGTTACATCAGATCACGATACTGACTAATAAAACCTAACTTTAAATCTGTTGACTATCCTTCCAATGCCTACCACTTGTACCGGTCCCAGGCATATTTTCAAATGCTATAGCACAGCGTTTCTCAACCTTTTTTAACCCGAGGACCTCTAAAATGTCTAAAAAATTTACGGACTCCTAATTTTACATCCCACTTTTAAAAGAAGGCCTATATTCTTAATATATGGGGTATTAATTATAGGTCATTATAACGAAATATGTGAAAAAATGTTACTTCTTTACTTTCCACTTGCTTTATGATATTTTAAATTATGTCTGCGGACCATCTGCATCATCTTCATAGGTTGAGAAACACTGCTATAGCACATTTCGTTTTCTGATAGAGAGTATTAACTTCCGGCCTCTAGATATAAGCAACAGTCTGAAGAGACAATGGTGCTTTGAGCGAGGGAAGTTAGAAATATAGTGTATTCCATGTAAAGACGACTTCTTCCCGGGTCTTCTTTTTTTAAACCGAAAATCTATACAGGTTCAGCGTTTAATTTTATTTTCGGCCAGGGCCCTGTTTCATAGAACTTGTTAATAATATTAGTTAATAATATTATAATTCATAATATTATTTATTAGTTAACAACTCATAAAATGTCTTCACTAATATTATTAGTTCATTAGTCAGCTGACAGATTTGGCAGTTATGTCTGGATTGTTGTTTGTGTTTTTCCCCTTCTTAGTTTTTTTGTCAATACTATTTCAAAGCAGCACGGCCTACATATATCTTCATAAATGTAACAAATAATAACTAGCTCTAAGAAATGAATTAATCTGCCAGGCTAACTCAAGTTAGCTGTAGGCTTATGTACTAAAATCTAACCTCAAATCCTAAAAACTTTTTATGGCAAAAATACCTTTGATAGCGTATGTAAGTTTTTCTAAATTGATAATTAAATCAGAGTGATTCATTTTCCACAATTTTAAGATCAGGAAATCTGAATTACATGGGTTTGAGAATAAGTTATTGGTCCAAATACACTCATAGAAAAACGCCTAATATTATCAGTAAATTGTATTACCTTTGGACTCTATGAAACAGTTCACTAGTAATATTAGCAATATTTACTAATAATTTAGAGCCATGAACTCATAACAAATATTATTAGATCATATTCTTATGAAACAATAGACTAATAATAATAACTAAGATTATTATGTATACGCTAATAATATGAGTGAAAAAGTTCTATGAACAGGTTGAAAGTTGATTTAATGATTGATTAAATAATATTTCGTTGTCAATTGCTGGTTTGACAATATTTATAGTGGGGTTGGGAGCAAATTATGAATTTGATTTGAAAAAATTATTGCATTATCAACTTTAAGTCAATTAGGTTTAATGATGAGAATTTTGGCTTTTCACTACATAAAAATGTGCCGAGGAATCATATGCATGAAGAGAGTAAATTAGATACAAAACTGATCTACAACCTGCTGTTATATCCACATCAAAACTTAATGCACATAATTATATGAAAACCAGTAGCACGAACCATTAATATCATAGTGACAAGAGTTTATTCATTTGAAATAACACGATGACAAAGGAATAACAAGACAGAAACACAATTGTAGCTAAACTGACTTATTAACAGCAACATATTTTATTGATTCTATTAAAATAAGTGGACAGTCCGCGCCCACCCTCTAATCCGCTCTCCAGCCCCCCCCCCTCAGGCCCTTGCGTGAATTGGCAAACAAGTCGAGTTAATGCAAAAGTGAAACACGTCCCTTCGTGGCCATAATTCATCTCAATAATAACCTTCCATTATTACTAATGTAGGCCTATTAGTTAATAGCTTTCGCACTTCACCTGTTTAGACACGAGCTCAGGAGAACTGGTTAATTATTTCAATTAATTAAATACACTTTTATAAAAGTCGCATACGGAATGTTTAAAAACTTGCGCACATATAGCAATGTACTGAAGGATGTTTACAAGCCTCTTTATACAGGGTGTTAATGAATAACACCGAAATATTTTACCTGTGTATAGAGGGGACATTTTTTTTGTGCCCACCCTTACCCCCGGAGTGCCAAGCAATTAAGCATAAACCTCCGGTCAAACCAAATTTTGGTAACCATATGTGATGTGTGTATACCTATTGTGCCCTTATGTACATCCGTAGGGGAGGTTGATGATGTGACGTGTTTGGGTTGTGTACTTGTGTCTTTGTATTTTGGCGCAGGATAGTCCTAACTGCAGATAGGTCTTATGTGCAATATTTCCCCGAGTGTGTTATGTATAGAGGGGACATGGACAAGCAACTTTTATTAGGAGATTTTTGCTGTATAGATACAATTTTTCCTGTTACAGCACAAAATCTCCCAAGGCATGGCCGCCAATGTCTTCTAACATTTGAAAAAAATGCAAAACAAAGGAACTTCGTTGTTAACATTGTAGACAGTCATGTGATTAGTCTGTAAAATTTGTAGATTATAATCTACCAAATAATTTGGCTTGGTTCTAAAAGGGCCAATGTCATAAAAATTGCTTTTGAGATAACTGAATTTGAAGTCTTTGTACAAGTAACAATTTTGACTGAGAACTTCCGACAGTTGCCCCTAAGGTTTCTGTATTATGTCTATTAATAGCAACAGACATTGACACTTTTATTATACGAAAGATAAAGACTAGCCGAGCTTAGTAATGCATAAATCTCATTTTTGCAAGAAATTGACATTGACCCTTTTAGAACCAAGTCACAGATTATGATATAGCTGTTGATGAATGATTAAGAATAAGGTTTTTATCGATCACTAGGAAGGCATGAATATTTTAACCCTATTTTGCGTAATTATTGACTTACGAGAACCACATTGTAATGACTTTAATGCCCTGTAGCATGCACATTTTACGTCATAAAACAAAAATCTCTTGATGAAAGTTGTTTGTCTATGTCACCTCAATACATAGATAAAATATTTCGGTGTTATTCATTAACACCCTGTACATAGGCCTATATTATTTATGTTGTCATTTCACACTTTCCAAAGTGGATAGTCTATTGTGACAATACCTACGACTGACGTATCCTCGTTCCGGTTTGAGGGCACATGGTCAACATTAATGATTTCTGGGGCTACTTCTTTATCAAGTAGCTCTCCGTTGGTGTCACAAGGCTGAGTGCACTCCGCTCCAAATATCCCTACTTCAGAAAAATCCGAGGTGGTACCGTGATGAAACCCAGACCTGCGTATCCGTAGTCAGCAGCAATGACCACTAAACCACACAGATGGTCAAAACATCCACTCAGCCTACCATTAATGCTATGCAGCGTTTCTCAACCTTTTTGAACCCGAGGACCTCTAAAATGTCTAAAAAAATTTACGGACCCCTAATTTTACATCCCATTTTTAAAAGTAGGCTCTATGTAGGCCTATATTCTTAATATTTGGGGTATTAATTATAGGTCATTATAACGAAATAAATCTAAATATATATTTTTTTAATTTGACGAAAACACAGTTATTGAATTGGAAGTAAACTATTGACAGTAAAATTATATTTTGAACAGAATTTAATATTTATTACCAATTTGATCATATAATTAGGAATTATAGGCCTAATATCACATAGGTTTACCGGTATCAGTCACTCGGGCACCTCCAACAATAAAACCCTTGTTAAGAAATCGCCTCTAATAACAAATTCCGACAAAGTCTTATTTTTCAGGGTTTTGAATGAAAGAGGAAAGCATAGACATCAGTGCATCAGGGGTTTCAAACTGTGGTTCGTAACTGCAAAAGTAAGGAAACTTGCAATAGGACCTGTATTTTCGAAGATTTTAAAAACTTTGACATCTAGTGTCCATTTTATGTGAAACATTTTTACTTCTTTACTTGAAAATTAAAATAACTCATTTCCAACAGATAAGGGTTAATATTAAATATATTTATTACAATATTCCGCCTTTACCCTTAACATTTAATACACATTATTTCAGAAGAATTGTGGTGTTCATTACATCTTATATGAACTGAAGATGGCGCAGCATACGCCGAAATGCATTTTCAAGATAAGTTGTGTATTAAATGTTAAGGGTAAAGGCGGAATATTGTAATAAATATATTTTCTTTACTTGCTTTATGATATTTTTAAATTATGTCTGCGGACCATCTGCACCATAGGTGGAGAAACGCTGCTATAGGGCATATTCCTACTTGTATGGAGATGTAATCGGTTTCACGTACAAAGTTTAAAGAATATATTTCCTCCGCCTCTCTGTATGCTATGTTAAAAACTTCCTGGATGATCTCATTACCATCATTGCTAGCTGGGCATCATTACCAGCATACATAATTCATGCGTATACATTGCCAACTATTGCATAATCTGACCTTTTCCATTCTATGTGTTTATTTCTGCGAATAAATTAAACGGTTTTCGTTCGGATCCTGATGACATGTCGTTATTAATAAAATATTACTTAATTCTAAAAAGAACGAAGGACAGATGTATGCCAAACCTTATAGGCAGGGCCCGGATTTTGATGACATGTCATCTTTTGCCCACTATGGACGTTGCCCACTAGTGAAGATATTCTGATAATGACTCCTAGATTAAAAAAATGGTCATTTTTAGGTCTTTCTTGGTCATTTTTTTCAACTTTTTGTTTTTATGTCTCTTTTTAAACATTAAATACCATTATTTGGTATTTTTTCGGCCATTTTATGGTATTTTCCCCCATTTCATATCTTTAGATGATTTTTAAATTAAATAAAGTAATTATTTTCTCATTTTGTGTTGTTTCCTGTATTGTAAACAGTTTTTGTGCATTTATTTACAATGTATACATTATCAGAACTCTAAATAAGCATTATTAAATAAATATTGTAATTTTAATTTGGATATAGAAAGATAGTGTTTGCTGTTAGCTGTTCATATGCACTTTTTTCCTTCTTTTGGTGTAAGAAACCCATACCCGAAGTTTGTAAAAGTATATTTGAAACACCCTGTATATATTCATTAAAACTCTTTCATTATGAATATATTAATATCAAATCAGCTGTGAAAGAGTTAAATGTCTATTCCAATTTCTTCTTCACAACTTTATTTCAAATTATGATATACTACTGTACAGAATTTTATTATTTCGTGAGACGTATTAGCTGTCAGATTACACATTTTAATTTTTACCTGTCCTATACCTCAAGGCCACTACAGTTTTTTCCCAGTTCAGTTCATCTGGAATGTTGATCGAAACGCAAGAAAGAAGACAAGCTGACAATGAGACGCTGGCAGAACCAAAGAAAAAGAATACGCGAATGCAGTAACTATTAATAAACTTTTGTAGTAATTAGAAACATTGAATATATGTAGGCGTAACATTATACTTTGAAACACGGACATTTTCAACTTGAAATAATTAGTATTCGTTTATTTGTTAATTGTTCTTATCATAATCTCATAATCTCTCAAAACAGAACCCTGCAGTCGTTAACCTTCATCATCACCACCTCTCCCACACGCCATCAGAGCCTGTAGTACTTTATCATCGTTCAAATCTAAATTACTAAATTATTTGCATAATCCTGAAAATGCTTCGATTTATTTATATTTATTATTATTATTTTATTATTAAGTTAATTATTTTACTTTACTTTAAAATAGTGATGTCAATTTGTATATCCTTATATCCTTGTAATTACATTGTAAGAGTTATTACTAAGGTAAGATTTCTGTAAATAATTATTAATGTAACTTAAAACTTATTTATTTTGTGTAATATTACTTATAAGATCACCTATTGTATAATCAATTATTTTGTAAATTGATTGTTTTTTCCCTTCTCTCCTGGTTGAGTGGAAAATAAGGCCTTACTGTCTTAAATCTGCCGGGTAAAATAAATTATTATTATTATTTTAAAACACTATGGCTGTCCGGGTTTAGCCGCGTCACCCGGACAGCCATAGTGTTTTAAATTGTGACTCCGGCCGCGGAAGCCTACGTATTCATATTATTATTATTATTAACGAATTGATCTGACTGAAACTCATAATCTTGAGTGAGATTTACTAAGATAACACCAATGTAATAGATTATATAAATAATCACAATGACTTTCTTACTTGTGTTGTTTACAATAAAATCACCATTGTGTCAGCTGTCAGGTCACGACATACCAAGAGAATGAGCAAACGATTTTGTTATGAAATACTAACCAATGCTAACAACCGTGGTAATGGAAATGAATGTATTCAAAGTTATGTTGCAATGTTAAAATTGTTAATATATGTTCTTTTTATGATTCCTTTATGTCTATGTAAGAATATTTGGTGATTGGTCCAATTATTTATATTTTTAATTTCTTTTATATTTTTATTCATGTTTGCTTGGTAATGAGAAAATAATTAACCTCAAAATTAAGACAAGTTAAAATCAAAGCAAAATACACGGTTTTATTTCAAGAACATATTTTTATATGCAAATAAAAATAAATAAAAACATGTTCTTGAATTAAATAAAAACAGTTTCTTGAAATAAAACATGTATTGTGTTTTAATTTTAACTTGTCTTGATTTCAAAACAAAACAGAAGTTCTATTTCAAGAACATATTTCTGTTTATAAGTAATAAATAAATAAAAATATGTTCTTCAAATAAAACGTTTATTTTGTTTTTATTTTAGCATGTCTTAATTTTATTTGAAGAACATATTTTTATTTTATTATTTTTTCATTTACATTTTTTATTTAATACTTATTAACTAATATAATGTAGAGTGACAATAATTGAATGAGCACTGATTAAGTTTTCAAAGGTGAATGTTGAAGCAATCGAGATGGTTGACATGGCCTATTAATCACTGCATACTGATTCTATGACGGTTCAGTTACCGAACGAGTTTGCGATCCTTGAAAACCTATTACAAGATAAACAGCCGAGATAGGTGGATATCCGAAGCACTGCCAAATAATGTTATTGGTCAGTGTATGAATGGAACAACCAGTATTTGCAGCTGCATGATCACTAGGGACCGGATTCTTAGGTTTTTACCTATTTTTTTCCTTACTTCCAAAACAAAAAGCGGCCATACACTTTTTCGAATCATGTCCATAGGATTCACCCACATTAATTCTGTGGCACCTAAAAATACCTAAATGGGGTATAAAAACCTAAATGTACCTAAACGGGATATAAAACCTAAAATATCTAATTTAGGCTACTTTTTTTGTCTTTTTTGTTTGTCAGTAAGTTGATAAATCGATATTTTGCGGAGAGACAATTTTTGTCGGGTTGAAATTAAAAGCACCAGCGTTTCGTCCAACCCAATGTCGTCTAGGATGACAGTATCAAGAGAGGAAGTGTAAGAGTACCGGCGTATATTCCTTTTAAAATATTCGTACGAACAACCATTGTTGACGTCATGTGAGGTTGAAAGGACATTTTCAGCCTTCAAATGTACTGTATTCTAATAAATAACAGGAAGAACTTCACAGTTGAGAATCTTGAAAGATATTTAGTGATACTGTAACCAGGAAATGTGAGATGTCTTATTTTCACTGCTTCTTTTGATTGTTTATGCTTTCTTTCTTCAGTTGTATAATATTGTCCTAAAGCAAGTTTACACAAATTTAAGTCAATTTTGTTAAGTTAAACTTTACAAGTATTATGTATTGAATCCTATGTAGCACATTGAAATTCATTAAACCAATTATTCTACCCGAAAACGATATTTTGGACAAAAACATAAATAAAACTATTTCACCTAATGGAAAACCTAAAACAGTGTTTTTAAAAACCTAAAAATCCGGTCCCTAATGATCACTCCCTAGACCGGTGGAGGGCAACCTCTATGCAAGAATAAAGCTTAACCCAAGTCGTGCAAATAGTACTACTAATTTCCCAAGTCGGAGACGTTAAAACCACTGTTACACTCACCCCTTCAATACGATTCTTAAGCACTGGAAATCAACAGGCTATAATGGCAGGCAATTCTAAATGTGTAGGAAAGAAAAGTGAAGAACATTTAGAAAGAATAGAGAAGAAGAATGTAATTAATAGAGCAAGGCATTTAATGA
Source organism: Ectobius pallidus (assembly GCA_964059195.1). Lineage (NCBI taxonomy): Eukaryota > Metazoa > Arthropoda > Insecta > Blattodea > Ectobiidae > Ectobius > Ectobius pallidus. Next base: position 20,145,555 of record CAXKWD010000004.1, on the reverse strand, counting down.
CTATAAAATAGTGAAAAAATGCAAAATACAAAATGCATTTATGACCTAAAAATACTGAAAAATGACACGAAATTAAAAAAAAAAAATTACCAATAAATTTACCATTATTACTTATAATTTGTTTTTTTAAGTAATGAATTGCTAAAAGCAGGGGTGCCCACCCCCCAAACTTCATGACTCACCCCCCCAACCTGATTGGCTGTCGACAAGGGCGCCCATATGATATTTTCTAGGGGGGCAATTTTTTTAATTAATTAATTTTTTTCTCTTTAACTTCTTGGGCCACTTTGTAACACTATATTAATAATATAATAAGTGCAACAATGACGTAACCTGAAAATAATTGCGGGGAGGGTCGAAAGTGCCGGGGGGTCGGAGGTCCATCCCCAGAAAATTTTTAAATATTGAACTAATGAAAATCAGATTTTATGCTATTTTAGCACAGAAAAACTAGTTAGGAAATTTGTTTACCATACTCTAAGACTGCCAATGCAAATGAGAAATCATTAGGCCTGCCTAAGTGGGGGGTTAACCCCCGGAAAATTTTTAAATACCGAACTAATGAAAATCACATTTTACGCTATTTTAGCACTCAAAAACTAATTGGGAAATTTGTTTACCATACTCTAAGACATACCAATGTAAACAAGAAATTGTCACTTAAGTCGGGTGTCCACCCCCGGGAAATTTTTAAATATGGAACTAATGAAAATCACACTTTACGCTATTTAGCACTAAAAAACTAGTTAGCTTGGCAGTTTTTAATTTTAGCAAATAAAACGCTAATTTTGCAACAATTTTCAACCCCCCAGAAAATTCATAAAACGCTAATATTTTGCCCCCCCCCCCCAGAAATTTCAATGACGCAGTCTGCGTCTTAACCCCCCCTGTGGGCACCCCTGCTAAAAGCAATTTAATGGATGGCAGTGCGTTATATATGAATTTACAATATAAACACACTTATTTTGTTACTAAAGAAGTAAGTATTGTACAGTAGTATTATTTCTGTCTGACACTGCTCAGAAAGATGCGCCGTAGACAGACGAGTCCACTATAGAAAAATTGTCATGTTAAGGGGTGGTTGTTTATTAGTACACAGGTCTCGGAAGAAGGAACATCTCTTGTTGCGGTGCCTAACAGACAGTGCTTCAGGTGAGTGCAGTTGTGCGCAAGACTTTTGCAACATGCCTCCGATTCATAGTAAACTGGGAGGGAGTAAAGTTATTCATTCGCAGACAAGAGAAGTAGTATATAATGTATATAAATATTTTCGGGATGTGAGGGGTCAGCGTGCATCTGTATATAAAAGGGTTTCAACAGCTACAGGTGTATCCATTAGTACTGTGAAGCGAATCGTGAAAGAGGCCAAAAGTATTGAAGAAGGAGCTTCTAATTCTTTTTCTACCCCCGATAAAGAAAGAATACGTACCTCGAAGAAATCATCTCCTGACAATTTTAACGAAGAAGTAGTCCGACGAACAATTAATAATTTCTATATTGAAGAAAAGCAGAGACCGACTTTAAAAAAAATACACTCAAGACTAAAAGAAAACATTGACTTTCAGGGTAGCATCTCTACACTCAGGAAAATTATTTTACATATTGGTTTTCGGTGGAGGAAAACAAGAAATAATAGAAAAATTCTTGTGGAACAACAGAGAATAAAGTCCCTCAGATGTGCCTATTTAAGGTCTATTCATCAGTATAGGACTGAAGGGCGTTCAATAGTGTACATGGATGAAACCTACCTTCACACAACACATACTACACCATGTGCCTGGAGTGACGAATCGCTGAGTGGACTCTTCTCGCCAGTTTCGAAAGGACAACGGCTTATTATAATTCACGCTGGAGGAGAGCATGGCTTTGTGCCCAATGCTTATTTGAGATTCATTTCACACAGAAAAACAGGGGACTATCATGGGGACATGGATTTCAATAACTACGAGCAGTGGCTAAAGGAAAGACTAATTCCAAATCTTTCTCCTCACTCAGTCTTGGTTATTGATAATGCCCCTTACCATAACGTGCAGCTGAATAAGCCTCCCACATCGAATTCTCGAAAAGACGTGATGATATCTTGGTTGCAGTCCCACCTTGAAAACGATAATTTTGAGAAACAAAACTTTCATAGTAAGACAAAAGCTGAAATTTATGAACTAATACTGACACTTAAGCCACAACACCGAAGCTACAAAATCGATCATCTTCTCCAGCAACATGGCCACGATGTTTTAAGGCTCCCCCCTTATTACCCTGAGCTCAATCCGATAGAACTCATATGGGCTACTGTAAAAAATTGGGTAGCCGAAAACAATGTGACATTTAAAATGGAAGATGTCATGAAGATTACGGATGAGAAGTTTTCCTCAATATCTGCAGAGGAGTGGAAACGGAGATGCCAGCACGTGAAGAATATTGAACAGGAATATCTGGAAAGGGAGGGACTCCTGGATGCGGCTCAAGAATTGGTCATTCATTTGGGTGGTGATAGTGATGCTTCTAGTGAGAGTGATTCGGATGCTAATAATGTTGGTGGTGATGGTGATGCTGATAGTAATGGTAAAGGGGAAAGACTCTCAGTCTCTGGTGTCACTCCTATGGAATAATATCCAGTCCTGTAATTGAGCACAGCGGTAACACCACACTTGGTATGTAGAGTAAATATATTAAAGTTCCATACTGTATGTTAGAGTTAAAACATTTAATGTTAGTGTTATAACATTTAATGAATGAGGTAAAAATATCTGCCAGAGCTGTACTTGGATAGGGATTTGTTTGTAAACACAAACGCTGACTAAAGATATATAAGCTACTACTGTCATGATCGGCGGGATGGGAAGGTCTCTGAATTAACCCACACCGCTGGATTCTCTTCTCCTCACTCGCGTTTCGTCGGGGTCAGACAGAAATAATACTACTGTACATGTATACTACTTGGACACCCTTAGCCAAAAACAAATTTTTCTGAACTGGCCTGCAAATCAAATTACTCCTAGCAAATATGTGCCATTTAATAAGAAAGAAAAAGATAGCTTTTTATTATAGTACTATAAGACAAGCTGCTATGGTGTTTATAATAAACCTGAATTAAAATGAACTATGAAGACTTGGTGGAGATTCTCAAATAAAATAGATTGTCTGTTGTCTGAAAGTAACGATTTGTACATGGAAAAGCTCCTCTCTACCTCTACTGAAACATGGCCTAAAATGCCGAAAATGATTTAGAAAATTGCCAAAAAAATTATCTATCTCTTGAAAATGACGAAAAATGCCAAATAAAGCAAACAAATTGCCCTTATTAAATCAATTATTTCTTGATACACGTTTCTTATTATATTCAAGCTATAGTCTAACATTCGCATTAAAAAGATGCAAACTCATTAAATGCCTTGCCCTAGTAATTAAGTAGGATGTTAATCTTTTATCATAACAGGAGAAGACATCCTTACTTTGAACATTTTAAAAGCTGTCAAATCATTTAAAGATTGGTGTGATAAAAACAACCTGATTGTAAATGTTGATAAAACTGTCTACTTGTTATTTCAAAATCATGTAAATTTTACTCAGCTTTCGGTCAAGTGTGATAATACAATTATAAATTCAACCAATTCTTGTAAATTCCTGGGCATTCTTCTCGCCGCAAACACAAATTAAACACGAATTGGACGCTTGTTATCCCAATCGGACCGTTTTTATTTTGCAAAGTCATATTTTGGACATTTTTGTGGTCTTGGCCATATTTTGGACTTAATGTCATATTTCAGTTATAACTTCGGTAAAGGAGCACAATTCTAGAGTGATAGGGAAAAAGCGAATAAGTCAGAAAACCAAAGTTTCAAGAGAGACAAAAGAAAAATTATTTCCACAGCATTGTTACAATATTTAGATCAGCCCACCCAGATATTTTTACATAGTATAAGATAGTATGTAAAACTATCTGGGTGGGCTGAACTAAATATTGTAACAATGCTGTGGAAATAAATATAGATTTTTGTCTCCTTTGAAATTTTGGTTTTCTGACTTATTCGCTTTTTCCCTATCACTCTAGAATTATAACTTAAAGTATATGCTCTAGTTGAGTTAAATTTAGAACTAATTTAATGTTTATGGCCAATTAATAGGTAACTTAATTTTAAAATTAATGTATTTGTTCAGATTTTATAGGGGCACGCATGGTCTACAAAATATTAATTGAAGCTCATGAAGCGAGCAAGGAGGAGCAAATTCTTTAAAAATAGAAATTCTTTACAAATAAAACCGTAAATCACATGTAAAATTGTTATAAAGTGATTATCTGATTGAATTCAAGTGATGCAATAATTTAGTGGCATTAAACGTTTTAAATATGACTATTTATTTTTAGAAAATCTGTTCTTTTATTAGGTCATATTTAGGATTTTTTAAGTCATATTTGGTCCTTTTTAAGGGCATATTAGCAGTCATATTTTTAACTTTTTTAGGTAATAAACATTCGAACCCTAATTATGACTATAATAGGTCTACTTTGATGTCGCTACTCATAAAATAGATGACGTAATCTTTGAACTGAATTATAGAGGAAGGGAACATCCGCGTAGTTCAGCCTCCTTGCTGCATCACAAGTTTATTAATGTAACTTACGCCAGTTTTGCTCAAAGGTGTGTTCACTATCTCTCTCGCACGTGTATTTATTTACTCCTTCTCTATGCATATTATAAATACAATACAATGACTAAAAGTACAATACAGTGCGTACGATAATCTGTAATTGAAAAACACACACTCTCAAAGAACAATAGAAATAATACAAAAATATATTTGTATGAAAACAAATGGATGGCCAGGCATTTATGAATGCAGTATTGACATCGAAAACAACAAAATGTGTCACGTGCTGTATTTAAACACTAGAATAGTAAACAATGAAACATTCGACATGACAATAGGAGTTTTAGTTTCTGTTATTTTGACGAGAGCGGTTTATTTTATTAAAGGACTGAATACAACTTACTAACATATTGTTAATAGATCACAAACGAGGTTTAAACGGAGGAAATAAACAGCGCTTGTGAGCTGCGCAATGTTCGAAAGAAGTGAACAAAGGAAGTGGATTTATACACACCTAGCTGCGAAAAACAACCGACTCAAGCTCAGCTGCAGCGTCTCACAGCAACGAACGAAAATTTAGATACGTTAACACAATAGCAGAGGAGTGACGTTACTACAAAAGCGGAATAACTGACAACCGATATCCGTAATCACAGGCAAATAAATGTGTGTTTTCGACTGCATTTCAAGTCTATATAGACAGCAGTTAGTGTGAACGACATTTAACGGCGATAGCAGGGGATGTTAAAGAGTTAATAAATGGTTAATTACAATGATTAACAGATTATCTTCAAGCAGAGATTTGAAAATTCAGCTTCCGTGTTGTTTTGAGAAGCTATGAGATGTTGATAATGACCTGCTTGCATTCACAAAACGCAAATTCGTTATTATAAAAACAGAAGCAATACGTGGTTGTAACAGTAGGCGTAGACAAGGAAGCGATATGACAAAAATAGAACAAATGACAATCGATATTCGTAATCGGAGGCAAATGTATATTTTCAGCGGAATTTCACGTTGATTTATGCAGCTATTAGGGTTGATGACAGCTACTGGTGATTCTAGGGGGCGTTAATGAGTTGATGGATAGTTAATTTCAATGATTAATCATCTTACCTTCAAGTAATTATTTGCAAATTCAGCTCCTGCGATGTGTTGAGTCACCTCTGTTGTCGATTGAGATCCCTCGCGGTACACAAACACTGCTACGGAACACAAATTCGCTATCAGAACGGCAGAAATAAGTGATTCAGATCCTATATTTTTGTTTTTTCCTCTGTCTACAAGGCTTGGCACCAAATGGCTTCACACGGCGAGTATAGCAGACGCCAAGCTAAACTCTCAATACTACAAAACCCTGCCCCGGCCCAGTTTGAGTTTGCCGGCTAACGGGGGGAGGGGGGAAAGGAGATGGAGGGGCGGGAGGGAGCGCGAGCAAGGAGCGGCGCGGCGCAGTGAGAGGGGAGGGGATATGGAAGGGAAAATAATCACCTGCTGTCTGTGTGTATGTGTCCTATTCCAGTGCTGTTTTGAGGGGTAAGCGGGGAAGGAGAGATGTAGCCGGGCAGATGGAAAAGAGGGGTGGGGTACAAAAAAATTGAGAGGCATACGCCGTGGGGAATGAGTGAGGTATATACAAGAGAGAAGAACACAGGCATATAGACTACTTCGCTTGCAAATGGAGGAACAAAAACAGCACCAAGTCCATGGAATACCATCAGCCTATAACAGTGTATGCGTTCGATATGAAATCTTTTCGCACAGTAGCGTGAAATAAATTGGTGTTGTGCAGTGGATGCGTGTGAGTGTGGTTTTTTTTTTCCGCTTCTGCATGGTGACGTCATCTAGTGAGGAATGGGAAAGCGTATTAATTAGAGAACCTGGTAATTCCATGCAGATTTAATTCCTTTTGCTTGTGGGTTAATGTGTAAAATTCAAATATGAGATGATGATGGAGTTGTACCACACACTGTATGGAAGTTAAAAATAATTTACTACATACATGTTTAGCAACCTGACGTATTTGCTTTAGAACTTTGTAAAAATGGAAAAGTGTGTGACGTTTTACCAGTTTTATTTTGTGATGAACAGTGGTGTGTGTTTTTAAAAAAAACTATGTATAAAATACCGCATAATTATGAATAAGTAAGTAAGTAATAAATCTATAGTTTTTGCGATGTTTTATTGGATTTTAATAACAATAATGATGATCTTATTTATTTAATCCTTAAATACATAATGTAGGTCTATCCTAGAGGATCAATGCTGGATTAACCCTATAAGCGAAGTAAGCACGTGCTTAGGACAGTGGCGTAGCCAGAAAAAAATTCCTGGAGGGTCAAAAGTACTTGCGGGTTTGGGTGTATGGAGTACCGCCCAAGAAATGGAGGTTCGGGGGTCACCCCCGAAAATTGTTTAGTTATTGAACTAATGAAAATAACATTTTATGCTATTTTAATACTGAAAAAGTAATTAGCAAATTTGTTTACCATACTCTAAGACATGCCAACTTAAAAACAAGAAATCTTTACTTTACGTTATAACTACAGTCTGATTTAAACAACCTACGACTTGTGACATTTGCTGGAGGGGTATGTTTCCATGGTTTTTATGAAGATATACGAGATGTTTGCAATTTGAAGTGCTGCTAAACAGCTGACTGAAGTTCTAATACAAGTAATACTGCGTAATACAGAACAGTTTTCCAACTTTTCCACTTCAAGTGGACTGTCACAAGTCGCAGGTTGTTTAAATCAGACTGTAGAAGGCGGATTTGTATGACATGTCCTATTTTTCCTCTTTGCATTATATCAGGTTTCAGACTAATTTAAACCCGATTCCAAGCATTCTGGTGAAAATGGAAATGCATATAACTGCATATTTAGGAAATGTTCAACTATTGTAGCATGTTTAGTATGAATATGCATATTTAGGTCATATTTTAGGCATATTTGTGGGCATATGAAAGAAATGTTGAAGTTTCATATCATATTTTGTAAATTTTGCATTATAATGATACTTTTTGACAATTTACAGATATTTTAAATAATTGACATATTTTAATAAAATGAATTGTAATGAAACATAAAAAAATATACTCAATGTGTAAGTTGTAAAGTCATATTTTAAATTTTATTGGTCATATTTTAATGTTTTTAGGTCATAAATGCATGCATATATCCTATTTTTTAGGTCATAGAAATCCGCCCCCTAGTTATAACACTTATTACTGTTTATAAGAAAAGTTAAATAACACATGGAACAGTGGAAATAATAGGCTGAAATTTACAAGTTCAGTATTTTTTTATTACATTAAATAATTAAATATCCGACAAACTAGGTTTTGATTCTGGGGAGGGACCCCCTTCCCTACGCCACTAGCTTAGGACATCAAGGAAAAGAGGGCACAACATAGGCTAAATTTTTCATAGCCGAATTTTTATTTAACTTATTAAATTAATTAAACTTATAACTACAGAATTTAAAATTTTTAATGAAAAATATATCTTAATTTCCATTGTAAAGCGTTCTCTCTCGTGTCATGTTTATGCTGCAAAATAAAATACACACACTCGCAGATTGGATACTCATTTTCCCGGATGAGATATATTAAAATTCCCCTCAGAATAAGTATACCTTATCTCTATTATGTATAGAAGCAGTTGCGTTTGATTGTGACTAGGGAGCGGATTTATATGACCTAAAAATAGTATATATGCATGCATTCATGACCTAAAAAACATTAAAATGTGATCAATAAAATTTAAAATATGACTTTGCCACTTCCTACACATTGTGTATATTTTTTTAAGATTCATTACAATACCTTTTATTAAAATATAGTGTTAATTATTTAAAATAAATTCTCAAAAAGTATCATTATAATGCAAAATTTACAAAATATATGAAACTTCAAAATTTATTTAATATGCTCACAAATATGACAAAAATATGACCTAAATATGCAGTTATATGCACAATAAAAGCCGTTCCATTTTCACCAGGATGCTTGGAATCGGGTTTAAATTAGTCGGAAACCTGAATTAATGCAAAGGGGAAAAATATGACATGTCATAGAAATCCGCCTCCTAGTTATAATAGTAAGTTGTGTAAATTAATTTACATTTTCCCTTCCTCTGCCCGTACCTTAGGTGAGGAAGTATTGTCTTCGACCCAGAAATTCGAAGTTGAGCTTTTAACATAAGTATCCTGAATCCAAAAATACTATTTTGAGAAACATGACTGTCTGTGTGTGTCTGTGAACAGCCTAGATCCATAACAAAAAATCGTATGAAAGCAAAATTTTGTATTTGGACTAGGTATCTTCTGGGGATGACATGAAGATTGGCGACGAATTTCTCTTACTTTTAATGCCACTTTACATGAAAAAAAGTTAATTAGATATTATCTCGAAAATGGAAGTGACATTTCAGTTTAAATTGTGTGGCCGCCACTGCCTGAATAAAAAACTTAAAAACCCAATTTTTTTTTATTGAATTGACGGATCAGCTGACAGAAACAGAAACGAACACAGTGTTTTGCCTTGGACATCGCCTGTGAGGATGAAATTTGTGACATATCCAGGCGTGATCCACAAAGATAAGCAAATCTTTAATATATTTTTCATTAGTTATGACCTCTGAACATCGGAAATGATTCAGTTTGAAAACACAACTAACGCATTTAAATTATTTGGATTTGTAGTTCATAGTTTTAGCGTCATTGTATGTCAGCTCCTGTATATTGCACAGTAGGAATATTAAGTGCCAGAATGGTTATACTTTCTGAGATTGTGTCGGGATGGGAAAATGTGTCTGTTTGCCTATCCGTGTGACTGTACGCGCGACAACTCAAATACGCTTCATCGGATTTTCATTAAACTTGGTATACACACTTATAACGTCCATGGGACGAAGCCCATTGATTTTGGACAAAATCAGGTGACCGGTACCGGAGTAATGCCCAATTTAGTGCCTATTTTATGGTATTATATTAGAAAGAATTTATGAAATAAAAATCTGTTTTCATGACAACATATTGTTTTACGTTGTTCATATACGGCTTTGGAAGTTGCAATAGATAGCTTTGACAAATAACACTACCCACATATTCCTTCACATGTGCTTATCGTACTAGACCTTTGTTTTTCCGTAAGCCCTGCTAATGAATCGATCGAGCTTAACTCGGAAATGGATGACAAAAAATAATTTCTTTTCTGCATATCATAATTGCAATTATTACTGATTAAACAAAAGCTTTCTGACACTTTGTTATACCAGTTTACCTGATTTTATCCTACATGCAGGGTTTCTAATAAGTGATACATTGTGGCCCCTCCGTAAGGTCCACAAATATCGTTAAAGGGAGGTTTAACTGTATTTCCAACATTGTAAAAAATGTCTGCATCTTATTCAATTTTCAAGACTCTGACGTCAGATTTTGAAGATTGGTACAAAATTAAGTTCAGCTAATTTAAGCAAAAGGCATGATGTACAGCCTTTAAAAATGTTTTCAGCTGTTTGAAAGGCCAAGACTTTGATGACATGTCATGGTACATCATGGACGTTGCTTACTAATGCAGATATTCTGATCAAAACTCCTAGTTTTAAAAAAGTGGTGATTTTAAGGGCCATTTGTTTGTCGTTTTCCCAAAAATTTTATTTTTAGGTAACTTTTAAAATTTAAGTGTCATTATTTGGCTATTTTTGACCATTTTATGGTCTTTTATCCGCCATTTCATATTTTTAGGTAATTTTCATAAATTCAAAATTAATTAGTTTCTCTGTTTGTGTTGTTTCTTGTATTGTGTAGTGTTTTTATGCATTTATTTACAATGAATACATTATCAGAACTCCAAATACGTATTATTAAATAAATATTGTCGTAATTTTAATTTGGAAAGACTGTGTTTGCTCTTTGCATCTAACCGTAGGCTATGTAATTAACTAATTTCAAGCTTATAATTGGGTTAACAACATTAATGTAATAGATACAAATCTGATGAATAAACTAATATTTTCATGCAAATTTTTTAGTCAATTTTGTTAGTTTTCGGGTCTTTTTTTTCTTCTTCTTTATTTTTTCTATATTTGTTATTTTATAGCTCATATTTTAAGTATTTTTAGGCAGTGGCAGACGCAGAAATTTTTTTTTGGGGGGGGGGATTTGAACAGGTAAAAAATTAATTAACTTACACATATAATTAGTTTATAAAACTGGCCACATAGAATGCATATACATCCTTTTTTCAAATTTCGGGGGGGGGGGGGGAATATATCCCCCCTATCCTTCCCTGCGTCCGCCACTGTTTTTAGGTCATCAAAATCCAGGCCTGAACATCATCAATATCTGCCGGATGTTTTCGGAAAGAGCTACGAGAAGCGCATGTATTCGTATCGGTGAGTATAAAGACAAGCAGAAGAATGATTCAGCCATTGCAAGCTTCCCACTACCTAGTTTTCAGCTGTGTTGTAATGCAGCTCTACCAGATGGCGGATATCAAGGCATCTTGTTGACTGAAGGGGAAGAATGAAATGCAAGGCGGATGCTGTACGCCACTTACAAGTTTCCTATGCATCAGCAGCGTCGCCAGGAATTTTATTAAGGGGGGGGCAAAATCAATTTCGGACCTCAATTTCAAATGATTAGGCTAAACACATTAATATTCACTTAGTTAACCGGATCGTTATTTTGAACCCAAGCTGAATTCGACGAGGCTACAAAGTTTTTTAAGTTTACAGAATACGCTCTTTTGAGCAATGGCCTTGGTGAGATATTATTATAAATACATATTATAGTTATAATTAGTTAATACTTGCTTAACTCATTATAAAGTAATTCTATTTTTTTTTTATTCTCCATGCTACAACTGTAGGTTGACAAAGAGTACCACAAATAAATGAATCCATAAGGCAATCCAGTGGGGGGCAGTTGCCCCCCCATGCCGACGCCCATGCTATGCATGCAAATCATATAATCATCATAGAACGTGTGAAGGTGTTTTATATATCTAATAATTAGGGCCCGGATTTTTATGTGCTAAAAAACTTAAAAATATTTATTCTTTATGCGCTAAAAATATTAAAAATATGTGCTAAAATTTTAAAAATATGTGCTAAAACTAAAAAAAAATATTTTCTGAAAAAAGAAAGAAAAACACCAGAATGTTCGTAACTTACTAGAACAAGTTATATTGAAACTCGCCAATTGCAGCTAAACATCAGATGTAAAATGCTGACTGGAGTTGCAGTGCACAACAAATGTCATCTCCAGATTATGGATCACAAATCCTTAACTATTATCCGAGAATAATGCCTTATATTGAGAAAAGGAACGTTGTACATCACACGATGTTAACCTTGCATATTTCAAGAGGTGTACTGTATATCACTAACACACACACGATCAAGTTCACTGTTTTGGCCTTCCAAAACTTGAGCGACTTAGCAGACGGTTTGGTAGCCACCATTTTTCTCAAACATACCTTTAAATTTTGTTCTTAGAACTTCTATTTTCGAACCTGAGATAGTGTTAAGTTTCCTTTCAACATATTATTGTATTTCTTTAACTGAGATTGGGTTCTCTTCTTCCCCGATAAACAAGTGCAAGTGATTTCCTCTCACTTCATTGTAAGTGAAGCATTTGTGTTGAATTATTTCGAGATACAAATTTTTGTTGTAAATTGTTAAAAGAGAATGAGGAAAAGTACCAAAATATTTATTTATGGAGAATATATCGAAAATATTTATTCACATAACTTTTTTGTAAAACATGTGTTTTCATGTAAAATAAAATTTGGAATTTGCGTTTGTCGAACTTCGATTTGGATATTAAACTTTGTTTTAGGAATGTACGCATCAGGAAAAAAAAAAGATTTTTTTACATACAAATCCGGGCCCTACTAATAATTGGTGGTATAAATAAGACCAAGCAGCGGCTCAAAACTCACTAATACATAGCAGCTGCTTGGTTTGGTATAAATAAAACGCGGCTTCCTCAGCCACCTGCCTAGCCGTTGCTCAACGACCTTGACAGCTCAGCCGCTGCTTAGGATTTGGTATAAATAAAACTAAGCCGCGGCTCTCTGTTGGTAGCAGCGGCTTGCTTTTTTCTGAGGTACCTCATTTGCGGACTCAGCTTGCTCAAGTGAAGTTTTTAATCGTATTGGCGGGGTTCATGGGGGTGATTTTTTAACGAATATGAGTAATTTATAAGGAACGTATGGATTGTGATGTGCACAGATGTAAAGAACCGGTTGTACAATAAAATTGTAAAACATGTGTAACTTAACTTTGTTACTTTTCTTTATAATAATAATAATAATCACGAAATAATACATCATTATAGGTCTAACACATTCTCATATTTTACTGTTATCAATATGAACTAAAATATTTCAAACGTGATTAATTTTTTTAACACTATTTCTAATTGTAATACTGTAAACTAAATAACTTCAAATCTATTATGTAGCAAGTAGATTCAAAACGAACGTATTTTATGAATTAATTATGGAAAATAATTAAATATTAATAAAATAACTACATATATATGTAGACCTACCTTCTTTACTAATAGCAAAACATATTGAAATAAAAATGGAAACTCCATCCTCTTACAAAGCTATTTAATGTGGGACAAAATAAGCTGATCTGAACAAATCTCACACCCTTAAAAGCTTATCCGGGTTTGTTTGTCTTGCTATCAATTTGACTATGCCCCCTCTTCAAACAAACATAAATACTTGGAGGGAATGAAAGAAACGGGGTAGAGCACCAGCTTTTAGACTCTTCAGTGGTACAGTCTGCACAAGAGCAAACTATTAAAAATGCTAAGATTATAAAATATCCTAATTATTTACCTAATAGGTACTAAGTAGACTTGTGATTTTAGGGCAATTGCCTACTCTGTTAAGTATTATTTAAAATTTTAAACTATAATACGTTTCTATGACGGTACAAGCAAGCAAAATATCCAAATTAGTATAAAATGTTAACTTTTGTTTATTAAAATTAAGTAAAATTATATCTGTCTACTGTTCTAGTTAAATGCTTAATTCATTAATTTACAAGCCTAAACACAATTTTTAGTGCCCTAAAATCAAGGTTTTCTAATAAAACATGAATACTAGAGAATACTGTAGGATAAAAATTCCTCTGACACTGGGGCTTGAACCCAGGACCTTTTAATACTAGGCCTAGAGATGTAACAACTACGGGGACATGTTCTCACTCTCTTGTCTCTTTCCTTTCTCCCAAAGTAGCTTTTCTTTCTTTAAATTCAATACTTTTATACATAATATACTGAACTTTAAATTTTAAATCGGTACACAGACAGTCAAGTGGCATGTTTGTTTACTCAGCTGCCATGTGCCGGGCGGTATGGGATGCAGGTGTCCAAGCACTTGCTACCAGTTGCCTGAGCCGCGGCTTGGCAGGGAGGGGAAGTTTTTATTTATACGAAAGAGACAGCGGGTGCTTGATTCTCAACCTTCTCATAAGCAACGGCTTGGTAGCAGTGGCTTGGTTTTATTTATACGAGCTGTTGTTTCAGTGTAGTCCTTGGTTGCCATAGTAGGCAAACCGGGAGAAAAAGAGCATCGAATTTACTTTCTCGCATATACGTAGTACAGAGAAAGTATTGTGATCGTGACAAAAAGCGAAATTGAGTCAACACCGGGAAATGATGTTTCACGATACCCAGATACCGAAAATAGTGTTTTTGGAATGACGTCTCCGTCTGTCCGTCCGTCTGTGGACAAGCAATAACTTACAGATAGCTTTGACAAATAACACTACCCACATATACGGTTCGTTATATTTACTTTATTTTTCGAAATTTCATCGTATCCCCCTGAATTTGGTTTTTATAACTGAAATTTTAAGGGACTTTTCACGAAAAATTTTGATTTTGAAAAAATGTCTCTAACGATTTTAATAAAATGTAAAATCTGAAACTTTTATATACGACTAATTAAATGGCTATATCTGTTTTTCTGTAAAAATTACTTAGGGGATACTTCACTCGTATCCATTTTCAATTTTTCTAGGCTATCTCCATTACATTGGGCGATACATGAAAACTCGGCACAGTCAAGTTGTAGAGAAAAATAAAAAGAACATTTTTTGTTAAGTACATTTCTTTATAAAATTAATAGGTATCAAGATAAAAACGAAATAACGTGACTTAAATACGAATAATTTCAGAAACATACATTTTGGTTAAAATATGAATATTCTTTTGTTGCCCAAAGTAACAAGAACACTATATAATCTAATTATTGTTGTGAAATGTAGTCAGTTTACCACAGTCGTAATGAACACACCAAAATCAATTAGAGCGAGGTGGTATAGGGTAATAGAGAAGAGGTCCTGGGTTCTTATCAAACTTCGTGGCCACCCAATTCACCAGTAGGCTCATTGTAATAACTCATTCGTACAGCATTTACTTCTATTGTTCGGCTATATCTCAATGTATCCTGTATTTTTACTTCCTCTGCCCGTACCATAGGTACTATAGGTAGAGGAAGTATTGTTTTCGACCCTAAAATTCGAAGTTGAGTTTTTAGCATATATACACGTTTCAAGGCCCCCTGAATCCAAAAATACTATTTTTGGAAACATGTCTGTGTGTGTGTCTGTGTGTGTGTCTGTCTGTCTGTGTGGAAGTTTGTGAACAGGCTAGCTCCGAAACGGAGAATCGTATGAAAACAAAATTTCGTATTTGGGTCAGGTACCTTCTGAAGATGTGATTCGAAGATTGGCGACAAATTTCTCTTATTTTTAAGGGGACTTTACATGAAGAAATTTTCGTTTTTCGCGATTTTCTCGAAAACGGCTCTAACGATTTTCTTTAAAATTTTCACATGTGTTCCTTTTACTGAGAGCTAAAACTTTTATTTGAAACTTTTTTTCGAAAAAATTCTCTGAGGGTAGTTACAAGCCACCCACTGTTCACCCACTGTTTGTAGAAATTTTGTCTTGCATGATGAACAACTGAATACGCGCTCTTTCACGGCCTCTTATTCTATATAAGAATGTGAAGTGAGATAGATGTATTGTTGGCCAGGTATAGAGTAAAGAAGTATCTGAGGGAAATATTCGATAAATTTCGGAAATTATTCTTTACGGCGGAAAGTTCAATAAACGTCTGCAGTCACCTGTTCTTTTTTTTTTAAGTTTGTTATATAGCCTGCGCTTTTAGTCGCATCATTGAAAGAAGAGGTATTTATAGGATAATTAGCGTAAAATTGTGTCTTGCGATTCTGTAAAAGGATATGTGAATACTGCTAACTTTTTTTTGGGCAGAGGAAGTTATGTGACTTTCACATAAGATTTTTGCCTTTCAGATTGAGGAAACCATGCAAACCCCAAGTTATTAATATTGTTATTATTATTATTATTACTGCTATTATTATTTCACGGTAAAAGCATTGAACATAAAGATCGGCCCTGATGCTTTCCGTCCTAGATACCTGTAAGTTTTATGAACATATATTAAATAACATTTAATTGCCTCTGCAATTTACTTTTTTCTGTGCTAGCCTTTAACACGTATATGCAAGAAAGTTTGTGCAACATATTTTGCACCATTTATTTTACATACGTGGATAGAAGGGGACCATAAATGCACGCCTAATTGAGAAAACCGATTTGGACAACAGGCTAAGTGCACCCCGTTCCAGAACCTCCCTCCTTCAAAAAATTTGAAAAGGTACTGGGGATCAAACCACAAGACCACGCAGGTGGTCCTCTGTATAAGTTACCAATGACATATTTCTTCTTAACTAAAAGTGGAATGAATTTCAGAAATGAAGCAGAATAATAATTAGACTGATGATCAGGGCCCGGATTCTAATGACATGTCATCTTTTACTTTCTCCCATATACGTAGTATAGAGAAAGTATTGTGATCGTGACAAAAAATCGAAGTCGAGATAACACCGGGAAAGCATGTGTCATTAAGCCTAGAAACCGAAAAAAGTATTTTTGGAATGACGTCTGTCCGTCTGTCCGTGTACAAGCACAGCGGGTAGACGGTTCATTGTATTTACTTCATTTTTTGAACTAAGCACTTTTTCGAAATTTTGTCGAACCGCCCAGAAATTTAGTTTTATAACTGAAATTTTAAGGGGACTTTTCATGAAAACTTTTTTTTTTAATTTGATTTTTCAAAAAATGGCTCTAACGATTTTAATAAAAATTGAAAATTGGAAACTCTTATCTATGACTAATAAAATGGCTATATCCGTATTTCTGCAAAAATGACTTAAGGGGTACTTTACTCGTATCCATTTTCAATTTTTGTAGATTATATCCATTACAGTAGGAGATACATGAAAACTTACCACAGTAAAGTTGTAGAGAAATTTTAAATGAACATTTTTTGTTTAACACATTTCTTTATACATTTAATATATATCAAGATAAAAACGAAATAAGGACGGCTTAAATGCGAATTTCAGAACATACATGTCAATTGAAATATGAATGACATTTTGTTGCCCCTAGCAACAAGAAAACTATAGGCCTAATGTACTTATTGTTGTAAATGCAGTCAGTTTAGCTCAGTCGTAATGAACACGCCAAAACCAATTACAGCGAGGTGGTATAGGCTAACAGGGAAGCGGCCCTGTGTTCAAATCAAACCTCGTGGCCGCCAAAATTGACTTGGGTTTTTCATGGTTTCCTCGTTCGCTAAGGCCTTATTTTCCATAACTCATCGCCGCTATGTCACTGGATATTATAATCATCTAAACTGAATACCACATAAGAAGACATCACTAAACAATATAAACAGATGACGCGAATAAGTTTTTACTATAGACTAATGGTTCACGCAAACATACTAAACACGTTATATGACCTACATGCAGTTAAAGCGTGCAATTTTACCTAAGTAGTAGCAGTAGTGGCGAAATTCAAATATAAGTCGCTCCTTTAGCTCCGCCCATTCGATATTCACATTTGCACGGACTGTGTGATGTATTTTGTTTCTGAGCGAAGCAGAGTGGCCAATTGTCCTTGTATATTGTCACAAGTGCCTTGTATAGCTAAATAATGCATAACACTAACCACATAGTTAAAGTGCGCGAAGCGGAGGCGGCAGCCGTAGCGAAGCGCCCTTGCATTTTCGAATAATGTACGATACACTGTTTGTAGGTTTCGAAAATGTGGCATATTATATCTCCCGCGAGGTTTGTCAGCCTGTCACCTCTCGTCTAGCGGTATGACGTCACACCTCCAACGTCCAATCACGAGTTTCTTCATAATACGAGGACAGAAGAATTTGCTAGATCGTGGTATAAAAGAAACTGCATCGGTGAGGTTGGGTTGGGTGGAACCGATTCATCCCAAGGTGCGACTTATATTTGAATTTTCCCGTAATATTAGTACTAATAATATGCAGTTTTACTGCCATTGATTATTATTATTATTATTTCATCCAGTAAAAGCATTGAACATAAAGATCGACCCTGATGCTTTCCGTTCTAGATATTTGTTAGTTTTTATGAAAATGTAATAAGTAAAATTTAATTATCTCTGTAATTTACTTTTCTCTGTGCTAGCCTTTAACACGTATATGGGAGAAAGTTTGTGCAATATATTTTTGCACCATTTATTTATTGATGCTACATAGACATTGCCAACTTGTGGATAAATCCTAATCATGGCCTCTAGATTATAGAAATGCGTTTTTATTACGTCACTTTTTGTCATTTTATGCAATTTTATATTTTTAGGGCATTTATTTCAATTTTAGGTCATTATTTTGTCATTTTCATTTACACTGAGTGTATTAACTTTTTTTTGTCGTCCCCAGCGGTGTCTTAGTCGGAAGTGAGAATCAAAGAATCGCCAAAATTTTGTATTAACTTATATTACTATTGTTATTAGATTGACTTGGCACCTGCTTGGATTTGAGAGTGCAAACTACTGTTTACCCTCAATAAACAACAATATAATCCGGCCGAACACAAAAGGATGTGCCGAATTTTGACTCAGTGCCAGTATAAATTTCCGTGAGAAAAGAACATTCACAATATTACAGTTATTTACAGTTTTTACAATTATGTAAAAACTAGTCTATAACTTCGTCTGTACAATAATGTTTTTATAAATATAAGTTTTTAGGTCATTTTTAGGTAGATTTCGAAGAAAAATCTACCTATTGCAATGGATACCACTTCATGATTTTCGAAAAATTCTTTCATATCTTTACGTTTCATGCTCCCCTAAGTACGAAACCACCGCCCGTTCAAAAAAAAATTCTGTGATATTTATATATATATACATATATATATATATATATATATATATATATATATATATATATATATATATTATATCTTTACACGATAGCGGCCGTAATTTTGAAGATATTTGAACCAAATTTTAATATGTTATTTCTAGGCCCAATAGTTCGGACAAGTTCGTTAATGAGCAAAATTGGCCCAAGGGGGTGGTCGGGGGAGGGGGTTGAAATTTTTAAAAATGTATATCTCGGCCCCTATGAAGTATAGAGGGAAACTTTGTTTGAATAAATTAGAGTACTCGCTACGGAGTTCACAGTGACACCAACGATTCGGGGGTTCGAGTGAGGGTGGGGGATGAAAATTCGAAATTTTTGAAACCACGTCTTGTGGGGTATCGTTGAAAAGCTCTTGATGAGTACTCTAGAAATCAATAAATAGTTTCTTTATAGCTCTCATATGACGCGAGATTTTAATGTTTGAAAATAATAACACTTAAAAGAATTATTATAATATCATAATTTTGTCTTGTTTAGCGGCTTTGCTAATTTTATTCATTGTTGATCTTGCGCACGGCCTCCCAGAATATTATATCCTATTCTTGTTGTCAAAACAAATGATTGTAGGCTCTTCCTCTTTACTGCAGGTTTGCCATGCCAATGCTAAAAAAGAAGAGTGCTGCGCAGCGATAATAAATTAAACCAAAAGCACTTTGAAATCTACCTCAGCCTGTAGGCCTGCCTAAAGGGATTTTTAACTAATTATTAAGTCATTTTCTTTCAAATGTAGGGTCATTTTATAGGTCATTTTTCAAACAATTTTATGTCATCAGAACCCGGGCCCTGCGTGATGATATAAAACTTAAATTTCCTGTTTTTACAGAGATCATGAAAGATACCACACCGTACCTGTTTTTTAAACAAAGAGGAAATCCGCCTAAAATGCTTCTCTTATAATTAATTCCAATCCGAATGGATGTGTTTCACTAGCAGAAACATTATACGCTTTGCTAAATAAATTGCATCCATTTTTACTTGAGTTAGCAAATGGGATGCTTTTTTTTTTTAATTCGCTCACTGTTCATGCTTTGTGTATGAACGTTCTTGTTTGCAGCCATGGCAACGGAGGGGAATGTTTAATAAAACAGTTGATTCCCTCTTTTCACTTCTACCTCAAAACTAACAAAGCGCATGTATAAATCATGCCCTGATTCAAATTTATGCCTGTTAAACTAAAAAGGGATAATGATAATGCATTATTCGACAGAGCTATATTAAAGTGCGTCATTATCTACATTTTCTGCAATGATACATAGGACGTAATCCAATGTAATGGAACTGCATTTGTGTAGGTTTTTTTTTTCAGTCAATTCGGAATTTCAGCTACAAAAGCTTGTATGTGAACTTGTGTATGCTGTAGTATTTTGGAATGACGAAAAATGTGAGGTTTGCAGTTTGAGGTTCGTGAGTCAAGGAAATGTAGACAATTCAGAATTTAGAAGTCATTCACAAATACGCTGGGTAGAGAATTTGAATAATAATAATAATAATAATAATAATAATAATAATAATAATAATAATAATAATAATAATAATAACTTCACAACTAGCAAATACGACTGTATTCCAAGTCTGTAATTGAAGGGGTAGTTCCATAAGGGCGTAAGGCACAAGAGCATAGTTTATGTTTTTAAACAATGTTACCATTCACAAGCACAGGTCTTTTCTTATGACTGACCAGAGGTATAAGGCACAAGTATAAATTGTTCACTGAGTATTTAAGAGATATGAGGAGAAGGCATAAATGTTAAAAGTTCAAAATTCAAGATGTGCCTTACGCCCTTATGGAACTAGGCCCTTCAATTATTATACACATAATGTTACAAGGTTTGATACAGCGCCATCCGCAGAACTTATGGAGGCGAGAATCCGCTAAGAAACGGAATTCAGTTAGCACTAGCGTATGTTTATAATGTTCTGCTAAAATAATTTTATGGAATAAGAAATAAAACAAACATGACCATTCTTAAGTCTTGAGTATAACAAATGCGCGAGACGCAATTTCTCACGTAAATTACAAATTCTTGTCGGACTGCATAGAAAACAGTTAACACAATCATTAGATTCATAGTTTAATTCTTATACCGTGTTCTGCAAACTTTACACAAAGTTTTATTACAAATTTAAGACAAACTATTGCTTGCTAATAAAATATAAAAGAAGTATTTTCTAATTTATTTCCTCATGAATAAGTGGACCGATCCTGGGACCTGTTTCATAGAACTAGCTAGCAATATTATAACTTATAATATTATTCACTAGTTATCAAAATCTTGTTTCATAGAGATATGAATACTACTCATAAAATCACTTCACTAATATTATTAGTTCATTAGTCAGCTGATTGATTTGGAGGTTATGTCTGGATTGTTTTTTTTTTTTTCCTTCTTAGTCTTTTTGTCAATACTATTTCAAAACAGCACGGCCTACATGTATCTTCATAAGTGTAACAAATAATAACTAGCTCTAAGAAATGAATAAATCTGCCAGGCACTTATTCAAGATAGCAATAGGCTTATGTACTAAAATTTAACCTCAAATCCAAAAACTTGTTATGACAAAAATTCCTTTGATAGCGTACGTAAGATTTTGTAAATTGATAATTGAATCAGAGTGATTCATTTTCCATAATTTTAAGATCACGAAATCTGAATTGAAAGTAAGTTATTGGTCAAAATACTTATAGAAAAACACCTAATATTATCAGTAAATTTTATTAGTTCTGCAGTCTATGAAACAGTTTACTAATAATGTTAGCAATATTTACTAATAATTTAGAGCCATGAACTCATAACTAATATTATGATGTATTTGCTAACAATATGAGTGTAAAAGTTCTACGAAAAGGGCCCTGATTAAGGATATGTGGGATTTTAACCAAGCTGTTGTCATAATTTTACCTTTCTATTTTATCATTTTCATTGCCAATGTAAACAAGAAATTGTTACTTAAGTCGGGTGTCCACCCCCGGGAAATTTTTAAATATGGAACTAATGAAAACCACATATTACGCTATTTAGCACTCAAAAACTAGTTAGCTTGGCAGTTTTTAATTTTAGCATATAAAACGCTAATTTTGCAACAATTTTCACCCCCCCCCAGAAAATTCTTAAAACGCTAATATTTTGCCCCCCCCCCCAGAAATTTCAATGACGCAGTCTGTGTCTTAACCCCCCCCCCTGTGGGCACCCCTGCTTATATAGCCAGTTGAATATCAGTTGAGATTATCAGACACTTTAAACACATCATTAACGATAGAAAACAGACGCACATCAGCAGTTAACATGGCCTGCTGTGGTACACCTGCTACGAATCTAAAAGGAAGATGGGAAGAAATATCAACCTTCGCACAGATGGCGAACATAACCAGAGCTGCGGAGAGACTTATTGATGGCACTGAATAATGACGTACCTGTACGGTAAGTAGTGCGGTAAGTAAGCAAAAGACGCAGATACGTTAGGTTTACTGCCACTGGGTATAGGAAATTCGAGTTTCGACCATAACGGCAAGAACGGAAAACGGATGAAAAAAATAATAGAAAAATGTTTACCTTATGTAATTAGAGACAAGTAGATAGTTTACACATCTTACAATAGTATACTAGTTAAGGGCGTATGCCGTAGCATAGTGGATGAGGCGCTGCGCTACATACCGGAAGGTCGCAGGTTTGATTCCCGATGAGGTCGTTGAGTTTTTCAACTGGCCTAATCCTTCTGGTAGTACTATGGCCCTGGGCTCGACTCATCCTCTAACAGAAATGAGTACCACCAGGAGCAATCCTGGGGGTAAAGGCTTACAACCTTACCACCTTCACGTGCCGAATGTCTAAAATCTGGGAACTTCAACATCCTGGAACGCTCTGGCCTCCATGGCCTGTATAGGGAACACGACTTTTTTACTAGTTAAGAGTGCATTAGGATAACTAAAGTCATGAGCAGACTACATTTAATATATGGAGAAACAAAATATTAAAACATATACCTAAAAGACATAGGGCTGTCATAGACAACTAACACTGAATAGCCTATAACCCTTAAATGCGCGAGACGTAATTTTTCACGCAAATTATAAATTCTTGTCGGACTGCATAGAAAACAGTTAACATAATTATTAGATTCATAGCTTAATTCTTGTACCGCGTTCTGCAAATTTTACATGAAGTTTTATTACAACTTTAAAACAAACTATTGTTTACTTAGTAAAATATTAAAGAGGTATTTTCTAATTTATTTCGAAAACAAGTTTCGTTTTTCGTACTTTATAAGAATGTGTGGTGGACGGGAAAAAAATCTGTCTGTCTGTGTGTGTGTGTCTGTACGCGCGACAACTCAAATACGCTTCATCGGATTTTCATGAAACTTGGCCTACGCATTTATAACGTCAATGGGAAGAAGCCTACTGGTTTTGGACCAAATTGGTTGACCGGTACCGGAGTAACGACTAATTAAAGGTCACATGCGTTTTAAACGGGAAATCATCACTATAGGCCTACTACAAAGTCGCGTAGCTAATCATTGAGGGCCTTGATTAGAATGCAGTCAGATGTTCGCAAATGTATTACATCGCTCCTTGATTTAGATGTGAGGCATTTGTTGTGATTTCGTTTTGATAATATTCTAGTTATCCCACTTATTCCTTCACATAGGCCTATGTTTATCAAATTTTCTAAAAAAAACCGTGGCCTAAAACTCAATAGTTTCTGAAATATGGCCTATTAACTCCATCTTGTACTTTTTTATATCAGTTTACTTGATTTTACTTTAAACTTCTACTGGTGTCATTTGAGCTGTTAGCTGCTTGAAATCTGGGAATTGACTAGTTAGCAGAAGTTCACTTAAAATTAATGTTCATCACTTAAAACAGCTGATACTTAGATTTAATTAATTTAGGTGTTGAATGCAATGACTCACAAGAATAGGTTGAGCTAAAAAGGAAAATAAGTCTTTTGGAACATTCTTTCAATCTTGGATACTTTTAATCGAAGTATTTTTATTAAAAAAGTAAATGGTTGAACAGACTCTCAGTTTTAATCCTTCGTTTTCTCGAATCTACAGTTCCTCCAACTCCACATCTGCCAAATCAAGCATGATTGTCTTGAAACGAGGCAATCATTTTTCATTAATTCAACAAGAAATATGTTATTAATTAAGTGGAAGGAAAGGAAATAGACATTAAATCCATGTCTGGGATATTAAATTTTTCAAGCTGATTCTTACTTGTATTAATATCCCAGACATGGATTTAATGTCTATTTCCTTTCCTTCCACTTAATTAATAGTATATAAATAATAACTAGGCTTCAAAGTACCTACAAGGGTAGGACGCCATTTGGATGTGTGTTCTTGACGGAGAGAAACCTCCCGTGGTTTGCCTTGTCTTCTGAATCAGTTGAGAAATTTGATGTCAGACTGGCATGTTGTCATGGTAGCTCAATGGTAGAGCATCGGCGCGTTAAGCTGAAGATCCGTGTTCAAATCCCGGTTATGACATAAAATTTTTCAAGCTGATTCTTACTTGTATTGGAAGAAATATGTATTGTCAGGATTTCTTGAGGTGCCGAATAAGCATGGCAAAAAAGCCGTGTTTTGGCCATCCTTGGTGTATAGGGTTATATTTATTTTTATTTATTTATTTATTTATCTATCTGTCTATAAAGACCCCAAAGAGCAATAATGCTCACCACTAGGGATAATATATTATGATACACAGAGAACAATTACACTAACTAAAAGCTAGGAAAAAGTACAAGTATTAAATAAAATCTAATGAAACATAGCACATTACTAAGATTATCACAGAAGTCATAAATTTAATAGAAAAATAGGAATCATGAAAGTAGTTGTGACCAGAAATAAACTTTAGTCCTTGAAGCAAAAGTCTTTATATTTCTAATATCTATCTTGTGGTAATTCATTACACTTTTTGCCAAGGGAATAATGAATTCCTTTAGTACCATTGACTGAAGAATTTTGAGGTAAGTGTATAGAATTACAATTTCTAGTAAAATATTCGTTAATATCATCATTAAATATAAATATATATATATATATATATATATATATATATATGTATATAAGTTATAATATATTTTCCTATTTTTTAGATTTCTTAATGATTAACGATAATAATAATAATAATAATAATAATAACGATAATAATAAATTCTAGAATGTATATATCTTTTGGGTTGAGGGTTAAACTGACTTGCTTGGGATGTCCCGCTTTCAGTTCAAAATATTATAGTCATCCTTTGATATACCATCCTCATCAGGAATACGGTGTCCATTCGTTCCGTTTTTTTTTTGGGGGGGGGGGAGGGCAAAATATCCCATTGTACCGAAAATTTTAATTAGGACGTTCAAATGTCCCGTGTATTTTACGCTACATTTATGAAACTTGCAACAGGGAAGGCTTTGCTTTTTGCCAAAACATAGTTTAATGAGGCATCATATATATTTTTTAATTCTTAATTAGATTATTTGGTAAGGTTTGAATGTATCCGCCTCTGGTTAGTGGAAGAGAAGGCCTTAACTATACCAGAGGGAAATATAAATAAATAAATCAAATATATTGACTTTTATGACAAAGTATTATAAGACACTTCTTTATATAAAATACATAAAGAGTAAAAGAAACGTGACAATGAAACATCTACTTCTGCGGAGTAATATGTCAACACCAATTTTCAGAATTAATTAAAGAAATCATTTAAGTCATTTGGGATAATTTGTATGCACGAGACAATTGTCAATTTAAAATGTTCACTAAATTTTGTGGATGAATGTTTTCATTCCCTTCTCCCCTTAATTGTCCCAAGTTTTCCCAGAATTTTTTAAAGTCCGCTTTTGTATAAACATTATATTATGGACAGTGGACACCTTACACCAAACGCACTGCCCCGGTCTTGAGGTGGCTATTATGTTTATCATATGTGTCACATACTGTACTTGGGCGATCCCTCGGAGTTTGCGAGTGCAAGTTCTGAAAACTGCCACAAGGTGGCCGAGCTTGGCAACTCAAGGAGAGAAAACGTGAGGGATGACCGTCCTGTTGTTCCATCTAGCGGAATGTTTAAGTACTATACGATACTTTGGGGTTTTCAAACAGTGGGCGATAAGGAACTTCTGTAATAGGGTTAGAGTGTCCATTTAATGTTTATATAAAATGGGACATTTTAAATATCTTTGGGAAAACCTGGGACAGTAAGAAAAAAGGGGACAAAAATCTTATGGACAAAATCCAGTGAATGTTTAAAATTCACCCACATTGGTGGTATTTTTTCGAGTGCATAGGGAAGAGGGGATTCAGGGGGACCGCACCCTCCGAAAAAAAAATCTAAAATTGTATTTGTTATTCAAGCTCCATTTTTAAAATACTTAATTATTTCATTTAATAATAAATTACTGAACTTGTAAATGTAGGCTTATTATTTCTACTGTCCCGTGTATTATTTTGCTTTTCTTATAAATAATAATAATAATAATAATAATAATAATAATAATAATAATAATAATAATAATAATAATAATAATAATAATGTGTTATAACTTAGGTAACGATTTCTTGTTTAAGGTGGAATGACTTAGAGTATAATAAATTTGCTAACTAGTTTTTCAGTGCTAAAATAGCGTAAAATGTGATTTTCATTGGTTAATTTTTTTTTTTTTAATTATCCGTGGGTGGGCCCCGTACCCCCCTTCAAACACCCCGGCACTTTCGACCCTCCCCGAAATTATTTTCTGTCTACGCCACTGATTTTCTCTATTTTATAAAGGTTTAGATAGTCATTACTCCTCCCCGATCATTTGTGAAATGACTTATAGTCACTGGAGCTTTGGGCCACGACCTTTTTAACATGGTACCGGTACACAATGATGAATCACTAAAATGGACGTTTTTTAAAACTATACTAATTCAAAGAGAAAGCAACAACTGTCTGTTCTTATAAGTTTCATCCTTGACTCATATGCTAAATTACATGTTACACACATATCGTAGACCTTCCATAATAAGTGACATACCATGGAATAATTTAGTAGAGCACTTTCGTAATTACCTATGACAATATTAATTGACATCTGACTGGATTGTAATCAAGGCCCTCAATGATTAGCAACGCGACTTTATAGTAGGCCTATTAATTGTAATATCAAGCAAGAAAAATTGTTATTATTATTTGTTTAAAATTGGTAATGTAACTAGAGGTGGGTTGCTCGTGAATTTATCCTGAGAGAATTCGGACCTCAAGCTATATGTATTGTGTCTAAGGCCCGGAAGTTAATGCTCAGAAGACTAAATATGCAGGCAAATATGCTCTAAAATCTGTAAAATATGCTGTGGAACCGATGAAATCATTTAAGTAACTTAATTATAATACTTTACATTATCTCATTAGCAGAATTACAGTACAAATACTCGTATACAAAAAAAGTGCATAAATTACATCACATATGTTTTTAAAAAGCGTCATTGCACAAATTTTGCAATTGCACAAATGGCACTGGTGTTTGTGATAGGGCAAAGAAAAACAAGACAAACAAACCGGCAAACAAGGAAATCATAAAAACACTAATGAAAACATAGTAGGCCTACGTCCATTCTTAACATAAGCACCGGCTGAGTACGCATGTGTAATTTATTTCGCTTCCTTTATAATACCTCTTCAAATATAAAAATAGTTCACGCCTAATAATTAATAGGTCTATATAACATTGAATGTGTGTATGTATATATGTATGTTCCCTCCACAAATCTACATGCTTTGACCAATTTACACGAAATTTTGCACACATATGCACTTCAACCGGGGGGGGGGGGGAAGTAGACAACATTAAAATTAAACAAACCTTGCAGTGCCCTTTTGTTGGCCATAGTGCATTCATCCTGAACGATTAGTTTGCACTGCTTGAGCACTTGTGCTTGACCGGATCCTGTGCTGATGTTGACTGATGAAAACTGAAGATTTAACGCTGTTCAGTGGTACACTGAAATTTTAGTACTAAAATTGAAAGCTAATGAAATGAAACGTCACTTTAATACTATACAATTAGTTCCGAAAACAATAGGCTATGTATTCTCAATTATTGTACAGTCTGTTCACTAAAGATTTACTTAGCTAAATTTGCTCTGAATGTAGGAATTAATAGAGATATGCCCAATTTTTAAAATCTATGAGAAATATGCCGTTGATTTAAAAAAAAATTAACATATTAAAAAATATGATGCACTAGGCAGCAAACATAACGAAATATGCACCAATAAGTAAAATGAAACCATCAGTTTTCTGTTATTTCTTTCGTGGCTTGCACACATTTTAACACTAGCCCTAATTATGACTACAGTATTTAGATAATTGACCTTGAATTGCTCTGGGCCAATTGAATGGCTTAAAAATGTAAAATGTGCCAATGAGAATCGTACCACATTATATGTGATAGCTGCGCTTCAAGCCTAGCGGCATTCACAGGATAGCAGGGAATGTACTATTGAAATTTGTTCTAGTGTCGATAAATTGCTTGAAATGAGAAATAATTTCACGTAATTTGCATTGCTTGTGAAAATAAACGATTCCATTACATCTCTTACAACTATTTACGTATCACAAGGCTCTGAAATCAGCTACAAGAGACACTACGCTTTTTTTTCCCTACCCGTATATCATCTTCAGTCTTTATATAGGCCTATATACGAGGGATGTTCCAAAAGTAAGTTTCGTCGTTTTTTTAAAAAGTGAAGATGGTAAAGCAGATGAAGCAAACAACTGCCATAAGAATCGACACCTATTGCTGGTTCAACGACGGAAAGAGCGTCAGCAGAGGAGAAACGATGCATGAGTAGAGTCCCGAAGAAGAGAGAGTAGCAGTAGACTGGCGTGCCCGAGGTTATTTGAGTACAAATCACGATGGCAGATGGACGTGTACTGAAAACGTGGTCGACAATGGAAGTACATGCTGTTATCCGGTATGAATGGGCATGTAGGACTAGTGTGTCCATCATCCATGGACGCCTACAGACTGTGTATGGTGAAGAGGTCATGTCTCATCAAATTGTTGGTCGCTGGTGTTGCATGTTCAGTGAAGGAAGGCACCTGTTCCATGCAATGAAAGCCGCACTCTCGGGACGTCACTTCCAAAACAATGCTGAGGTGGAGAAGGCTGTGCGACAATTCCTTGCATAGCAGGGCACCGAGTTTTACCAGAGTGGTTTCTTCAAACTGATTGCAAGCTATAACAAATGTCTCAATGTCGGTGGAGACTATGTTGAAAAATAGTGCAAGGGGTATATTTCATGATTGCATGGTGTATTTGTTTTGGTAATAAAGTTTCCATGTGAAAAAAAAAAATGACGAAACTTACTTTCAGAACATCCCTCGTATATTAGTTAAGTTCTAAGTTTAAAGAATCGCGATATTATTTGAAAGAAACGGTACAGAATAATGGAATTGTATGTAATATATTTATTGTATTATATTCTTTGCTTTGAAAGAATCACAATATGGACTTTTCTTCGCGTGGAATTCTAGCCGAATACGACTTCTATTCAGTTTTACTTGGGTAATTTGCACTGAACTCATGTTTCTAGCCATGAGGTAATTATGGCAAGAAATATTCGATAAGCTCAGACAAACTACCAGTAAAGCTATCAGCACTCACGATATTACTGCAGGTAATATAATGACAGAATTAAACATAGATAATGGTTTTCCCCTTGGGACTTTTCCATAAAGTGTGGTTTTCCTCAACCAAACACAGAGGTCCCAACCATTCACGTGGGTTATCCGAAATCGTATAGTGTAACCCCCATCCGGCTTTTCCAAAAATTCAGACTCAGAATACATTAGTAACTAGCAGAACCCCGCGGCTTCGCTCACGATAATTAATTGGAAGATTAAAAATTAAAAGCAAAATAATTAAAACATTATATTTTTTAACACTTGCATGCAAAACATTCATAGAAATTTAATCATCTGGCCAATAAAACGTCCGGATATTTAGATCAATATGGAAAAATGTAATTTTTAAAAACTAAATTGTGCAGTGGAACTACTGCATTAGCACAACATGTCACATCTTTAACACATTGGTCACAGTAAATTATTTTGCTGACAAAATGTCGATTTTGTCGGGTAAAAGTTTTGCTATTATTTATTTATACTGGCAAAGTTAAGGCCATAAGTAGAGACCGGATTTTAAAGGGAAAATTTTCACTCAATAAAGGACGAAAAAAGGGAAAATTATTGCCAAAAAAAGGTGGGGGAAAAAGGGAAAATTATTGCCCCCCAAAAAAAAGGTGGGAAAAAGGAATATAAAAGTAAGAGAGTGTAAAAATCCAACAGAGACATACATGTTTGTTTTATGTAAAGCCTTTTTTTGCTCTACAGCTGCTGATTCTGTAACATCTAATGACTGAAGAAATGTTTTGATCTTGTTGAAATTCTCACAGAGGAAAATTGCACACGAAATCCATGTTCCCCATCTTGTTATAACTGGAAACTTAGGCAATGGCAAGCCTGTGATTTCCCTGTAACGCTCTATTCAGCTGGGAGGAATTATTTTTTCAATGGTGAATCAGTGAAAACAATTTTTAATATTTTAATATTTTCATATTACCAAATACTGGGTAATTTACGAATTTTCAAAATAAATTAGCAAAAAAGGTACTGGAAAGGGAAAGTTCCTAAAAAAATGGAGATGAGCCTAAAAAAGGAAAAAAAAGGGACGTTAAAACCAGGTCATTTGCCGTTGAAACTTACTCAGTAATGCCCTGTTCAATTTTATCACGTTTTGTGATGAAATATAAAAAAAGGAATTCCCTTTAAAATCCGGTCTCTAGCCAAAAGACTTTTCTTCCACTGCACCGGTAAAACTATACATAATTTATTACAAATAATCGGCCTGAAAGAAGGTTTCCCAATGCTCGCTGCCCCCAAAACCATTTGAATACAGCGTCAAAGCGATCCGGATGATTGTTGGTAATACGGATAGTTGGGACATTTTATATTATATTTATTACCAGAACCCGGATTCTGATGATCTAAAATTGTTAGAAAAATGACCCTGAATTTTAAAGAAAATGACTTAATAATTATAAAAAATGACCTAAAAACTGATATTTTATTTATAAAAAATTATTATTGTACACACAAAGTTATATACTACTTTGTACATAATTGTAAAAACTGTAATGTTCTGAATGTTATTATCTCACGGAAATTTATACTGACACTGAGGCACTGGTGAGTCAAAATTCGGCACATCCTTTTGTGGTCTGCCGGATTATATTGTTGTTTATTGAAGGTAAACAGTAGTTTGCACTCTCAAATCCAAGCAGGTGCCAAGTCAATCTAATAACAATAGTAATATAGTAGAAAATTGTGGGGTTTTTTTTATTCTCACTTCCGACTGAGACATATCAACACTTTAACGCCGAATTTTTCCTTCTTGCATTAAACAAACAACATTTCAAAGACAGCACCGCTAGCGACGAAAAAAAAAGTTAATATACTCAATGTAAATACATGAAATGATTAAATAAGGAAGAAAATTACACGAAAATGAAAAAATAATGACCTAAAATTGAAATAAATGCCGTAAAAATATAAAATTGCATAAAATGACAAAAATTGACCTAATAAAAATGCATTTCTGTAATCACTTATCCACAAGTTGGCAATGTCAATGCAGCATCAATAAAAAGATGACATATCATTAGAATCCGGGCACTGTTTATTACCATACTTAGTGTTTTTTTAAAGTTTTTATTTTACTTCATCATCATTCAATGCCATAATTATGCAATCTAAAGAATGAATTGTAATTCAATTTTTGCATATGACCATTCCGAATAATCTTTCAGAGTGTCGCCACCCGAGCTGTTTTTCCCTCGTGACAGTCCCGGCTTTTTATCAGAGTCCCCTTGTCCCGAAGTTTTTTCAGAACAACCAGTTCCTATCGGAACACGAACTGGACTAGCAGTGGGCACCTTGTCATTAAACATGACGCATCGTATGATTATGTTATCTTTAAGCATTATGCCATAATTATGATGTTTGTCTTAAGGTCAGTAAGAATGGCGGTGAGTGGATGTACACTATCAGTGAATATGTTTTATTTTTCAAAGTAATTCATGCATTCCATACAGTTTTCTACTTCTCCATAACGAACGACAGCTACCATACGAGCAAAAATGTACAGGTAAGGGGAAAAAAAGAGGAACGACTAAAATATTCAAGTTGCCGATAAGAGCCACAGCGCATGCCTAGCGCCATTCACAGGATAGCAGGGAATGTATTGAAATTTGTTCTAGATAATATAGAAAACCAACTGAGAAATAATTTCACGTAATTTGCATTGCTTGTGAAAACAAACGTTTCCGTTACATGTATTTACGTATCACAAGGCTCTGAAATCAGCTACAAGAGTCGGTCCGCTTTTTTTCCCCCCTACCTGTACATAAGGAAAGTTTAAATATATTGAGACGTTAGCAAAGAACATACTGTACCAATATTAGTCAAGAATAACTGCATGTAAGTAAGACTTGTCAAGCTAAAATTTCGTCCTACGAAATTAAACTATGGGAGGAAAGAAAGAAATAAAGTAGTAGTTCTGTGCCCCATTAGACCTACGTCCGAAAAATCTAAGATCAGCTGTTACAAGTTAAAATGACCACCATCTTTAAATGGAATCTACAATAATAAAAGTGTTTGTCTGTCTGTCCGCGATGCCCAGGGAAATCTACTAAAGGAAGAGATATGAAATTTTAAACAATGGTGGACTGAAGGGTGGGCGAATGAACCTCGAAGCCGGATTGCTAATTTTTGCTTTCGTTCGCGAGTTATGAGTGAATAACTGCCAGAAAACGTGATTTTAGTGCTATCGAAGCATCAGTTTTCAGTAATAGCCTACATTTCAATTATCAAATCAATTGCAGACGGCTTTGCCTACATTTGTCACGATCTGGAAATAAAGAATCGCTTCATTTGTTTATAATGCCAAGGCCCGCAGACATCTGAAATTTTCAACATAGTCGGAAGAGGGATAATGAGTATAGACTTTAAATGGACAAACATTGATCAATTTGGTCGGAACTCACTATGCAGAGGTTTTCTGGGCCAGAGAACTCGAATATGAGGTCGGTTTTTTCCAGGCGACGCTATCTAATCGTGGAATTCACTTCAAAACCGGATTTTTAGCTGTTTCATTAATTATGTTAATCGTTTAGACTTTAGTACATGAATGTTTCACGTGCAAGTGTTAATAAATATAATGTTTTAATTATTTTACTCTTATTTTTTATCTTCCAATTAACTATCGTGGGTGAAGCCAAGGGGATCTGCTAGTCTATAATAATAAAATGAAGTGTTTGTCTTTCTGTCTGTCCGCGATGCTTAGCGAAATCTAGTGAACGCAGAGATCTGAAATTTTAAACATAGATAGACTATAAGTCTATAAGTAAAAAACTGTCAGAAAACGGGATTTTTTTCGCTATCCAAGCATCTGTTTTCAGTAATACATTTCAATTGCAGATGGCTTAACCTACTTTGTCATGATCTGGAAATAAAAGAATCGCTTAATTTTGTAAGCCCACCCTAGTCGATTCATTTGTTTATAATGTCAAGACACGCAGACATCTGAAATTTTCAATCTACACGGAAGAGGGATATGAATATAGGCTTAAATGGGCAAACATGGTTCGATTTGGACGAAACTCAATATGCAGAGGTTTTCTGGGCCAGGGACTCGAATCTGAGGTCGTTTTTTCCTTGCTGCGCTTTCTAATCGTGGAATTCACTTCAAAGCTTAATTTTTAGCTGTTTCATTAATTATTAATCGTTTAGTTTAGGCCTATTGATGTTTCGCGTTCAAGTGTTAATAAATATGTTTTAATTATTTGCTCTTAATGTTTAATCTTCCAATTAATTATCCTGGGCGAAGTCGCGGCGATCTGCTAGTCAAAAAATTTAAATGCTTACAATTTCGTTGTTTTTAATGACTTCAAGGAACATGCATGATACATGGGAACGGTGGGAAACATGTGTGAAAAAAAAAAGAAAAAAACGGAGACTATGTGGAAAAGTGAAAGAAAGGTCTGTAGATTGAGATGATATAACTTACTTGGTTTAACTTACAAATAAAGATTAAGGTTGTGAAAAAATGTTGCTCACGACTTTCAGTATGCCCCTCGTACATAACTCAGATTACAGTAGAACCCCGATAATTCGAGCTAATTGGGGCTGAGGCTACCTCGAATTACAAAAAACTCGGATTATACGGAAAAATCACTAAATCAATGGGTAAATCGCAAATAAATGTTTAATGAGCACAATAATGGTTTAAATAATAAATAAATAAATAAACAGTAGGCTATAGTAGGCCTACATACCTGTGTTACGCCTGTATGTTTATATTGTCAAATATTTCCAATTTGCTACATCGGCATCCTTTAAGGATTAAGTCATTGTCTGACCTTTAATGGAGTGGAACGGGAAAACACTTTAAAAAAAACGCTACTAGGAAAACACTTTTAATTACCATTGTCGCTGAGTAGGGATTACTGTAACAATACAGTATTCTTTTCTGAAAGGATGGTATGCACTGTACAATTGATTGGCACGAGGTCCCGACAAAGAAAGGTCGAACTTAACGGTTTCTGTCAATCTGTAATAGAAATGCATTAGCATCTGGAGCCAAGGTTATTTCTGTGTATTATGAACAAAAACTCTAAGTGGGACAGTTTTACCTGCATTTTTGTACATTGAAAAATTGAAAGAAATCTCAAAATGTAACACATTCGGAAGTGAGTAAAACTTACATGCGGACAACGTATAAAAACGGGATTTTACTCTAGTTTTATGGAAAATTTTAATTTTCTTAAGACCAGCTCGAATTACACGGAACCTCGAAATACCGGGGCTCGAATTACCGAGGCTCTACTGTATAATAAAAAGTTTGTATTTCTAGAGAAATTCAGTATGATTTTATCTAGTTATGATTTATGAGTAAGGAAGTAAACATTGGTAGAAAGGTTTCCCTCGTAAAATAAATATTAATACCAATGCATTTTATTGTTTACAACGTAAGATTATATTCACGTTTTCGCCAACAAGACAGCTGATAAATTTCACGGTCGAATGTAATAGGGCCACCAATATAGCTAACAGTAAGAAAAAAAGAGAGAGATAGGCCTAATTATCACGTAAATGCATACACGTGCGATTTTTTAAATTTGCTGAGCAAGTTTTTCATTATCTTAATCAGTATTATAGTTCATGAATAGTGGATTATAATAATCTCACGAGGGAAAAATATTTTTTAGTCGTTTATGTAACAAAATAATTAGAAACATTCTTTCTTATGGTAGGCAAGCCAATAACTAATTTATTAGTTTTCAGATTATTTAAGGCTAAATTAGCCTTAGTCTACTTTTAAGAAATGTAAAATCGTATACCTTTATTTTCTTGTGAGTTATGAAACGTATCTCTAAACATATAAGAGGCTTTGTCCTGACTTAATAAATGAATGATTGACTGGCAGAGAATCAATGTAGAGCCTAAACAATAAAAGGTAGAGACTTGGAATTTTGACAGTATCTTCGTTTCGTAATGTAACTGCATAGGCCTACTAAGGAAGGATTATGAAAAATTTTGATTGTAAATGCCAAAAACCAAATGTTTTTGAGGATACTTAATACCTTTTTACACAGAAATATCAAATCCATATCACATTCCATTTACAGTTCTGATGACAACAGTGTTTGCTGGCAGTGGTCACAGGTAGCTTTGGAATTAAATGATACAGGACTTTGAAAAATCAGTGAAGCTATCGCTATAATTTACTGGTGTAAATAAAATATTGAAGAATGAAATCCACGAAAATAATGCACAATGTGATGCAGTCACATAACTCTCTCTTCTACCCTGGACATAGAGAATACCATAACTTACGAGGTATTATTACATCCCAAGTTTTTGGGGAGGAAGTATGAAAGTGATATTGAATTTCTTTTAATTTCATCCCCGAAACGGTTGTACGGTAACACGAGAGTGAGAAATAAAATATTCCGCAAGAACAATACAATTTTGTTAACGGAGTTTCTGTTTCTTCTTATTTCAACTCCTACCAGGCATGGTGTATAGAAGCGATGGGATGCAAAATTCTACATCCTCTATGAGCCATAAAAAGCTATATCAAGAGTTTCCTGAGGGAATAGTTTGAGTGAAATAAGTCGTTCTTCTTCATTTCAAATTCTAAATACCTATATAAGGACCTAGAATTTGAAAATCGAAAGTCCTTCATAAGTTAATTTCGAATTACAAAATACAAAATCCGGGCGACGCCGGGGCTTTTTAAGCTAGTATTATTATAAACAAACTCGCTTCGGTCATTGTGGGCTCCGCCCCCAAACCCCCGCTGAGGTTCTCGGGAAAATTTTTTAATAGATCTATGGGAGATAGAGTGCGTGTATTGGCTATTACCTTTCAGAGCCCTATGTGAACACTGTTTGATAATACCGTTGCCACGGAAACCAAGCCCTTTTTCGGGGGTTTTTAGGGCTAAAAATTAAAAAAATAAACCTTTTGGAATTTTCCTGTGATTTATAGCCTAAAAGCTATATGTGTACTAAATTTCAAGTTTCTAGCTCATTTGGAAGTGGGCAAACATTAATGACAGTGAGTGAGCCCATTTTCTGGGGTTTCTAGGGCTAAAAATTAAAAAAAAAATAAACTTTTTGGAATTTTCCTGTGGTTGACAGCCTAAAAGCTATAATGTGTACCAAATTTCAAGTTTGTAGCTCATGTGGAAGTGGGCAAGTATTAATACCCGTGAGTGAGCCCTTTTTCGTGGGTTTTTAGAGATAAAAATTTAAAAAAATAAACTTTTTGGAATTTTCCTGTGGTTTACAGCCTAAAAGCTATATGTGTACCAAATTTCAAGTTTCTAGCTCATTTGGAAGTGGGCAAACATTAATGTCAGTGAGTGAGTGAGTGAGTGAGTCAGCCAGCCATGTGGCTTTATATTAAAGAATTAACATGTGATGCTTATAGTCATAAACATAAAAATGTAAGAACGCTTACTTTTATGCATTACTGGTATTTTGTGGTCCATTTTAAATATCAGAAATAAAAAAAAATCTTGCCTGAAATTAAAGAACAGTGCCTAAATACATAATTCTCTAACCTATTTTAGGCGCCAAAATGTCAATTTGCTCATGGTCTACTCATGAGATGTTGTATAATTATTATGAAACAGAAACTCGAGCAATTATTATTATTATTATTATTATTATTACTGTTATTATTAAGAAATGTGATAAAAAGATACTTTCGGTTTGGTTGGCTAGAGTTGCAACTCACAGGTACCTTCTTCATGGGATTCTTATGCCCATTACCATACACCGGAGGGATCGCCAATTTCGAGAGGTGTACTTCACCGAAACTCAGTATTTTGGTACTCAGTGGACGCAGAATTTGATGCTCTACAACTTTTATTTCACGAGTTTTTCTCTCAGAGTACTCATGTCCAAGCTGCAGACTCATATATAGTACCATATCTCAGTTTTTGGCAAAGTTGGAAAAAATCGTCATTCTTTGACCGTGGTTTTCGACCATACTATTTGACCGAATTATTACGTTGTGGTATTCATTCGACGCAGAATTTAATGCTCTTTAATTAGTGATATCGTAACGTTTTCGCTAGGATGCACCGTTTAGGTGTTAGAGGCAGAAAACCAAAAAGAGTCCTAAAATCTCGAGGTTTTTTTGCCGCCAAAAGTTTTCCCGAGGCCGCCCGTGTTAGCATTTTTGTTTTTTACATGATTGTATCCATATACACAAGTTAAAAAAATAAAAGCTTCTACCCCACCTTTTGCATCATACAATACCTCTACTGACTGGCCTACCTCTCGTATAACATTTTATGATAACATTGGAAATCTTTCGTAATAGAGTTAGCCGATTACACCAGTTCCTACTAGTACATACACCATAATTACCGGTATCGTTATTGATTATTTCACGTGGAGTTTTTGTTATTTGTGGTATTTAAAAGATAAGATTGAATTTCAACGTCAATGAAGCATGCTAACGTCAACAAATAGCACCCACAGTAAGCCAAAGTAAAGTGTCCGGCCATATCGGCAGTATTGACTACTCCCTCCCTAGCTTTTCAAACAGAAATATTTTACTTGCAATGCTACTGTTAGTATTAACACTGTTTCTGATATCACTGTTGTATTTTCGTCACAGGCTGTCCAGAAAAAAGTTGTATTATCATGCTGCTAAATTTCGAGGACCACCAACTCTTCCAATATTTGGGAATCTACTGACCTCTGGAGGAAAAGACGCTGTAGAAAGATTTAATAAACAAAGAAAACTTGTTGCTGAATTTGGGAATTTGGTACGGCTATGGCTTGGACCTGAGCTCTATATTGTAATTACGGATCCTGCGGTGGCTGAACGAGTTATTGGTGATCCAACATCAATAGAGGGTGATAGGTTAATACAAACACTTCTCTGTCCTACATTGAGGAATGGACTCATAACAAATAATGGTGAGAAGTGGAAGAAACACAGGAAAATTATGATGCCAGCATTCCACATGAAGATACTTGAAGAGTTTGTTGATAATTTCGCTAAAAACAGCTGCATTCTTGCGGACCGCTTAGAAGATATTGCAGACGGCTCCACTTTTGATCCTTATTTGTACCTGGATTTGTGTGCAATAGATATAATCTGCGAGACTTCTATGGGCACTGAAGTAAACGCCCAAAAAAACCAAGACTGTGAGTTCATCAAACACACTTTGAAAAGCATTGATTTATACGGAGAAAGACTCAACAAACCTTGGCTGTTTATAAATGCATTTTTCGAACTGACATCATACGGCAAGGAACAAAAAGTTGCATCAAACTACATACAGAATTTTTGCAGAAATGTGATAAGAAAAAAAATTAAAGAATTTGAAAATACGAGGAGTGAAGAAAACTTTGCGAAAATTCCTGTTGGCAAGAAAATGGCCTTCCTCGATCTTTTAATAACAAATTCACTTTTAAATGAAGAAGAGATGTTAGACGAAGTGAATACTTTGATATTTGCTGGTTCGGAAACTACTGCTACTCTATCTGCCTTTGCTCTTTGTGTGCTCGGGGAACATCAGTGTGTCCAGGATAAAATTTTCGAAGAACAGAAGACAGTTTTCGGCGAAGATCTGCACAGGCCCGTAACAAATGAAGACTTGAAGAAAATGGTATACCTTGAGCAGGTAAGTGCTGCAGTGTATTCACTAGTAAAAATCCAGTAGAGATGGCCTTACCCATTGAGATTTGTTGAAAACTGTAAGGGCGGTTTTCCACTATCCACTATTGCATTTCAGTAAGAGCTCGTCAGGCGATATTTTAATCAAAGATGCGATATTACATTACATCCAACACCTTTGACCAAAACCACTTTTCTGTATAGAAGGCTATACGGAAAGCTTGAGTTTTGAAGAATAATTCATTTAGAAAATCTATATACTGGCATTAGTTTATTAGTTTTATATAAATGTTTTTGTAGCAATATTACAGAAATATCTAAATGACAAGGAAATCAGGCGTGTGTGTATATATATATATATAGGTTAGTTTGCAATGCCTTTTTATAATATATGCCAATATTTATAACTTGTGGCATGTCGCTTTTGAAATGTGGCTTAAATAGTGGAAATGCTAGTCTAATATCTAAATGACAAAGAAATCAGGCCGAATCGTTACTTTCTTTAAATTGAAGGTTATGTTGATGATCACAGGAATTTAGGTTAGGTTGCAATGATTTTTTTATAATACATACCAGTATTTATGTCTTGTGGTATGTTGCTTTCGAAATGTGGCTTAAATAGTGTAAATGCTTTGCGAAGAAATTACTACATTTTAATGTTAGAGATTTGAAATGTGGTAAATACATTGGGTATAGAAAAGTAGACAATGCAAACTATATGGAAAGCTTGAGTTTCGAAGGTAAAAAGTAAATAAAGTATATATTTAATGAGTAATGACATAAATATATTATTTACTACATGTTTTTGAAGAAATATCTAAATGACAAGAAAATCAGACTGAATCATTTTTTTTATATTGAAGGATATGTGAGATGAATTTAGATTAGCTTGAAGGTTTTTTTTTTTAAATATATCCCAATATTGCTATGGTAGCATGTAGTTGTAATTTCGAAATGTGGATTAAAGATTGCATATTCTTATTTAGGCCTACTTGAAGAAAATATAGTATCAAACCAACTATTTTGGCGACGTTTATTTCTCAAAACAGTTGACGTTTAGCCGCCATTTTGGACTCCTATGCTATGAACGTCGGGAATTCTTTGATCCAATGTACCAACATGCAGAAAGCCTTCTAACGATCATCCAAAAAATGTAAAATAATGCCAAAACAAATTGTTCGTGTGAAATAGTTTATATATATATAAACTAAACTCCGTGGTGCTACATCCATGGAGGGACTTGGCCTACCACCCGACCGCTGCGTCATCTACCACAGACAGACGGCAGGATTGGGGGGCATGTGGTCAGCATGCCGACACCCATGGCCGTTAATGGTGGTTTTCATGACCGGAGCCGCTACTTCTCTATCAAGTGCTCCTCATTTTGAATCACGAGGCTGAGTGCACCCCTACCAGACCTCCCTACCTCAGAAAAATCCGAGGAGGTACCGGGAATCGAACCCGGATCTGTAGTCAGCAATGCTAACCACAAGACCACGCCGGCGGTCTATATATATATATTCGACCTATTTTTCAACCTTCATATAAAAAGGTGCAAAATCATAAAATTTCTTACCCTATTAATAACCAAGCTACATGTATTCATCCCACTGCTTACTTCTTTTAAGGCTCCACTTCCTTCTTACGGATCTCAGCACTTACCTGTAAACAAAATAAAACAATATTAGCTTTCCTTACTCAGGATATTGCAGTATTCATGATACAGGGTGTCCACCAAGTAATGCTGAAGAAATTCCCGACTTATTCCCTGATTTTCATTAATCATTTCAGAAATTCCCGACCAAAATATGATTACAAAGTACTTTCTAATAACTGTGTAAGAAAAATTATAGGATTATACATACTATAAATAAGAAAAAGAAGATAAGAAGAAAGCAATTTTTGGCAGGAAAAGTTTATCTTCAAGAGCAGCTGAGATTTTTTGGAAGCTGGCAGAAGGTGAAATTGTATTCATTTTCACCTGTTTTATGTGTGCCATAAATTTTTCGAATTTTCCCGGATATTTTAACAAATTCATTGACTTTTCCCGGATTTTCCCTTTTCCCGGATTTTCCCGACCAGTGGACACCCTGATGAACAAACGTTTAATCCATTCACTTCATTCTCCTCAACAGCATGTACGAGGTGCGTCCGTAAAGCAAGTTTCCCTGTGGCCGTTTACAGAAACAAAACACAATTTCAAGGAAATATTTATTGCAACAGACACAGCCAGTGTTCAGCTATTTTTTTCAACATAATCGCCACCGGAATTGAAGCTTTTGTCTTACCATGGCACCAACTTTTGAACACTTGTGTCGTAGAAGTCTGCCGACATATATTTGTACCACTGTAAGACAAATTCCGGTGGCGAATATGTTGAAAAATAGCTGGACACTGGCTGTGTCTGTTGCAATAAATATTTCCTTGAAATTGTGTTTTGTTTCTGTAAAGGTCCCAGGAAAATTACTTTATGGACGTGCCTCGAATTTATCATACACAGTAGATTTCCTTTATAACTTTGTACATGTTTATATTATTGTTATTATTGTTTGCAGGTAATCAAGGAGACATTAAGGCTTTATCCTAGCATAACTTCAGTAGGTCGAACATTAACAAAGGACATTGTTCTCGACAACGGATTAACTATTCCTACAGGAGCAAACGTCTTGGTTTTTACCTACATCATGCATCGTGACCCCAACGTCTTCCCAAATCCGGAACGTTTTGATCCCGACCACTTTTCCCCGGAGAATTCTGCACGCAGGAATCCTTATGCATATATGCCTTTCGGAGGAGGTCGTAGAAAGTGTGTTGGCTACATCTATGCCATGCTTGAAGCAAAGACAATCCTATCCACTATTCTGAGAAGATTTCGAGTAATAGAGACGGTTGGTGGCATGAAAGCTATAGATGAGAGTTTAGGAAACAACCTGATGCTCAAACCGAGAAACGGTTTCAACATTCAAATGGTTAAAAGGAAAGATTAAGATTCTTATCTTCGTTCTTGCAATGAAAATGTACGAGGGATATTTTTTTCAACCTCCAATGGAACATAAACTGAAAACCACAGTGAGAATCAAAACTCTTTTATTCGGAACATTTAGATTCACCTTCCAGCTACGTCTCTACAAAGATGCCGCTCCGATTGAGACATTTGTCGTAGCGTGGTACCAACTTTTCAATACCCTCTTCATAGATGTTTGCCGCCAGCGTATTGAGGAGGGTCTTCACGGCATTTTGAAGTGTTTTGAAGTTTTTTGTTTGTGTGGAAGCGCCGTCCTCCCAGATCATTCTTCAGCTGCCGAAAAAGATGAAATGAATTCGGGATAGGGAGAAGGTTTTTGAAATCCATCATGATAGGGGATGAACCGTGGATTCGTTACGACAATCCAGAATCAAAAGAAACATCCAAACAATGGATGCACACAAATTTCCGAACAAATCCAAGATCTGGGAGGACAGCGCTTCCACACCAACGAAGAACTTCAAAATGCCGTGAAGACCCTTCTCAATACGCTGGCAGCAAGCTTCTATGAAGAGGGTATTGGAAAGCTGGTACCAAACCACGACAAATGTCTCAATTGGAGCGGCGACTATGTAGAGAAGTAGTTAGAAGGTGTACCTAAATATTCCTAATCAAACAGTTTTGATTTTCACTGTGGTTTTCATTTTATGCTCCAACGGAGGTTGAATAACAAATAGCCCTCGTAATAACTATAACAAAACATTCGTCTGAAGCTATGTGATTTTATACATAGCCTCGTTGATTTGTAGCATCTTGAATCTTGGATACCAAAGTGTAAAGGGATGACCGAAGTGTTGAGAGAGATTTTCTAAACAACTTGTCCTAGAAACGTTCAGTTTTGCCTACTTAATTAAAATGTAAAGCGAAATTAAATGCAGTGTGTCCAACTGAAAAGTTTTAAAATAAAGGACAGACACACCGAGTGAAAAGGGGTGTGTGGGGGGGGGGGACGAAGCTAAATACAACACGTTTTACTAATATACCGTTAATAACAATATGGTACAGTGTGGAGTTTGTTTTTATCACTGCTTTCATCGGAGGCAACTGAAAACGGACCTTGAATAAGAGTCTGAGCAATCTGAAAACCTGCAGAGTTCTTTGGAGAAAAAGTTCAGCTTAAATTTCAGTTTTTTAACGTATTATCTATTAAATAAAGGAAATAGTACGGTATATTCTTTTTTTTCAAAATGGCCTCCTCTTTACCCCTCATAACCATTCCGTTCCTCCCACAGTTTTAATTCTATACTTTTTATTTTTATAAGTTTATTTTCTACATTTATAATTGATTGTACACATTAGACAATAACATAAGAATACAAAACTCTGCATATTTTCAGCGGAAATCTGTGTTTAGACATGTTAAAAAAAGAAAAAGCTTGTTTTTAATGCCCTCTTGACAGGCTATAGAGTATGTATATAAATTGAATATATTATTTTAAAAAAGGACAATTAAAGGACTTTTTTAATAGTCACCATTTAAAGGACAGTCCTTAAAAACAAAGACGGTTGGACACATTGTAAATGTCTTTTTAATATGTTAATTTTTTTTAGATACTGAATAATTTAATCGACTTTTTAATCAATATTAAAATCTATTTCCTCTTACAGATAATAAAAGATTAACCAGTCCATCGGAACATATTACATGGTATGGGACACGTCAATATAATTACAAATATTAATTTAAAGTTATAAGAAATATGTACAATGTGAACATTTCATTAAAAATATACAACATAAGCATTAACAAATTATTATCCTAATTTACAACACAAATACAAAATTAGAATACAATTATGCAAAAATACAAATACAAAGATGCTGACTTATCCTGTTGTATAAGTAGCAATATCGATAGTGTTCCGATGTTTTAAATACAAAATTATTCCTTCTAGAAATAAAAAAGATCTTCTAGGAACAGAATAAATGTAGCCTATATATACCTAAAATTGTATGTGATATGCTTTGATTCTTATTTTACAAATTTACTCATGAGTCTTTCATATTGTTTATACTATTTGTTTTAAAATATTCACCCAGAAAATATCAGCTAATATACCCATATAATAGCAGTGCTTCTGT
Organism: Ectobius pallidus; assembly: GCA_964059195.1. NCBI lineage: Eukaryota > Metazoa > Arthropoda > Insecta > Blattodea > Ectobiidae > Ectobius > Ectobius pallidus. The sequence goes on along the minus strand of CAXKWD010000004.1, from coordinate 20,101,296 downwards.
GGAAAGGAAGTTGTGCCCATGCTGGGAAAAGAAAGTTATGTGAGTGAGAGTTTAGGCTGTGTATCACTCGGGGAAACTATGGTAAGTTTAAAACATGTGCTAAATTATATTTAATATTCGTAAAAATTTACAGGTAGGTTAAAGATAATTAAAAAAATTACTGCCTTATTTCTACTTTACTTAATCTAACCTTTTTTCCATTGTTTCAAGCTATTTTTTTAAATTCAATTGGCATAAAGTTTATTTTACAATATATATATATAAAGTCAACCTTCGAAATTTTAACAAGCATGTTTAATATAACTAGTTTCACATCAAAATTACATGAAGAGAATGACATACATACTGCACTAACTTAATTAGAAGGCAAAACTTTCATTTCTGCAGAGGAAAAGATTTATTGTAAGCTTATCCATTGAGCTGATTAGACTAGTCCTACTAGCTCTTACATCACAATAATTACTGCTATTGTTACTGATTACTTCACGTTAAATTTTTATTTGCGGTATCTATAAAATAAAGAAGAGCATGCACTTCAACGTCATTTTACTGAACTTACAGTAAGGCCAAGTCAAGTGTGTAGGCTAACACCTTACGGGCAGTATTGACTACTCTCTGGCTTTTCAAACTAAACGTTATTTTGCAATGTTACTATATTCATTAATATTATTACTAATATTACTGTTTTATTTTCGATATAGACTATCCAGAAAGAACTTGTATTATCACGCTTCTAAATTTCGAGGACCACCAACTCTTCCAATATTTGGGAATCTATTGACCTATGGAGGAAAAGACGGTAGAACGATTTAATGGACTAAGAAGACTTACCACGGAGTTTGGAAATATAGTACTGTTTTGGCTTGGACCTCAACTCTACATTATGGCAACGGATCCAGTGGTGGCAGAACGTGTTATTAGAGACCCACAATCAGTAGAGGGCGACAGAATAGGACAAAAATTAATGTGTCCTTTATTAAGGGAAGGACTCATAACAAATAATGGTGAGAAGTGAAAGATACACAGGAAAATTGTCATGCCAACATTTCACGTGAAGATTATTGAAGAATACGTCCATAATAAAATTATGCTAAAAACAGCTGTATTCTTGCAGATCTCATAGAAGAACTAGAAGACGGCTCCACTTTTGACCCTTACGTACATTTGAGATTGTGCACACTAGATGTAATATGTGAGACTTCTATGGGTACCACTGTAAATGCTCAGCAAAACCAAGAGTGTGAATATGCTGCACATGTTTTGAAAAGTTTTTATTTATTCGGAGAAAGATTCGACAGACCTTGGCTGTTTATAGATGCTTTTTTTTGAAAAGACATCATACGGCAAAGACCAACAGGCTTCGTCAAAATATATCCACAATTTCTGCAGAAATGTAATAAAAAAGAAAATGCTTGAAATTGAAAATTCTGGCTCAGCGAGGAGTGAAGACATTCTTGTAGAAGTTCCTGTTGGAAAGAAAATGGCTCTTCTCGATCTTCTAAAAAGAAATTCACTTTTGGACGAAGAAGAAATGTTAGATGAAGTGAATACCTTGATACTCGCTGGCTCGGAAACTACTGCTACTCTATGTGCCTTTGCTCTTTGTGCTGGGGGAACATCAGAGTGTCCAGGATAAAATTTTCGAAGAACAGAAGTTAGTATACGGAGAAGACCTGCATAGGCCCGTAACAAATGAAGACCTGAAGGGAATGGTATACCTCGAACAGGTAAGTGCTACCTCGAACAGGTAAGTGCTGTATACATTCACTAAAGTCCAGGCAGAAAGAAAAGGAGGTTTCTCAAAACAATTTCATCCACTGATCACCCTTCTTTCCTTTCCCCTTAAGTGTACTTAAGGCTGCGTCCCACACATTACGTTAGCTTATAAAGTAGTAATGTTATTACCGTATTTTTCGGACCATAAGGAGCACTTTTTTAAGCAGGAAAACATAATCTCGAAAGTTGGGTGCGTCTAATAGTCCAAAGTTAACTAATAAATTGTTATGTATTAATATTGTATTACCTCGTACCTTTGTATTGTAAAAAGAACATGTTCTAACCTTTTATACATGTATTCTGTCATACTTCTCTAAATTTTGTATTGTTTTAAGTAATTATTTAGTATAAGTTTTTCTCATATATAGAACTGAACCACCCCCGAACACAAGCTCTGCTTCTTCGGGTGGTGTATCAACTTTTTATGTATATTTTTCGTGTAATTTGAAACAATAAATTGTAAATTGTAATTTAAAAAAAACATATTCTGTATAAAAAAAAAAAAATTACGGTAAATAATGCCTGTAATTCCATAATCATAAAGAAGGTGTAGTAAGGATAAGTTAGTTGTAAATTTAAGTACAGACTGTGCATCAGTGCACTTATCATAATCGGAAAATGAGGGTAGCGGGAAGCTAGGTATACAAAGTGAAAAGAAAGGAATGTTGGGGTTTTTCATGCAAAAGGAGTTGTCTTTGTGTAGTGGAAATGACCTGATTTCGGAATAAATCTAATAATGAAGACGGGTGAATGCACATCTGTACATTCCATTACAACTTGTTAATATTAATATTAATGTTATTGTTTGCAGGTTATCAAGGCTTTATCCTATCGCAACTTTAGTAGGTCGAACATTAACAAAGGACATTGTTCTCGACAATGGATTGACTATTCCTACAGGAGCAATATTCTTGGTTTTTAACTACTGCATGCATCGTGACCCCAACGTCTTCCCAAATCCAGAACTTTTCGATCCCGACCGCTTCTCCCCGGAGAATTCTGCAAGCAGACATCCCTATCCATATCTGCCTTTCGGAAGAGGTCGTAGAAAGTGTGTTGGCTACATCTACGCCATGCTTGAAGCAAATACAATCCTATCCACTCTTCTGAGAAGATTTCGAGTAATAGAGACGGTTGGTGGCTTGAGAGCTATAGATGAGAGTTTAGGAAATGACATCGTACTCAGACCGAAAAACGGTTTTAACATTCAGATGGTTAAAAGGAGAGATATATAAAACGTATTTGGGAAAGATTGGCATGTTGCCTTAGTTCTTACAAGAATATTACAGCAAGTTCATTAATTTATCTTAGATGGTTGATCTGTGGGACAGGAATTTTCAATTCAAAGAATTAAGGGATGACCGAAGTGTTGAGAGTGATTTTCTAAAAACTTGTCCTAGAAACATTCAGTTTTGCCTACTTAATTAATATGTAAAGCGAAATTAAGTGTCTTTATAATGTCATTTGGTTTTTGAGACATTAAATAATTTAATGGACTTTTTAATCAATATTAAAATCTACTTCCTCTTACAGATATTATAAGATTATCCTTAGTTTGATTTGATTTTGTTGAGTCCATCGGAACATCTTACATGTTATGGGACATGTCAATATAATTTCAAATAAGAATATGAATTTACAGTCATAAGAAATAAGTACAATGTGAAAAATTCTTTACAAAATATACAACATAGACATTAAAAATTATTATATGCATTTACAACACAAATGCAAAATTAGAATACAATTATATAAAAATACAAATAAAAAGGTATTGAGTTATCCTGTTGTATAAGTAGCAATATCGCGAATGTTCTGATGTTATAAATACAGGATTATTTCTTCTAGCAATAGAAATGAACTTCTAGGAACAGAATATATACATGAATGAATGAATGAATGAATGAATTTAGCCTCTACGTCCCATGAAGGGCTAGGGCCTCCTACAAGAGGGGAAGCTCGGGTAGGTAAAGTCCGCGTGGTGAGCTATCTCATACATACGAGGGGTATTCCAAAAGTAAGTTTCGTCAATGTATGGCAGGAGCGGCGTGTTCACCAGGGGAACCAAACAAACGCCAGACGAATCCCCACCCGTGGCTGGTTCCACGACGGAAGTGGCGTCAGCGGAGGAGGCATGACGCAGGCGCACTGCGCCGTAGAAGAGCGAGTCGCAGAAGACTGGCGTGCCCGCGGGTATTAGTGTACCGCTCACGATGGCACGAGAGATTTGGCGCCACTGCCATGTACCGCTATCTCCCCTCTTTCAAACGAGCCATTGCTGCAGCCGCTGAACCTTTTATTGTCCGAGGTAGAGCTGTTTGAAATTGATCTCCCGATTTCCGTCCCCGCAAAGTGCGGCCACCACGAACCCATCTCGCACAAACCTTATGGAACATCAATTTGTCACTCAAAATGGTCTGTATGGAACCTTTAGTAATGTCAGGAAGCTGAGGTGGAGCAGGCTGTGCGCCAATTCCTTGCATCGCAGGGCACCGAGTTTTACCACAGTGGGTTCTTCAAACTGATCGCACGCTACGACAAATGTCTCAATGTCGCTGGCGACTATGTTGAAAAATAGTGCACGGTGTATAGTTCATGCTGCCATGCTGTATTGCTTTTGGGTCAATAGTGTCCGTGTGACAAACTGACGAAACTTACTTTCGGAATACCCCTCGTACATACCTAAAATCTTATGTGAGATTCTTTGATTCTTACTTTACAAATTACCCATTGGTAGGGCAAGGATTTGATGATTTTGCGTCTTTTTTATATGAAAGTTAAAAGATAGATCGAATGTATATAAGTCTGTATCATGAAATAATTGATTAAATAAGGGCAATTTGTTTTTTCATTTTGCATTTTTCGTAATTTTCAAGAGATAGGTCATTTTCTGTATTTTTAGGTCATTTTCGGCATTTTAGGTCATGTTTCAGTGGAGGTAGAGAGAAGCTATTCCATGCACAAATACTTACTTTCAGACAACAGACAATCGTTCTTACTTGAAAATCTCGCCAAGTGTTCACAGTTAATTTTAATTCAGGTTTATTGTAAACACCATAGCAGGTTGTCTTATAGTAACAAATAATTATTTTTTCTTTCTTTTTAAATGGAACATACTTGCTAGGGGCAATTTGATGGGCATGCCAGTTCAGAAGGAATTTCTCTTTCGTTTAGGGTGTCCAAGTAGTATAAATTTACTTACTTCTTTAGTAACAAAATAAGTGTGGTTTATATTGTAAATTCATATACAACGCACTGTCATCAGTTAAATAGCTTTTTGCAATTCGTTACTTAAAAAAATTAAATATAAGTAATAATGAAAATTTTATAGGTCATTTTTTAAAATTCAGTGTAATTTTTTCACTATTTTTAGGTCATAAATGCATTTTTATTTTGCATGTTTTCACTATTTTATGTTTATTAAATGCCTTACCCTACTCATTAGTTTTTCATATTGTTTATACTATTTGTTTTAAAAATATTTACACAGAAATTTCAGCTAATTTATAATACCAGAGCTTCAGTGGAAAGGAAGTGAGAAGTTCAGTTGTGCCCATGCTGGGAAAATAAATTTATGTGAGTGCATAAATCAGATTTTATTTGGGTTGTGTATCACTCGGGGTAGTGACATTCTCTTCATTTTTACAAAAAATTACATGAAAAGAATGATAAACATACTACACTAGGAGGAAAAACTTTTATTTCTGCAGAGGATAAGACATTTTTTAAGCTTATCCATTGAGCTGATTAGACTAGTCCTTCCAGTTCATACATACAATAATTACCGCCATTGCTATTGATTACTTCATGTTAAATTTATGTTATTTGCGGTATGTAAAAGATAAAGAAGAGTTTGAATGTCTATTATGCACAGCAACGTCAAGTTACTGAACTTACAGTAAGGCCAAGTCCAGTGCTTAGGCTAACACCTTATCAGCAGTATTGAGTACTGGTTTTTCAAACAAAACATTGCTTTGCAATGTTACTATATCCAATAATATTATTTGTAATATTACTGTTGTATTTTCGATATAGACTATCCAGAAAGAACTTGTATTATCACGCTGCTAAATTTCGAGGACCACCAACTCTTCCAATATTTGGGAATCTATTGACCTCTGGAGGAAAAGACGCTGAAGAACGATTTAATAGACTAAGTAGACTTTTCACGGAGTTTGGAAATTTGGTGCGGTTATGGATTGGACCTCAACTCTACATTATGACAACGGATCCTGCGGTGGCAGAACGTGTTATTGGAGACCCAAAATCAGTACAGGGCGATAGAATAGTACAAAAATTAATGTGTCCTTTATTAAGGGAAGGACTCATAACAAATAATGGTGAGAAGTGGAAGATACACAGGAAAATAGTAATGTCAACATTTCACGTGAAGATTCTTGAAGAATTCGTCGATAATTTTGCTAAAAACAGCTGCATTCTTGCAGATCGCTTGGAAGAAGTAGCAGACGGCTCCACTTTGGACCCTTACTTATATTTGAGTTTGTGCACACTGGATATAATCTGTGAGACTTCTATGGGTACCGTTGTAAATGCTCAGCAAAACCAAGAGTGTGAATATGCTGCACACGTTTTGAAAAGTTTTTCTTTATACGGAGAAAGATTAAACAAACCTTGGCTTTTTATAGATGCTATTTTTGAAAAGACATCATACGGCAAAGACCAAAAGGCTTCGTCAAAATATATCCAGGATTTCTGCAGAAATGTAATAAAAAAGAATATGGTTGAATTTGAAAATTCTGGCTTAGCGAGGAGTGAAGACATCCTTGTAGAAGTTCCTGTTGGAAAGAAAATGGCTCTTCTCGATCTTCTAATAAGAAATTCACTTTTGGACGAAGAAGAAATGTTAGATGAAGTGAATACCTTGATAATCGCTGGTTCGGAAACTACTGCTACTGTATGTGCTTTTGCTCTTTGCCTATTAGGGGAACATCAGGGTGTCCAGGATAAAATTTTCGAAGAACAGAAGTTAGTATTCGGGGAAGACCAGCACAGGCCCGTAACAAATAAAGACCTGAAGGAAATGGTATACCTCGAACAGGTAAGTCCAGTCGGAAAGAAAAGGAGGTTTCTCAAAACAATTCCATCCACTGATCACCCTTCTTTCCTATCCCCATGGCTGCGTCCCACACACACTAGGTTAGCTTATACAGTAGTAATGTTATTAGGTTACCATATTTTTCGGATCATAACATGAACTTTTTTACCTTGAAAATATAGTCTATGAAGTGTCTAATAGTCCGAAGTAAACTAATAAATAAATAAATTACGGTAAATATTGTCTGTAATACCATAATCATAAAGAAAGTGTTGTAAGGATAAGTTAGTTTAAAATTTTGGCACAGCGTGTGCATTAGTGCACTTATCATAATCGGTAAAATTAGGGTAGCGGGAAGCTAGGTATACGAAGTGAAAAGAAAGGAATGTTGGGTTCTTTCATGCAAAAGGAGTTGTCTTTGTGGGGTGGCAATGACCTCTAAACAGCCTGACATTGAGCACTGAAAGCGATTTGCAATGGATTCTTTGTAGTAAGTTACGATTTGTGTATGCAATGAAGTATTTGAAACATTTTCGTAAAGAATCACATTAATTTTTTTCTTAAATTTCCATCCTAAAATTATGGTCTGTCTTATGGTGCGGAGTGTTTTATAATCCGAAAAATACGGTACTTCAGTGACATTTTTTTCAAATTAACAGAATATTTCAAAACATTCAGTTAGCCTAATTAATAACGTAATAATGGGATAGTTCATTTTAAAAATGGCAAATAAACTTGTTTACTTTCGATATTTTCATAAACCTAAGCAACTTTCGGACAAGCGCAACATTAAATAAAAATCAGAATTCGTAGATTAATTTTCACTTTTTATACTATATTTTAATTTAAAAATTCATACTAGATGGATACTTTGCACCAACAATACTGTACTAGTATTCTGTATGTACTTTTCGTTTTGTGTTTATATACAGAACTAAAACATATGTGTAGGCCTACACATACTTGTATGATTTCAATTTCAGTACATGTATGTAATGGACACATGGAATCTTATGTTTAGTCTCTGTCAGCCATTTTATCCGCAGTTCACGTTCTCATCTGTGATTGGTTGTTACCACCGTTTAAGTTTGTGTTGTGAATGCTCAAAGTCGGGCTAAAGTTTGCGTTCAGTTTCATGATCTTAAGTTTACGGTTAATTTTCGATGTGAATGGGCACTTATTTAAATTTTTTATTTACTACTGCAGGAATACAGATGTACTACATATACAAAAATTGTCTTGCAAGATACAAAATGAAACAAAACAATTTTTGTTGCCCCCAGATAAGAAAAGCCGATAAGACTTCACCGAGCTCAAAACGCTTGTATTTGAGTTATCTATAATTTCAGAAGATTTGTTCTTGTGACGATGTATTTTCAAGCATTGTTTTGAATAGGCGTACGTCTCGAACAACGAAGAGTTATCCATTCTATTATTTTCCTTCACAACCACAATTCCGGGGTGCGCGGGCAAAGAGAGTTAAGTCCACTTTCTTGTTACTGAGAATTAGAGTGACTTAACACACTATACCAGCCCAACATAGCTTCAGAGATGGATAAACCCATGAGGCACACATCCATAACTATCGTACAATTTTGAATATGACTTACTGGACTTAACACAAATGTAGAAAACTTTTTTATCTACAGTATAACTCTATGCACATATCTCAATTTTTTTAGGATGGTGGACTTAACCCTCTTTGCCCGTGCACCCCGGAATTTAAAAACAACCTGGACATTCATTTTATTAGTAATTATTTTATCACTCATATTTTCACAAGCTTTTCATAAATACTAGTTCGTAAGCAATATTGTCTACAAACAGGCGACTCATAATGCATCTATACCGAATTTCGTATTGGTACGTTTCAATATTGTTATGAAATTTAGGCGGCTGCGTGAATATGACGTTAACAAATGGCTTTCATTACAATTAATTATACGGTGTTTTATTTAATTTATGCCCGGTTTCTACAAACTTGTGAATAACCTATGGGTAAATTATCCATGGACAAATTAGTTCCATTTCACCCACAATGATATAATGAGCAAGGCCTTGGAGTTGTACAGTTAATTTAATTCAGAAGGCTTTGATTCTCATTGTTTAAATTATTTTTGATCCTACAAAGAGATTAAATTTTATCCAGCCATCCATGAAAGGATAAATTAACCCGACGATTTACCCTTGGAAAGATCTAGCCCGAGTTTGTAGGAACATTTTTTCTGTCATTTTCATATTTACCCAGAGGACATTTATCTAGAAACTCGCCACAAGTGTATGTGATTACTATCTTTAAATTATTTGTGTTTGTGTGTAAATTCTGTGCATTGGATAATTTACCCATAGGTATTTCGCGAGTTTATAGAAACCGGCCATCAGAGGGTTTTTATTTAAAAATATATATTGTATGCACCACGTACGCAAAATCTTTATTGGACTCATCCAGTATTTCCGCCTCGGCCGTAATACTAGATTCGTCCGCTAAAGTTATTTTACATACTTGATACATAAACAGCTATTATCGTTTGTCACATGTATAGGTTTTTATTCATTTTTAATTCTTTTTCTGTTGAAATAGAGGACCTCTTGGCCTTTATCAGTATACATTTGCTGAAAGCTCGTCCCTTCTGCTGAGGTCTTGGTTTATACCCTATAGCAAACATACGTAATTTCGCAGTATTTTATTATTATATTTATTGCAAAGTTGGGAATGGTAATGTAAATAGTTCATCTTACTCATCAGAGAGTGCAGCTTGTCCTCTGTCTTAGAGATTTTTTTCCATTTTTTCCCCTGATTTCGAAATAAATAAAACAATAGGATGGTGCGAAATTCGGGGTACTGTGAAATCAGGCATGTCTGCCCATCCATAATTCATGGTTATCCTGTATATTCCATTACAACTTGCTCATATTTATATTATTGTTGTTAATTGTTCGCAGGTTATCAAGGAGACACTAAGGCTTTATCCTAGCGCACCTTCAATAGGTCGAACATTAACAAAGGACATTGTTCTCGACAACGGATTGACTATCCCTACAGGAGCAACTGCCTTTATTTTTATCTACTGCATGCATCGTGACCCCAACGCCTTCCCAAATCCGGAACTTTTCGATCCCGATCGCTTTTCCCCGAAGAATTCTGCACGCAGGAATCCTTATGCATATATGCCTTTCGGAGGAGGTCGTAGAAAGTGTGTTGGCTACATCTACGCCATGCTTGAAGCAAAGACAATCCTATCCACTCTTCTGAGAAGATTTCGAGTAATAGAGACGGTTGGTGGCATGAAAGCTATAAATGAGAGTTTAGGAAATAATGTGGTACTCAGACCGAAAAACGGTTTCAATATTCAGATGGTTAAAAGGAAAGATTGACACTTTGCCTTAGTTCTTACAAGAATATTACAGCAACTACAAATTTTATCTGGAACTGTGCAAGTTGATGGTTGATCTATAGGGACACCAAAGCGTAGCACTGAAGGGGATTACAGTGAAAGCTGTGCCGCCGGTTGCAAAAAAGGATGGTTCGCCTAAAAGTTAAATTCCAGATACGGAATACTGCACATGACTGTCTCGTCATCGCCTGTATACACAAGACACGAGGGGCATACTGAAAGTCGTGAGCAACTTTTTTTCACACCCTTATGCTAATCTTAATTTTTAAGTGAAACCAAGTATATCATCTCAATCTACACACCTTTCTTTCACTTTTTCACATAGTCTCCGTGTTTCTTTCTTTCTTTCTCTCTTTCACACATGTTTCCCATCGTTCTGCAAGTTTGAAACTATCCTTGGGATAGAATTCAGTTCCATACTCTGTCGTTTTGTTTCAGGTTCATAATGAAGGAACCAGCTTTCATCTCCAGTCACAATATTCGTCAAAAATCCATCACCTTCATTTCGAAATCTCTGAAGAAGGTTTTGGGCAATTTTTTCGTCTTTGACATTTGTGGTCCTCTGTCAATAAACGTGGGACCCAAGCTATGAATAATTTCTTGCACCGCACTATGTCCAAATGCTAGTTTTGCAGCGATTTCATTCACAGCTGGAACGGAATTCTATCGCAAGGGTATTTTCAAACTTGCAGAACGATGGGAAACGTGTGCAAAAAACGGAGACTATGTGGAAAAATGAAAGAAAGGTCTGTAGATTGAGATGATATACTTGGGTTCACTTACAGATAAAGATTAAGGTTGTGAAAAAATGTTGCTCACGACTTTCAGTATTCCCCTCGTAGCATGTAACTAAACCACTGTTAATGGTTGTATTTCGTTTAAGAATCTGATATTTGTTATTATATCGAAAAGAGAGTCGATTATCGATACACTTATCTGAAGAATTAAGTAACAATATAAATGTGAAGTAACTGATTGGAGTCAATACGAATTATATAGTCATGTAATATGTACCGGTAGGTTCATTATCACAAGAAGCAAAGTGACTTCGGTTGAAAAATCTCTGTCCTGCGAAACGAACGAGTAATATTGGCTCCAGGTTCGACTCTCAAACGATCTTCAATTTTTTTTATTTCAAATATCTGGTTGCATATCTACCAGACGAACAAAATCCTAACTCAACCACATTTTTGTTTTGTTTTAAGTAAAATAAAAATTTATTCATTTAAGCTTTTCAGGAGGTTCGTTTTTACAGGCCTCAATGTTTTAAAAGACTAGTATAATAATGTTTATACAGTCTGTGTAGATTGAATAGCTTGTTCGTTCGACAGACACAGAATATAAAAAAAATTCAATATCATATTTGACCCAGGTGAGTGATTTTCTTAGAAAAAAAATATTATCCCTAAACTGTTCTTTTGCTTCATTTGATAAGTATGTACCTCACTGTTCTATTTTCAGTTCCTCTGCCCTTATCACAGGTACTTACAGTAGAGGAAGTATTGTGTTTGACCCCGAAATTAGAAGTTGTATTTTTTCCATACCGTATTTGCTCGAATATTAACGCGCACCTTTTCTTGTCCATTTCTAGCTTTCAAAACTGAGGTGCGCCTTAAATTTGAGGGCGCATTAAATTCGAGTACAAATCCGTTTCGTAGGTTCGCAGTACCGGTAACTTTTATCTGCGTAACAATGCATTGCTGTAGTTCTCGGCTTTATTAATTTTATCATTGGCCAATTACTAGCATTACATAGAGTGTATAAAAAATACTAGTTAGTAGTCACGAAATGGAGGGCAGGAAGAGAAGAATATCTTGTGAAGCTGCTCTTAGCTCTTAGTATAAGCACCCCATGTGTAAAATTTAAATAAAATCGAGGATTCTAGTGACGAACACGACAGTGAATAATGTGTCAGTGAATATATTTGTAGGCCTAAAACTGGCAGTTGAATTTAAAGGTAATTGCATATGTTTACGTGGTGGTTCCTTATTCCCTTAATACTATGACAAAATTCCAAATTAAAATAACTACGATTGATGCGTATTACATTCGCCAACAAACTATTTTTTGTTTGTTTGTTTGTTTTTGTTTTGTTTTTTATGATTTCAAGTTTCAAAATCGGTGTTCGCATTAAATTCGAGGGCGCATTATATTCGAGTAAATACGGTAAATGAAGTCCACTGAATACAAATACGTGTTATCGTATAAAGAAAATACTATTTTCAGAAACATGTCTGTGTGAGTATTGGTGTACAGCATAGCTGCAGAAAGAAATATCGTACGAAAAATAATTGCAATTAAGTCTTTTGGGAAGTGACAAGAAGATTTGCGACGACTTTAAAGCCAGTTTCCCACTGTACTGGATTGGTTATATATATAGATATATATATCTATATATATATATATTTTACACACGAAAAGAGGCCAAATTTGATGTAATATTATTCTCCAGAAGTTTTAGACTCCACGTATAGGCCCATTTTGTTTCTAAGAATATTTTAAATATAAGTAAATAAGTGTAAGAAGTGCACAGAAAACTAACCTAAAATAGTGCTCGGAAAGAAAGTGCACACACCAGAATCGCCTGCCCGAGACAGCGCAGGTGCATGCTGGGAAGAAGCCGATGGGTCACGTCACAGATATAGAGGAATAGATCGGCAGCGTAAGGGGAGGGACTGAAGCCAACGCGTTCGCTGCGTCGCCATATTGCGATCACCAACAATCTGACGAAAGGAAGAGACGCAGGCGCGGGAATCAAACAAGAAATGCTTTTTAAAGCTGTTTTAATTGGATTTCACAATCTAGTAAATACATTAATAAATACAGTTTTATTGTCATTCGGCCATTACAGCAATAGACGTCACACTTATGCACTAACTTATAATAAAATCAGGTAAACTGATATAACAAAAGTGCCAAAGTGCATGTAGAACCTAATAGTCTTAAGTCTGTACACAGAAGATGCTTCTGTAGGATTAATGTTAATTTATAGTCACATATCTTTTACATTTATTCAGCTTTGGCTGGTAAACTGGTGACTCGTCAATTTGAGCTTATACTTGCTAAAGTTACAAACTAGAAATATTCTAGCTTAGGCCTATACTATATTACGTGTAAATCATGATTACAAATAAGGAAAATCTAACACTAATGTAATTATCTTTCTAGTGCTATTAATGAGTGCTTGAAAATGGAATGATTTCTTTTACTATTTTTGAAGTGAAACTTCTTTAGCTGCGATAGGGGTAAATCGAGAACTTGTGTAACGCTCAAAATCGTCACGAAATTAGTGAGGTGTGGCGGAACGGACTGCACAGAAAACAATCAACTCAATGATTAGGGTTATCCAAGATTTAAAAAATGTAAAAATCCAAAATAAAAAAATCGAAAATCCAAAAATTAAAAAATCCAAAATAAAAAAAATTCAGAGATACAAAATTTAAAAAAATCCAAAATTCCAAAATTAAAAAGTAAAAAAGTCCAAAATTTAAATAAAAATTAAAAAGACCAAATAGGCCTATCCAAAATTAAAAAAAAATCAAAAAATTCAAAATTTAATAATTAAAAAGACGATAATAAAAAATTATATGTAACATCCAAGTAATAAAAAAATTCAATGATCTGAAGTTTAAAAAATTCAAAGCTAAAAATCTAAAATACCAAAAATAAAAATATTAAAAGAACAAAAATTTAAAAAATCCAAAATTAAAAAGTCCAAACCCAATATTAAAAAGTCCAACAATCCAAAATTCATTTTCAAATTGAGGTTTAGGTTTTCTTTGATAATAACAGTGTTTTTATATTGAAATAATAAACAATTTTATAGAAATTAAAAAAAAATTGTTCAGACCCCCAGTATTGGAGGGCGCAGAAGGACCTTGCTATGGCCCTGGCTAGAAGAAGCAGCTACAAAAAAACAGTGATTGCTGCATGAATCCAATATTCCAAAATTGAAAAAATCCAAAAATTAAAACAAGTTTCACTTCTGTCGCGTGGCGTTCCACGCACACTTTTTTTTTTTTATTAATTATAATTATATGTTAACCTCATATTCAAGGAATTCTCTGATTAAGTAATATGTTCTTTGCAAAAACCAGTTTTAAATTTTAATTTTGAATTGTCTGCTATTTGATGCTTTTGTTTCGTTTTACATTTTATTGTATGTTTTTTTGCCCATGTATTGTGGTGTATGCTGTTGGAGGGTTAATCTATGGGAACAGAATTTTTACAACTCGGTTTCTGGTGTTGTGTTCGTGAGATTTTGTGTGTTCTATTGGTCAAAATTAATATGTACATGAGTTAGAAGCTCTAGTAAATACATTGAAGGAAATGTTAATATTTGTAGATCTCTAAAGAGTGGCCTGATTGATTCCCTGTAGGATGAATGGGTCATAATTCGTATGATTTTTTATTTATTTTGAAGATGCTTTCCCATTCGCTGCAGTTTCCCCAGACAATTATTCCGTAAACCAGTATTGAATGAAAATAGCCGTAATAGACCCAGTTTAAGCAATAGTAATTTGGCAAATTTATAAGTGAATGTTAATTTGACCTCCGTTATTAGTGGTATAGTATGTATTTGAAATTACAGGATTCCCAAACATCACTGTGATTCACCATTTCACTATATATTCGGGATTATGTAGGAAGAAAAACAATTTTCCTTAATGAATACGTGGTACTTAAGCGGAAACGTTGGTGATACCAATATGGCGTCGGCACTGCTTCCCTTGCCCCTCTACGCCCCTGACTCGGCTTCACTGCCACCTGCAGTTAAGGATACGACGCTGCCGATCTATTCCTCTATATCTGTGGGTCACGTGGTGCTGGAATCAGGGCTGCCAACATGATAAGGGTCTGTGGTGGGTCATTCGCTATCACTGTCTAGAACACCACTGGCCCCCAAACTCTCTTTATACTTGAGCTAATATGCCTAACCTAACATGCATAACCTACCTAACGTTTTTTACTTCTAGGGGGCTCTGCCCCCAAACCCCCTTCTTCAATATAGAATAATTAGAAAACCCGGGAATCCAGTCTGCTCGGGAATTTAAAAGCGCGCGCTTAAAATTGTTGGCAGCACCGTATGGAACAGATCAATGACATGCAAGGTTGTTGGCAGCCAATGGGAGTGTTGGTCTGCAACCCAGAGCCCGCACAACAACGCCGAACATTGCGTGTGGAAATCCAATACAGTGGGAAACCAAACCCAAAGTTCGTTTTTCGCGATTTTCTTGAAAATGGCTCCATGAGAAGTGCCCTATTGAATTTGAACCTAATCTGTTGACCGGTACCGGAGTAAAACCCAATTTAGTGTCTACTTTAAAGGCGCAATAACTTAAATACGCTTTATCGGATATTTATGAAACTTCGTATACTCATTTATAATGTCCATGGGAAGACGTTTATTGATATTGGACCAAATCGGTTGGCCAGTACCGGAATAATGCCCAATTTAGTGTTTTTATGTTAATATATAAGAAGTCGCGATAACTCAAATATGCTTTATTGGATTTTCCTGAAATTTTGTATACCCATTTATAATGTACGTGGAAAGACGTCTACTGATATTGGACCAAATCGGTAGACCGGTACCGGAGTAAAACCCAATTTAGTGAATATTTTAAAGACGCGGTAACTCAAATACGCTTTACCGGATTTTTATGAAACTTGGTATACACATTTATAATGTCCATGGGAAGACGTCTATTCATAATGGATAAAATCGATTGACCTGTTTCGGAGTAATGCTCAATTTAGTGCCTATTTTATGGTAATATACGTATTCGAAAGAATTTATAAAAAAAATGAAAATCAGTTATCTTGACAACATAGCCTATTGTTTTACTGTGATGTTATAAGGCCTTGGAAATTAAAATACAGGTAGCTATGACAGAAAACATATTAATTGACATGCGCTTATCCAACTAGACCGTTAAAATGACCCAGGTGGCCGAGATGGTAGACCTTTCTTCTTCCGTAAGCCCTGCTTAATGAATAAATCTGGAGCTTAACTTGGAAATCAATTTTAAAAAAAAAACATATTCTCCATATCATAATTGCAGTCATAACTGATTAAACAAAAACATACTGGCACTTTGTTACATCAGTTTACCTGATTTTATTCTATATCAGAATGTGAAGTGTGAAAGGTGTATTGCCCACGCTTAGGGTAAAGAAAGTTACGTTAGTGCATTAATCAGATTTTATTTGGGTTGTATTTCCTTCGGGGATTTTTACAACCAATTTACTTACTTTATTTATTTATTTCTTTTTCTTAGTTTTGCCTCTCCCACTTAGGATTTAAGCGACCCAAGCCGCCCGGGCCATACAGGGCCGCGATCTGTCGGGAAAAGGATTATCGGATCACATACATAGTTTTGTGACCAGACAAGGACAAGTGATGAGTGATCAACCCAATGCCGGGGCCACCTCCGAGACAACACGAACACATGGGACGAGACACACCATTCACACACACACACACACACTCCAAACAAGGCGAGGATAGGATCCCTCGGAAAAATCAATTTACATGTGTTATTGTTTACTGTAACTAGATCTTGCAACCCGCGTTTCGCTTCACGCGGAGTAGACGAGTAGCTGTCACAGCCGTCACAGGACATTCTTAAATTTTGATTGGCTGAGGTAACTAGCTGATTGGTGCGGTAAAAATAAAGAGCATGGGTTGAGCTGTCGGCAAGCTTTTCTTCCTAACAAAAGGAAGCCGCCTGGCCATTCAATGAATAACTGGACTATAGCAACGCAAGCAGGAGAAAGATGGTAACTCAAGCCCTGTACGACGAATTCAGAAAGCGAAGCATTTAAAGACTTCGTGAGACACATTATAGGTATCAAAAGCAGCAGGAAATAGACGATGCCTAGAAAAACCAGAATTTAGACTAACCGATAGTGAGACGTACACTAGGAGAATGATCAGGCTCCTAGGGAAAAACAGAACACAGTTGCAGTTGCCCGGGCCGCTACGGGTGAACCCTCCGATCCAAGTGAGGTTTTCTTGGGATTTCTCTCACTCTTATCAGGTGAATACCGGATCGGAGACACGTCCCCGCGATATAGATGACTGAAGATAAAGAAAATACTTAGTTCTATTATTGCTGAAGCAAACAGACAGCTCAACACACATTTCCCCATTAAGGGGGACATAAAGCTTTCGATTAAATTCATTGGTGAGAAATATGTGAATTTAATTATTTTTTTTCTCAGCAATGAATTGCTTTACAGTCTTGCAATCTGGGATACTCTTTATTGACTATCTCTACAATTGAATACTATTTTCAAAATTAATCAAACTTATAGTTATGGATAATTATCGTTTCAAAAATCTGCCACGTATCATGCACTGAACAGCAGTTTCCCTGATAACTTCCGCAAATATAGATATTTCTGATTGATTATTTTTCAGTGTGTATGTTAATATTATGTGAACAACATAATCTAGGATCTTTGAAATATCTTCAGTACAAGTATTTTTTTAAATATATATAATTTAACGAAAAAGAAAATTAAAAAAAAACTATTAAGAATACTTATACTGAAGATATTTCAAAGACCCTAGATTATGTTGTTCACATGATACTAACAAACACACAGAAAAATAATCACACAGAAATATCTATATTTGTGGAAGTTATCAGGGAAACGGCTGTTCAGTGCATGAAACGTGGCAGCCATTTTGAAACGATAACTACCCGTTACTGTAACATTTTGATTAATTTTGAAAATGGTATGCAATTGTTGAAATCTAATATATAAAGTCGAATGTGTGTTTGTGGATATGTGGGTATGTATGTATGTATGTATGTATGTATGTATGTATGTTCCTTATACAAATCTACATTTCTTTACCAATTTACACGGAATTTTGCACACATACCCAGTTAAGCCCAGGAAGTATAGCGGTCAACATTAAAATTCAAACAAAATACTCCTTCCCTTGAAAATTATATAATTTCTGAGGATTTTATACTGAAAAAAAAAGAAATGCCGTTTAGTTCACATGACAACAGTGAATTGTTTACTGTGATGACATAGGGCCTTGGCGACTATATAATGCTGGACTTTAACGAATTATGATTCCATTGATGTAATTATATTGGCGAAAATAATCACTGAAATTGAAATCCACGAAAATAAAGCACAGTGTGATGTAGTCACATAACTTTCTCTACCCTCGACATAAGAAATATTTTCTCACTTCACATTTTGATGTAGAATAAGTCGTATTGCAGGGATAACTTAAGTGTGTGAGTATGCTATATCAGAAGTCTGTAAATAATCCTTTCCGCTGATACGTTATCCATAGGCTTTGTATTAGTTGAGATTTATCATAGGCCCTAAGCATGGGATGGAACATTTTGAGTCCTATGCTCGCAGTATATTATGTCCCGGGTTTTAGGGGAGGAAAGTATGAAAGTGATACTGCATTTCTCTTTTATTTCAGCCCCGAAACGGTTGTAACATGAGAATGAGAAATAAAATTTTCCGTCAAGCCAATACAATCTTATGTAATTTATGTTTGTTCTTATTTCAACTCATCCCAGGCATGATGTGTAGAAGCAACGGAATGCAGCATTCGACATCCTCTATGAACCATAAAAAGCTATATCTAGCGTTTTCTGATGGAATAGTTTGATAAATAGTTTTCTTCATTTCAAGTTCTACATACATATTATATAAGGACCTAGAGTTTCAAAATAGAAAGTTCTCCATAACTTAAGCTAATTTCAAATTAAAAAATACAAAGCCCGGGCGACGCCGGGCCTTTTCAGCTAGTAGTCAATAAAGAGTATGTCAGATTGCAAGACTGTAGAGCAATTCATTGCTGAGGAAAAACATTATGAAATTCACATATTTCTCACCAATGAATTTCATCGAAAGCTGTATGTCCCCCTTAATGTAGGACATACAAGAAATTAAAATTGAGCAAAGGGCAAAATTCGTTGGGACATGAGTATGGCCTATGGTCGAGGCTCCGGTGTGTTGGCGGGCCAAAAACATGCCCCTTTTAATCTGCAGTTATACTACGAGGCGCATCCATAAAGTAAGTTTCCCTGGGGCCGTTTACAGAAACAAAACAAGATTTCTTGGACATATACATTCCAAACAGATACAGCAAGTATTCAGCTACTATTCAACATATTTGCCACCGGAATTAAAACATATGTCATACCGTGTAACCAACTTATGAATACCTGTGTCGTACAAGTCTATCGCCAGGGATTTGAACCACTACGTGGCAAACATCTCTGTGTCATTCCCTGTCATTTCTTGAGGTGCAGGAAAATATGGAAATCACTGGGAACGAGGTCCGGACTTTAGGGTGAATGTTTAAACACTTCCCAGTCGAACTTCTGCAGGAGATTTGCTAGGAGGTGTTTAAACATCCACCCTATAGCCCGAACCTCGGTCCCAGTGGTTTACATTTTTTCCTACACATCAAGAAATGAAAGAGAATTACAGAGAGGCGAAGGTGGTTCAAATCCTTGGCGACAGACTTGTACGACACATGTATTCAAAAGTTGGTTCCATGTTATGTTAAATGTTTCAATTCCGGTGGCAAATATGTTCAATAATATCTGAATACTTGCTGTATCTGCTGGAATATATATGTCCAAGAAATTGTGTTTTGTTTCTGTAAACGGCCCAGGGAAACTTACTTTATGGACGCGCCTCGTACTTCCATGGTGTATAATTTAGTTTTGATAAGCTTTCTTGTTATGCTGTTCCCTGATACTGAAAAAAGGAATAATTTCTTAAATATCACAAGAAAACTAGTCTTCCGAGTCGAATGATTGTAGTAGTCTATATCAGTGAAAGTAAAAATAATTTTATTAGTTTGAGCATGATATCCTCCTATCGCAAACCGTCAATCATAGGTGACACACAATGGAATTTTTTGAAGAACCTTACGTAACTGACCCCGACAATATCAGTAACCATTCCGATTACCACGCTCTACAAACGACGCCCACACAACAACGTCCTATTTTCATAAATACAAAAATAGATTATATTTTAGTTGGACTAGCAGGTGCCCGCGATTAATTACTCAATTGCTAAATGTTTTGTTTAAATTACTTATTTAACAGAAAAATAATTAAAACATTATATTTATTAACACCGACATAGTTTTTACATAAATGTTCCATCCTATTTTGTCTCCTTTTACATGCTTAGGGTCTATGATAAATATCCATATTTCTCAACTAAAAATACAAAGCCTATACTAGTTCCAACTAAAGAATAAAGTAGATGTAAACAAAACCACGTGACATGATGGGTTCTGATTGGCAGTTGGACGCACAACCCTTCAGGCTCTTGCTTGTCGTTTTCTTCCGAGTATTAATGTAGTTTCTTCAAAACATAAAAAGTAAGTAATGTATTTGATGTAGGACTAAATTATGCACGTTTCTCAAGTTTGTAGCAACACTTTCTATGTGATTTAAGCAATACCAATGTTATTATTTGATATTATCGGTTGAATGTAATGCGACGCGCATGCCTGAAGACAACAAAGGTATGAAAATACAGTCACTTGTCATGTATTCCTCGAAGACAGTTAACGTTTAATTCATACGGTGAAAACACGCTTACTGCAGCTATTATAAATAATAAAAGACAGCAATACAGTTCAATGGCTGAAGCTAATCAGGCCTCACCACCTCGTGTTGTTAAGCACAAGCGGGGAAAGCCGTTAAATAGTGGCGAAAAAACTGTGATCTTGAATGTTTTTAATACATTTTGCAGTAGGAACAGTTCCATTATGACATTGAAATATTACAGTGCATTAGTATTTTAAACGTAGGCATATGTAATATTTGTGAAATCCAGCTTTCTTTCTGTAGATGCTAGCTTACTTTGATCAATATTAACGAGTTCTTCTTGCATTGAAATTGCGACGTCTGCAATGTGTCAACGAACACGTGGTCGCGGAGTAATACATATCAGTGTGTTTGTTTACATTTACTTTATTCTTTAGTTGGAAATAGTATATATAGCTATGCATAACGTATCAGTGGATAGAATTTTTTACCGACTTCTGATATGGCATACTCGTTGGCACACACTCAGACTGAAACAACTGCAATACAAACTCTTATTCTACATCAAAATGAGAAGTGAGAAAATGGTAAGTTATTCTCTATTCCAGGGTAGAGAAAGATATGTAACTGCATCACATTGTGCATTAATTTCGTGAATTTCATTATTTATTTGCACCAATGAATCATATCGATAACTTCTCTAATTTTGTCAAAGTCCCGTATTATTCAGTTCCAACTGTAGGCCTACATGGAATGTGATTTGGATGTTATAATTCTGTGTCTCCTCTAAAACATTTGATTTTATGCATTTAAAATAAAAATTTTCCAAAGTCCTTTCTTAGTGAGCACTTACACTATGAAACGAAGGTACTGTCAAAATTCCAAATCTCTACCTATTATAGTTTACGCTCTACGTTGATTCTCCGTCAGTCATTCATCAAGTAAGTGAGTCAATCTTATACAGGGTCCGACAGAGGAACCTGACGGTTTTTAAATAGAAAATACGACAAAACTGCATCGTTTGCTTACATTATTTTATTTTAGAATTACAATACATCTCAAAGAATTTTATCTACATCAATTACTTTTTGAAAATTGTGTTCCTACTTCAATCCACATAGCTAAGTAAGTGCATTACATCAAAATTATTACTCGTATTATGGTTTAGTGAAAAGTTGGAATCGGCCGAAACTGCGTAGTGTCGTAACTCTTTGTCGCCAGCACATCTCGTGCTTGCGCATTCAAGTAAAAAAAATTGCGAAACTTAGTTATGAAATCTACGTGTAAACAAGATTGCTTCAGTTTCGCCGCCATTTCAACATTCATCAAAATGAGAATATTCCATGTCGGAATACCATACTGTTGTGGGTGGCAATTGTTTTTTACTTGAATACGTAAGTGCAAGATGTACTGGCGACAACGAGTTACGACACTACGCAGTTTCGGCTGATTCCAACTTTTCGCTAAACCATAATAATAATTTTGATGTAATGGACTTATTTAGCTTTATGGATTGAAGTAGGAACACAATTTTCAAAAAGTAGTTGATATAAGTAAAATACTTTGAGATGTATTGTAATTCTAAAATAAAATAATGTACGCAAACAATACAGTTTTGTCGTAATTTCAATTTAAAAACCGTCAGGTTCCTCTGCCGGACCCTGTATAACTCAGGCCTATATAGAGATTTCCTTGTTTCCCATTAAATAAACTATTGTTTAAATGACTGATCAGGCATATCAGCGTACCACTGTACGTTTCCCAATTTTCTCTCTTCAGATTTGCATAATGGATAAAAAAGACCTTTAAATTCGTATCCTTTAATATCACGGCAAATCCCGCTTTTACGAAATCCAATCAGCGTTATTTCTAGCGATTTCTAGCTATGGGAGAGACAGTAATATTGTTTTATACATTTCTAGGCATTTGTTTCGATTTTTATAATCACGAATAGCATAGACCTATAGCACAACGTTACGTTCATATTCCGAGATTAACAGCATCCTATTGTCCACAATCATTACACAACCACACGAAATCTTCTATATTAATAAAAATGAATTTACAATAGGGTTGTTGCCGCATCACTTGAGAACGGCTCGACCGATTTGGCTGATTTTTGTTTTGTTGTGATCATAATTGTCTGGAGAAGGTTTGTATGAAAGAAAATTTTTGGAAAATCCACGGGGAAAGTCGGAAATGTGATGAAATGAGGCAAAGTTAGACAAAGTTAGAGAGTTCTGCTGTCAATTGTTTACATAAAAAAAAGATTACAAATATTGAAGTGTGACAAAAGAAGTGTGACATTCACAGTTTGAGAGTTCCACTTTCACATGTTTTCATAAAAAAACAAAGAAAAACAAAAGTGAGTCTTGCAACCAAACCAAATCGAAAGTGAGTTATCCATTCATTTTGAGAATGCAAGTCCGTGTAAACAAATGCACGTGATTTGAACCACACCACATATCATGCTACAAGACAATATAGTGCAGTATTATATTTTATTTTTATAACAGTAAAAGCTCATAAAATGTGACGAAAATTTTTAAGATAACTATATCAACTTATTGCAAATGTTTCAATGTATTGCGAAACGTGGCATTCGTGATATAACCCTCCAGTTTGCGAGAGTCATTGTTGTGAATAATGTAAACATACAAATTTCAGTGAACAGTGAAACGTGGTGTTTATAATTTATAACCCAGTCTGTGAGAAGCATTAAACATAATGACTGAAATTCAACCAGGCCCAAGTGACATAATTAAAAATAAGAGAGGTAAATCTTTGCGAAGTGGACAGAAGGAAATTATATTGAATGTGTTTAATGGGTTTAAAAAATATATATCCAGCACTTGCAATTGAGGACGTTGTAAAATTGACATCTGAATTCACCGGTATATGTACCAGAAGTATCTGGAAAGTGCGTGGTGAATACAGAGACTCTGGTGTAGTGAAAACTCCCCCAAGAAAGGCTGAAAAGCTGCATAGTGTTTTAGATAACATTGATGACTTTGTGAAAAGTGCTATTCGAGCAAAAGTTCATCAATTCTTTTTTGATAACATACCTCCAACTGTGGATAAACTTCTTTGTGCTGCCAATGAGGACTCCGACCTACCTAATTTAAAAAGAACAACAATTTTATGTTATTGTTGGACATTGGAATGAAATATGTGAAAAGAAGTGAGGTTAATGTTATAGTAGATCGTGATGATATTGTACTTTGGAGAAGACGATATCTTAGAGCTGTACGGCAATACCGAGCAGAGGGTCGAAAGTTTTATTACTTAGGCGAAACATGGGTAAATGCAGGACACACCACCCCTAAAATTTGGCATGACACTACTGTTGAATCAAAGGAAAAAGCGTTTAGGGCAGGATTAAGTCAAGGTTTAAAAAAACCTATGGGTAAGGGGAAACGCCTAATAGCTTTACGCATATAGGTAGTGAAACAGGCTTCGTAGATGGGGGTTTGCTCATTTTTGAGTCAAAGAAAACAGGTGAGTACCACGAAGACATGAATGGAGAGGTATTTCGTAACTGGTTTGCTAATGTTTTGCCGAAACTTGAACCCAACAGTTTAATAGTTATGGACAATGCATCATACCACAGTGTGAAACTCTATCGGCGTCCAAATACTTCTTGGCGTAAGCAAGATATTGTGGAATGCCTACAAGAAAAGAGTGTAACATTTAATGATAAAAGTGTTAAGGCAGAGTTAGTGATCTTAGCACAGGAATTCGCGGACAAAGATGAAAATAAATATGTGGTTGATGATATGGCAAATAAAGCGGACCATCAAGTACTGAGGTTGCCCCCTTATCAAAGCAATTTGAATCCAATTGAACTGGTATGGAGTTTTATCAAAGGGTTTGTGGCCAGAAATAACAAAACTTTTAAATTATGCGATGTTAGGAAACGGTTTGACAGAGCAGTATTGATGGTGACGCCAGAAATGTGGCAAAAGGAAATCAAGCATGTAGTGGCTATTTCTAGCGTTTTCTGAGGAAATAGTTTAAGTGTGATAAGTCGTTTTTCCTCATTTCAAGTTCTATGTAGGCCTACAAATCGAAAGTCCTTCATAAGTTAATTTCAAATTACAAAATAAAAACCCGGGCGACGCCGGGCCTTTTAAGCTAGTAATTTATAAAATATGGGTTGAAGAGTCACGGGCAGAATGTTGACCGAAAAAACGCAAGCTGAAATTCTTTCGAGGGCAGTAGCCATTACAAAATATATGAGATAGACATAGCTTCTTCTGCTCCTCCGCGCGCGTGCATTCGGTCTACATTCTGCCCGTATAACTTGACAGGATTTTTTGTTGGGTTTTTTTGTTTTTTGTTTGTTTTGCGCGCGTTCTTTTCGCAATTTTTGACGTCGCTAGGCGCGGTTCATTCAGTCCGTATATTTTATAACATTACCTACCCACTTACCCAAATGGATACGCTTTTCGGTCGCTGACATTCGGCCGCGTTTTTCCGGTCCGTGTAACATGGGCCTAACTATGATAAAAATTCCTTTTTTCAGTACACGCTCTCTAAAACAGCTACTCTTCGGACTGGTAACACGTCGAGAAATTGCATTTCAGCAACCTAGGACGCTAAACTTCCATGAAACAACATTCAATCTGCATTCAAAGTGCAGTTTTATCGGCCTAGAATGCTAAAGTCGTAATGGCTATCTATAAACAAAATCTAGATGGCATTGACCAATCACACCAACAGCATATCAGCAAAGGAAGTGTGGATGCAATCATCCGTGCTCTTGATTACTCAAAAGTGTGTGCACGATGGGTTCCGCGCTGTCTTAAGGTGGACCACAAATCTCTCAGGGAGGAAAAAAAAATCTTCTGAGTTGCTGAAACGTTTTGAAGCTGAGGGGGAAGCGTTCTTGTTCAGGATTGTGACAGAAATATGCAGAAATGGCTTCGTGACCAGAACAAGGAGTGGTACCGGCAGGTCATACATGTCCTTGTGTCTCGCTGGAGGAAGGCCATAGAACGGGACGAAGATTGGGAAAATAGGGAGTGTAGAACAAACATAATTCTTTCTTGTGTGTAAGTTTCATTCTGTTCAATAAATAATTGAAGAAAAAATGTGGTGCATTACTTTCTGGGCGACCCTCGTAATTTTTTTTATTGAAATGAAGATGGCATCTCTCTTATCGGTGCAAATGGATAACAGAAGCTAAATAAGCCATTTTAGCGAAATTTTAGCTTACATTTTAATCTCTTAAATTGTCAAAACTATTGTGCTTTTGAAAACATGAAAAATACACCACAATGAATTGTTATGTTAGTATTAGAGTAGATAAACGTAATAGAGTAGATACACGTAAGTTCCTCGCGTTATCGTTAAAACGTCATGAGGCGATGATAACAAAACTGTTAACGAAATGTTACCAGTTTATGAGAATTCATGACAGTATGTAAGAAAGCGCTCTAAAGCAATAACAGTAGCCTACATATTATGCCGATTTTATTTTATTCTCTATTATTAATTCTGCTGACGCTGATTTACATTTTATATCGCAGCTCAAGGAAGAGGCTTTTCCAACTTGCAGACAAATTCCCAGGACCAAAGCCACTTCCACTTGTGGGAAATATATTTCATGTCCATAGCAAAGATAGAGTTCAGGCATTTAGGAACCACGTAAATCTATTCAAGAAATATGGCAACACCGTTCGGATCTGGTTTGGACCTCGGCTGTTAATATTCACATCTGATCCACATGTGGCTGAAGTGGTTTTTGGAGATCCCGAGATAGTCGAAAAGGATCCTTTCATCACGAAGGTAATGTCATCGGTTCTGGGCAATAGCCTCTTAACTTTTAGTGGAGAACAATGGAAAAAAACGAGGAATATAATAACGCCTTGCTTCCGTCCACCGGTGCTTAGAGAGTTTATGGAAATCTTCAATAAACACAGCTGTATTCTTTCTGAATGTTTGGAAAAATTTGCAGATGGTTCTACATTTAACATACATCCTTACGTAATGTCATGTACATTAGACGTTATATATGAAACATCTTTAGGAGCACCACTAAACTCTCAGCTAGACAGTGAAAGTGAATTTCTGAAAAGCATGGCGAAAAGTTGGGATTTGTTTGCAGAGAGAATGCGAAAACCTCTACTTTTATTTGACTTTTTATACAAAATGTCCAAATTGTGTAAAGACTTGGATGTTTCAAGAAATGGTACCATTGAACTTATAGCAAATGAAGTCAGAGGGAGATTTGGAGATTGTGAGGATTCTGATTCTTTTCGGACAGAGAACGGTTTTGTTGAGGATGGAAATGGAAAGAAAAAAGCTTCTCTCGACATTCTCGTAAATTCCAACTTAAAAAAACAAGAAATTCTGCACGAATTGTATACACTGGTAAACGCTGGCTTTGGAACAACCGCAACAGCGTGTGCATTTGCCTTGTCAACAATTGGCGAGAATCAAGAGGTGCAAGAGAAGATCATGGAAGAGCAGAAGAGGATATTCAGTACTGACTTCTACAGGCATGTAACCAGTGAAGACTTAAAAGATATGGTTTATCTTGAACAGGTAAGAATCAACCTAACTCCAACATATCTGCCTTACGTTTTGTAATATCGTACTATAGCTGTGAATAATTTATCTCCAGTATATGTTGTGTATTAGACGTTATTAGGGCAAGGCATTTAATGACCACAAAACAGGCAAAATGCAAAATAAAAATGCTTTTATGACCTAAAAATAGTGAAATAGATATGATTTTTTAAAAATTACCAATAAATTTACTATTATTACATATAATTAGTTTCTTAAGTAATGAGTTGATAAAGGCAATTTTTTGCACGACTTAACTAATTAGTGGTACTTACGAATATTGTTGCCGTGGATCGTAAGTTGACATTCCCGCACGCAATCTTGTTGCTATAGAAACAAAACAAATTTCCGTGCGGTAAGAATTTACTTACGACACTCATCATAATACAAGCCTCAAAGGACAAGGCCCCCCCAGGACAAATATTCGGTTCCCATAACAACCAACACATGCGAATCACTTTCTGAAATATAACATCCATCTTCAATAGTGTGTATACATAATATTTTCAGCTAATATCTCAATTAATATAAATAAATTGATATAAATAATCATCGTGCAAAAATAGCATGCAATACTCGTGCCGTAAGCGCATAACGGATCTCGGAAATTGAAAAAAACTCTTCCCTCGATCCGTATGCACCGCTTACGGCACTTGTATCGCAATATACTATAATGGATGACAGTGCGTTATATATGAATTTACAAATATAACCACAGTTATTTCGTTACTAAAGAAGTAAGTCAATTTATACTACTTGGGCACCCTTAGCGAAAAAGAAATTCTTTCTGACCTGGCACACCCATCAAATTGCCCCTAACAAATATGTGCCATTTAAAAAGAAAGACAAAAATCTCATTGCTACAAGACAAAGTGTTATGGTGTTTACAATAAACATGAATTAAAATGAACTATGAACACTTGCCTGAAAGTTAACAATTTGTATATAGAAAAGCTCCTCTCTACCTCTACTGAAACACGATGTAAAAATGCCGAAAATGTCCTAAAAATGTCCAAAAAATGACCTATCTCTTGAAAATGATGAAAAATGCAAAATAAAGCAAAAGTGCCCTTATTTAATCAATTATTTCATTATACACATTTATATATATTTGAGCTAATCTTTTAACCTTCATATAAAAAAGATGCAAAATTATCAAATGCCTTGCCCTAGATATTATCATAAACATATTGCTTTTTGTTAACTCTGAACAGAAGAAAACTAAGTTTTTTTAAACGTTTTAGAAAATTACACTTTATGATGTTTCAAGTTATATAACACGGGGATATGAGACAAGAATTATGGCTTGAGGATGCGCCATAGCAATATGAGTTTGTGCAGTGGTGGAGCTAGTCTTTCGGGTACTCTCGTACTGAGAGGGTCGGGAGATTTATATTGTTCCCTTTGTTTAAGTGTGTTTTCTCATTGAGCGTGCATGTAATAGCAGGGGAAATTGGAAACAGAAAAGTTAATAAGTCCAAGCAAAGGTAGCCAAAGGTCCTGGGTTCATATCCCAGTGACAGAGGAATTTTGTAAATATTATAAATATTATAAAAATCACTGTTTTTAAACTTTTTATTATGTATATAAACATAGTGCATAATCACAGAAACCAATCCCTTTCTGCCCAAGTAGTAAAAAGTGTTATTTTTTCAGGTTATCAACGAGACGTTGAGGCTGTTCTCACCCATACCAATCGCTGATAAGTTCGTCAAGAAAGAAATTCCTCTAGGAAACGGCCTCACAATTCCAGCGGAATGCAACTTCTCCATATTCCTCTACCAACTGCACAGGAATGCAGATCACTTTCCAGATCCCGATCGTTTTGATCCAGAGCGTTTTTCAGCAGAAAACTCCATCGGCAGACATCCGTATGCGTTTATGCCTTTTGGAGCAGGTCGTCGAAAATGTGTTGGATATGTCTATGCTATAATGGAACTGAAAACAATACTATCCACCGTGCTGAGGCGATTCAGGATAACAGAATCTATGGGTCTGAAGGCCATTGAAGACAACTTGGAAAATGACATTGTGATTCAGCCCAGGGATGGCTTTAGAATTAAGATTGCTCCGAGAATACTTTGATCTTAACATAGGCGTAACCAGGCCGACCATATGGGGGGGGGGGTTATAACATCCGCGGGGTCTGGGAAAGGGGGGTCCGGGGGTCCTCCCCGGAAAATTAAAAAAATTAAGACGCAAAATAACGAGTTTTAAGCTTCCCACGCTTTATACTTGTATTAAGTAATTTATGGGCAGACTGAAAAAAATTATACAATTTTCCTTTTTTTGATCAATGGGGGGGTTCAAACCCCCAAAACCCCCCCTCGGTACGCCTATCATCTTAATAGCAGGTGCCTGTTCACTTCGCCCTAGTTTATGAATTCAATCGCTAGATAATTTTTAACTAATTTCATTAACAGCAAAATAATTATAAAAATCGTAGGCCTAATTATTAACACTTACACGTAAATCATTCATGAACAATTAAAACTATTTTCTTTCTTTCTTTCTTTATCTTAGTTTCACCTCTTCCTTTTAGGATTTAAGCGACCCAAACCGCCCGGGCCTTACAGGGCCGCGACCTGTCGGGAGAGGGATTATCTTTGGATCACATACATACTTTTTTGACCAGACAAGGACATGGAGGGCCTCCTCGGATGAGTGATCACCCTATACCGGGGCCACCTCCGAGACAACATGAACACATACGACGAGACACACCATTCACACACCCATTCACTCCAGAAAGGCGAGGATGGGATGAAGATGATAATGACGGCCGGATGATATCTGGGGACCACAAGGGCCTAAAGCTACCCGACATTTGTCTCACAGGTGAGGAAAAATCCCAGAAAAAAAACCCACCTAGGTAACTCGTCCCGACCAGGAATTGAACCCGGGCCCGCTGTGTGAGAGGAGGGAACGCATTCCCTACGCCACAGCGGTGGACAATTAAAACTATTAATAACAATAAAAAAAAGCTTAATATCCAGCTCCGAGGTACATTTCACATTTACAGTGCGTCGCTCGGGAGAAAATACGAGGGTCGTCCACAAAGTAAGTTTCACTGGGGCCGTTTACAGAAACAAAACACAATTTCAAGGAAATATTTATTGCAACAGACACAGCCAGTATTCAGCTATTTTTCAACATATTCGCCACCGGAAATGAAACATTTGTCTTACCGTGGCATCAACTTTTGAATACCTGTGTCGTAGAAGTGTGCCGCCTGGGATTTGAACCACGGTGTGACAACCATCTCTGCCTCTCTGTCATTCTTTGTCATTTCGTGAGGTGTAGAAAAAGATGGAAATCACCGGGAGCGAGGTCCGGGATTTAGGGTGACTGTTTAAACATCTCCCACCCGAACTTCTGCAGAAGACTTGCTTTTTTTGGGGGGGGGGGCGGGGCCCTCCACCACCCCCGGAGCCCTCGACCATAGGCGATACTCCGGTCCTAACAACTTTTCTGTCTATTGTGTTCTATTACTCATAGACTGCTATTAGATTATCTTTGCAAGAGTTAAAGGCAACAAAATGCAATTTTCTACAAACATTTTTTAAATTAAAATTAAACTGATTTCCACGAAGACACTTCTGTCAAAGATGCCCTGGACTTTTATCTTCATCTCTAAAATCTTAGTTTAGCCACCATGTCCACATCTGAAGAATATATTGCTGGAGTCATCACTCTTAAGTTCAATGTCTACATAATTTTGTAAGAGATTTCAATAAAATATTTACATATAAAGAGAGTAATTCGACTTGTGACGTCTCCTGAAGAGAGAGTGAAACGTAGTTGTATGATTCAGCATTGTAAAAATCGTATTATACAAGCTCTTAGTGTCAAAACTATACATTATACATGAAGCAGATTTCATCTCAGAATACTGTACGTAAGGACAGATATACGAGAAGAGAAATGTCAAAGAACCCCAATACTATTAAGAAGATACAGTCATAGGCGTGCGCAGGATTTCACTAGCGGAGTTACCAATTACACGCGCCACCCCTTTTTCCTAAAAATATGAGTACATTTTTCATGTGTCACACGTTTAAAAAAAAAAAGAAAGTTAAAAACAACTAATTATGGTTATTAAAATAAATTCTTGTCTTTTTTTTTTAATTCAGCTGTGTTTATGCCCCTATTAGCTATGAGGCCGTATCAGGAGTTCGGGATGTGTGTCTATACAGCAGGGTAGGCCATGAACCTATTGATTGTCAATTGTTTCTATTATTGGTGTATTTTTATGGAGTAAATTTAAAATGATATTAACTTATTTAAATTGATATGATAAAGGATGAAATGGTGAGGATGATTCATGGTATGTAAATATCCAATTCGGCATTTGCCTTTACGACTGGGGAAACCATGAAAAACCCCTTGTCAAGCAAATCTTGTCTGCTATTTATGTAGTCTTCTTTTGTTTTCTGGAAAACTATATTAATTTTGATCACAATTCACATATCTCCAAAACGCATAGAAAACTTACTAACAGACAATTTTTGGCGTATTTATTTTAATCGTTTCATTTCCCGCTGCGGGGAACTTCTTTAGTTGCAGCTAATTCATCAATTTAAAAATGCATTTAAAATGCAATTTTATCGGCCTAGGACGCTAAAGTCGTTATGGCAATCAATAAAAAAAAAAAATCCAGACGGATTGACCAGTCACACCAACTTTAACATGGACCTAAGCATACAGGCTGTTAATGAATAACACCGAAATATTTTACCTGTGTATAGAGGGGACATAGACAAGCAACTTTTATTAGGAGATTTTTGCTCTATGGTTTCAATTCTTCCTGTTATAACATAAAATCTCCCAGGGATATGCACCCCACTGACTTCTAATACTTGAAATGATGGGAAACAAAGGAACAGTGATTATTGTGTAGTGGTCGGGAAAATTGTAAAAAATGACGATCGATATCTTACAACTCTGAGGGAAAAACAGACAAACGAAACATTTTGGCCTGGAATTAGGAATAAAAACATAATGCAGTGGCGGGCAATCATGTGATTAGTCAGTAAATTTTTCAGATTATGAAAATTCTAAATTATGGTATAGCTGTTGATGAATTATTAAGAATCAGGTTTTTATCGATCACTAGGAAGGCATGAAGTCAATTTAATGAAAGTTTTAACTCTATTTCGCTCAATTATTGAGTTATGAGCACCAAATTTTAAGGGCTTTAATGCCCTGTAGCATACACATTTTACGTCATAGAGCAAAAATGTCTTACTAAAAGTTGCTTGCCTATGTCCCCTCTATACACAGGTAAAATATTTCGGTGTTATTCATTAACACCCTGTATATCTGGGCCCTATTTCATAAAACTCTACAGGTGTGACAAATACGACAATTGTGTCAAGTCTGACAAATTTGTCAATATGTCATGACAATTGTATTTTTCATAAATAATACAACTTTTCCTTACATTACAGGCAAATTAATGTAAATTGTCAGACTAAAAGAACCCATTTCATAAACGCGACAATTTTATGTCAAACCTAAAGATTACTTTAGTACACTGTAGATGGCTCTCAGATACGTGTCTCAACATCGAATATGATACTTAAGCAATCGATTATTACTATTGAAAATAATTGAATTATATTTCCCTTTTAATACAAAGTCACTGAAATTGAAAGTTAGGTTAATCCACTGCCTAAAAACACTGGGTGGACTCATGTCTATTTCTTCATCACTTTTACTACTTCCAATATCACTACTACTAGTGTTCATTATTAACAAGACAATTTAGCAAGTTTATTAACAAAGTTTAAATCACAAGAAAGTTTGTCAAGTTATGCCACACATTTACATAACCTACTCTGTTGGACTACATATGAAAGATTGCCTGTCACTTCTGTAATGACAATTCTACATTTTTTGTAAATTTGTAAATATGTCAGCAAAAATTAATGTTTCATAAACGGTAGGTATCCTAAGATTTGACATATTTGTCAGACTTTTACCTGTAAACTCAAAAGTTTTGAGAAACAACAATATGTAAAATTTTTATACAAATCTACAAAATTGTCATGACATTTATGTAAAGTTGTCAGCTTTTATGAAAAACACAATTGTCAAAATGTAAACCTGTAAGAGAATTTTATGTCACCTGTCACCTGTAAAATTGTAACTTTTATGAAATAGGGCCCTGGTCATAAAACAACAAATTTAAGCAAACATGTTTCTTTATGATAATTAGAATCTTTACCAGGGTTTTTTTCGCAAAACATGATAGCCTAGTGCGCCGATGTCGAAATACTGGTTGAGTCCGATAAAGTTTTTGCGTGGGCCTACGTGGTGCATACAATATCTTTTTAGTAAAAGCTCTCTAAATTGTATGAAATAAGAAAAAATACCGTATAATTAATTACAATGAAAGGTAGTCAGCCATTTGTTAACGTAATATTTTCACAGCCATCTGAATCGCAGAACAATAGTAAACCTATGCACCAATACGAAATGCGGTATAGATGCATTGTACATGAATCGCTTTTTGTAAACAATAATGGAAACGAACTAGTATTTATGAAAAGCTCGTGAAAATATGAATGATAATCCCGAAGAAATTCAATCCAAGCCAGAAGCATTGAATTGCAGCTGGTGCCAGCAACATCACGGCAGCAGTAGACTATGAGAAGGAATAATTATACTGTATTTAATGCTGGTGTATCCATGGCAAGCAACGTTTCTCTTGTGAACCAAGATGTGAAAAGTTGTTGGCTTATATTTGTAGTTATATGATGAAGTAGGCTACCGTGTTTTGCGAAAAACCTTGGTAAAGTTTCTGATTACACTGGACAACAAAACTGACCTTCAAAATTTTTTTTTACACAAAACATATCATTTCTTATGTATTTTGATGTGCTGAGTTCAAATATGGCCTTAGTTTTTGTCTAGCACCCTCAGTTTTTTAGTAAATCGTATACTTACACTTCTAGTAGTTTATAAATAAATCGTAAAGTCACCGTAATATCAAAGACAAACTGGTAATATTTGTTTACACAAAACATATCACTTCTTATGTATTTTGATGTGCTGAGTTCAAATATGGCCTTTGTTTTTGTCTAGCACCCTCAGTTTTTTAGTAAATCGTGTACTTACACGTCTAGTCGTTTATAAATAAAACGTAAAGTCACCGTAATATCAAAGACTAACTGGTAATATTCGTATGTAGAAGTAACCAATTAACATACCTGAAAACATTGCCAGCTCGTTTTCAAGTCCATCCTCTACTGCTGTCAGTTGAATTTCTGCCGTTTGCTGCTTCTTTTGTACTTTCCTGTGGTTTCTCTTTTGAGGCTCCAGCAGTAATCTGCAAGTATATTGGGTTTCCATCTTCCTTGATACCTTTTCTCCATTTCGGAAATATCTTGGTGGAATCTTTCTCCATGTTCATCACTAACTTGTCCTAGATTTGCAGGGAAAAAGTCCAAATGGGAATGCAGGAAGTGAATTTTGAGAGACATGTTGCAACCTAGATTTCTATAGGCTCCTAGTAATTTCTCAATTAATTTAATTTTGTGCTCTAGTATTACCTAAGAACTGTTCGCAAATGGTCTTGAATGATATCCATGCTTCAAGTTCCACATGATTCAGTTTACTTTCAAACAGCTGATCTTTCATTAGTTCTCGAATCTGAGGCCCAACAAAAATGCCTTCCTTCAACTTAGAAGCACTGATTCTTGGAAATTTTTCTTCTAGGTATTTGAAACCTGCTCCAGATTTGTCTAATGCCTTGACAAAATTCTTCATTAGGCCTAATTTTATATGAAGTGGAGGCAATAAAATTTTTGATCTATCAACCAATGGTTCAGCTGAGATATTCTTTTCTCCAGGGACAAAATTCTTCCGGGGAGGCCATATTTTAGTGTCGTAATGTTTGGATTTATCACGGCTATCCCATTCGCACAAAAAGCAGCAATATTTCGTGTATCCGCTTTGCAATCCTAACAGTATTCCAATCATTTTGAAATCGCCACAGATGGACCAGTTATACTTGTCATACTGCACTTTTTGTAATATTAGCTGCATATTTTTGTAACTTTCTTTCA
Source organism: Ectobius pallidus (assembly GCA_964059195.1). NCBI lineage: Eukaryota > Metazoa > Arthropoda > Insecta > Blattodea > Ectobiidae > Ectobius > Ectobius pallidus. Next base: position 20,065,859 of record CAXKWD010000004.1, on the reverse strand, counting down.
TTTGAACTACATGACCAATTATCATAACACCACGGTCCTTACTAAATAAAGCAGTAGAATAATAATAAATAAATGTTATAATCGCTATTAGGTATTGTTTACTATGTCAATCACTTTAACAGAAATTTAAGCATTTACAGCCAGTGCTAATTCAGAAAAAAGGCTTTCTTTTTGAAACTGAGGGTGCCAGAGAAAAACTGTTTGCATAATTGAATTCAGCACTAAAATCCACATAATAAACGCCCAATTTCATGCAAAAAAAATTTTTGCTGTTGTCCAGTGTTATCTTAAAGAAACAAGTTGGTTTAAATGTGTTGTTTTTTGACGAAATATATGCTTAAATCCATATTAAAGTTGGTGTAACTGGTCAATGCCATCTGGATTTTGTTTATAGATTGCCATGACGACTTTAGCATTCTAGGTCGACAAAGCTGCATTGTGATGCGACTTTAGCGGCCTAGATTGCTAAAATGTAATTTTTCGGCGTTTTACCAGTCCGACAAGCAGCTGTTTTAGATAGCGTATACTAAAAAATATATTAAGGTCACTTGTCACATTGTATAGAGTGAAGACATACATCACGAACTTGCAAATTTGCGCTTAACACATTTAACCCCAAAATGTACTCAACACAAGTGTGCACAAAGCGATCGATATATTAATTCCTTTTATTAAGTACCAGAATGGTACTTACTGAGATTGTGTGGTGGACGGGAAAATGTCTGTCTGTCTGTTTGTATGTGTGTCTGTACGAGCGGTAACTCAAATACGTTTTATTGGATTTTCATAAAACTTGGTTTACGCATTTATAACGTCCATGGGAACAAGACTATTGATATTGGACCAAATCGGTTGACCTGTACCAGAGCAATGTCCAATTTAGTGCCTATTTTATGGCAATATATTAGAAAGAATGTATCAAATGCAAATCAGTTTTCACGACAACATATTTTTTTGTACAGTGTTCATATACGGCTTTGGAAAGTGCAATACAGATAGTTTTGACAAATAACACTACCCACATATTCCACCACATATGCTTATGAAACTAGACCTTTGTTCTCCCGTAAGCCCTGCTCAAGGAATCGATCTGGAGCTTAACTCTGAAATCGATTAAAAATGACTTATTTTCTGCATATAAATGCTATTATCGCTGATTAAACAAAATCATTCTGGCACTTTGTTACATCAGTTTACCTGATTTTATTGACTTATTGATTTTCCTGAGGGCGATACATGGCGAGGGTTAGTTCTGCATACTGTAGTTGTTTTATCGCGAGGAAAGTTTTTAGAATTCCTTTAAAAATGGATGTGAAGTGGGGATGACCTCGACAATAAAATATCTATAACGCAGTTCGTATTGATAGCATCCATGGTGAGAATATGAATTATGTATTGAGATGATAATCCCGTCTCAGGAAAGAGATGGGAGCATGAAAATAAAACTCCTTGTTACGCGCGCAGGCAGTCAGTTGTTTCCAGAGCGCGCTAGTGAGCAGATGCTGACAGGCATGGCAGTGGACTGACCAGACAAATAAAAAGGTAAGCACTTCCGTTATGTTAATTGAACAAGTTACTGTTAGTCATTATAGTCACAACTTACACCACACGAAAATAACATTTCAAGGTATGTGTTAGGGTTTGAGGACAAAATCCAAATATTTTGACATTATAACGAGGCAACATATGGCATAAGACTAATATAATAATAAAGCTAAAACTTCTTTTTCAGTTTCTTGCTCCCTAAAATTGTATATATATATATATATATATACACATAAAACTACACAATTAAAAAAATCATAGAATTGCCGAAAATGTCACAACCTTGAAAATTATTTCACTGATTAGTTCCTTTTAATGAATAAAATGAAGCTTATAGAAGAACAAAGGAATAAGTTTGGTAAGCATAGGCTATGTGAAGGAATATGAGGGTAGTGTTATTTGTCAATTCTACCTGTATTCAACTTCCGAAGCCGTATATGAGCACTGTAAAACAATATGTTGTCATGAGAACTGATTTGCATTTCATAAATTCTTTCTAATATTTTACCGTAAAATAGACACTAAATTGGGCATTATTCCGGAATCGGTCATCCGATTTGGTCCAAAATAAACCGGCTTTTTGCCTTGGAGATTATAAATGCGTATACCAAGTTTCATGAAAATCCGATAAAGCGTATTTGAGTTATCGCGTGTTCAGACACACACAGACAGACATTTCTGATCTCCCACACAATCTCAGAAAGTACTATTCTGGCACTTCATTTTTTAAGTACCGTGCCCACTCAAAATCCCGGAGGGGTACGCGAGACAGTTTTAAAACCACATGAAGGATTTATAGATAGACGCGTGAAACTGTTAAATGTAAAGCTATTAATGAAACCGCCACAACCACTGCTAGAAATTAAAGCTGACATTATCAGGATAAAAGTTAACTGGCTGAAATAACCATTATCAGTTATTTAAATAAAATCAGGTAAACTGATATAACCAAGTGCCAGTATGTTTTTTTTTAATCAGTGATACACGCAATTATGATAGGCCCATGCATAAAAGTTATTTTTGTAATAGATGTCCGAGTTAACTCCAAAAACAAAATGTGCCGGCAATAATAATAATGATGCAATAGACCTACGATTCGCTGATATCTCTGTTTCAATTTAAAGCAGCCTTAAAGGTTATGAATGAATAATAAGCATATGAAATCTATCTGTCAGGAATTACATTAGGTATATTGCTGCACAGGAACGATAAGAAAAATACTCACAGTAAAATATAGCCTAATGTAAATATCGGTAGTCTGCATAACCATAGAATACACATTATAATATCAATATTCAACGGCTAGTTGTTATAAATCGTTTATTTAAGTTATTATTTAGCCACACTGACATCGTTATGAAGAAACAAATCAATGAAGGCTGCTAACAATATGAATAAACTATTGGCAATTTGTTAAGTTCTTTTAATAAGCTTACATTGTGGGCCTTGAAAGAATATTGATTAGAAAATTAATATTGATATACGCGTTACTTCGGTACCGATCAACCGATTTGGCCCTAATTCAATAGGCTTGTACCCAAAAACGTCATAAATTCGTATACCAAGTTTCAAGAAAATCCGATAAAGCGTATTTGAGTTATCCACGCCTTTGTGATATATTACCATAAAAAGGCACTAAATTGGGCATTATTCCGGTACCGCCCAACCGATCTGGTCCAATATCAATAGACATCTTCCCATGGACATTATAAATAGGTATTCCAAGTTTCATGAAAATCCGATAAAGCGTATGTGAGTTATGGCGCCTTTAAAATATACACTAAATTGGGTTTTACTCCGGTACCGGTGAACCGATTTGGTCCAATTTCAATAGGGTTCTTCCCATGGACATTATAAACGCGTATACCAAGTTTCATTAAAATTCGATAAAGCGTATTTGAGTTAGAGCGCGTACAGACACACGGACGGACGGACGGATAGACGGACAGACATTTTTCGTCCCCCACACAATCTCATAAAGTACCATACTGGCACTTAATAACAGGATAACTTGCTTACTTATTCACTCACTGAATGGCAATAGACAATTCCTAAGCAAGCTAAAGGAATATTATGTATTTTATGGAACCCGACTGAAATCAGGAAATGCTTGCTTTTAATGCAATTCAGAAACTTCCATATTCTCGTCTTCTGTCAAAAAATCTAAAAATAGAAGTGTATAAGACAATTTATTATCCTGCCAGTTGTATTTAGCTTATATGAATGTGAGACATGGTCGCTTTACTCTTCGGGAAGAACATAATCCGAGTGTTAGAAAACAGGGTGCTTAGGAAAATATTCGGACCTAAGAGAGATGAAAATGGGGACTGGAGAAAACTGCATAACGACGAGCTCCATAATCTGTACTCTTCGCCGAATATAGTAAGGGCAATTCAATCACGGATGAAATGGGCTGGGCATGTTGCACGCATGGGGAGGAAAGACATGTCTACAAATACTGACTGGGAGACCCAAAAGGAAGAGACCACTTGGAAGACCTAGACGAAGGTGGGAGGACAATATTAGAATACATTTAAGGGAAGTAGAATTTGCGAGGGATGGTTGGATGGACTTTTCACAGAATAGGGTGAGAATGGCGGGCTCAGGTAAGCGCGGCAATGAACCTCCGGATTCCATAAAACATATAATATTCCTTTAGCTAGCTGAGAAATTGTCTATTGCCATTGAGTGAGTAAGAAGCCTAAGCATGTACTACATTAGAAGTGAAGGCGATAATAATAATAATAATAATAATAATAATAATAATAATAATAATAATAATAATAATAATGACAATAATAAAAATATTGTAACAACAATAAGTAAGACATTCTGTGGCTTCATATCAGCAGTTCAGCATCCACCTCACTTCACTATCCAACATTTTTTTTTCTGAGCTTGAAAACTATTTACGACATGTCATTTTTCCTTTGAAATATGTCTATTTCGTTCCTCTTTCAGGTTACCTGTCAGATTCTTTATGAAGGATTTGTCTACCTGTCTTGCTAGTAGGCCTATAACCCTGGGGATCCACTCTCTTTCTTTCCTTGTTATCCATGAATTCAAATTCTTACATTCTGTTGAAGGAACTTAACCGAACTTCTTGTCAGGTACGCTTCCAATATTGAACCCTATAATAAGCTTTCAACATAGCGTGTATTACAATAGCCTACTATATTTTATACTACCTCAGGCCTGTCCAACTTTTAAGGAACTGGGGGCCATTTTTTTGGGTGGGGAAAAGTGATATTTAGGACGACACCACTATTTCATAAAACCTAAGGGTCATCCATATCAAACAACCAATTTTGTGTGAAACGGTTGCTGACAAAATTTATTTATTTTTAGGTAGATTTCGAAGAAAAATCTACCTATTGCAATCGATACCATGTCATGACTTTCGAAAAATTCTTTCATATCTTTACGTTTCATGCCTCCCTAAGTACGAAACCACCGCCTGTTCACTTTTTTTTTGGAACAGGCGGTATATATATTTATATATACATTTATATCTTTACACGATAGCGGCCGTAATTTTGAAGATATTTGAACCAAATCTTATTATGTTATTTCTAGGCCCAATAGTTCGGACAAGTTCGATAATGAGCAAAATTGGCCCAAGGGGGTGGTCGGGGGAGGGGGTTGAAAATTTAAAACATTTATATCTCGGCCCCTATGAAGTATAGAGGGAAACTTGGTTTGAATAAATTAGCATACTCCCTATGGAGTTCACAGCGACACCAACGATTCGGGGGTTTTGGGGGTACGAGTGGGGGTGGGGGGATGGAAATTATAAATTTTTAAAAATACGTCTTGTGGGGTATCGTTGAAAAGCTCTTGATGAGTACTCTACAAAGCAATAACTAGTTTCTTGATAGTTCTCATATAAGGCGAGACTTGAATGTTTGAAAAAGTGCTGTTTCCTCTTTTTTGCAGTTATTATTGCGGGTTTGTCATGCCAAGGCTAAAGAAAAAGAGTGCTACGCAGCGACAATAAATTAAACCAAAAGCACTTCGAAATCTACCTCAGCCTGTAGGCTTGCCTAAAGGGATTTTTTAACCTATGTTTGTACTATATTCAGAGAGTAGAAAACAGGTATTCATTAACCTATTCACTGCTACTGACGTATAAATTCGTTCGTTCAAAAACTGCATAAAAGAAGAAATGTAATATTTATAGAGTAAAGCTACATGTAAAATTGTGAGAATTTTTATCCTTACGTTAGACTGTAATCCACAGTAACCAGTTATTCTACTGCAATTATTTCTCTATTGATTTCAAACTTGGATCCCACTGATGATTTCTGTTGATGATGGCTTATATCAATGTATAAATTCAGCATTGTAAAGGTTAATTTTGTATATGTTCAGTTTTTTTGATCGCCCATTTTGTATTGGTGCGTCAGCCTATTTTGGATTTTACAGAGGTTTGCGTTAACTCTGTAGCTTCTTTATTTTTAAAAGGTATTTCGTTCAAAGAAAACCCATGTTAAAGAGCATAGAATATACGATATTTTCTGTCCAGTATATATAGGCTTATTTAATACTTAAAAACGAAAAAGTAGGTAAATGTTAACGTTTTCAAAATAAAACCATTTTCTTTAAAAATAAAAATGTTAAAGATAAAACTAAGACTTACCCTCAATTTTTTTCTGGATACAGTGTTTATAGTACACTACTTCCCCAAAAAGTTCCAGACCTGAGAGTTACGTCCTTTTTAAATGGGTTTTCAAGTATTGCGATTTTTCTAAAATCATATATTTTCAATTTGAAATATGTCAGAATGGACACATTTTTAAAATAAAAAAATTCAGAAATCATTCTTTTATTGCATTGTAATAGTGGTAAAATTTCATCAGTGAGACTTTATTATTCAGAAATATTTTAATACAGTATAGCTAACATTACAGGAAGTGCAGTTAATTATTACGCCTACATTGCTTGTAGTAAAAATCTAAGTCACACATAAGTAATCTTAAACAATTTTTGTCAGCTCATTTATAGTTCACAATCTGGACAAAAATGTATACATACATAAAACTCCCGGTTATTCGTGGTGGCTTATCCGAGCGCAAAAAATTGAATTTCCTTCACTTAATTTTGAATATTCGGCACTTTATTTCAAACTAACCGCAATTTATTCGAATTTCCCACACTTTATTACGAATTTCCGGCAATTGATTTCAAATCATCCGCATTTTATTTCGAATTACCCGCACATTATATCGAATTTCCGGCACTTTATTTCCAATCAGCCTATCAGCCTATTCGAGCATGAAGTTTATAATGAATAAGAAATCGACAAGTCGTAGAATCTTCGTGCTTTCGTTGAGTCTCGGTCCTAATTCAACTGACATTTCTCTAAATAAATTGTATCAACTCACTATTGTTGTCATTGAAATGTAACTGGTGTGACAAGTTATATGTTGTGAAAAGAAACATCTTCTCTGTAGCTTATTATATATATTATGTCATACGGCACTATTTTAATCTTTTATAACATCTACCAATGAACAGTGATAACAAGAATTCGGATCTTTATGACATAAAAAAGTGTAAAATATGACTGCAAATATGCCCTTAATATGACTAAATATGACCCAAAAATCCTAAATATAACCTAATAAAATAACATATTTTCAAAAAATAAATGTTCCAATTTAAAACGTTTAAAGACACAACATTCTTACTTCACATGAATTCAATCGGATAATCACTTGTTTTAAAACAATTTTACATGTGTTTTACAGTTTTCTTGTAATTACTTTAAATGTTTTAATTTATATAATTATTAAGATTAGTCTGTAAACTACAACCCTAACGTGACTCTGTGGCGAAATAGGGTTTCCATCCCTGGAGATTAAATAATAATAATAATTAACTGCTTTTTTATTTTTTATTTTTTTAAAGAATTTTCTCTCGTTTGCTCGCTTCTTCAGCTCCAAATGCTCGTAATGTTTTGAAGACCTTGCGAGTCCCTATAAAATATGAACAATTGCATTAATTTTATAAATTAAGTTACTATTAATTTGGCATAAACGGTAAATTAATGAAATAAAATTCAAAATTAACTCGACCATGTAGTACATAACTGTATAATTGTGCTCCTTTACCGAATTTATAACTGAAATATGACTTTAAATTACAAATATTGCTAAAATATTACCAAGACCACAAAAATGACATAAATATGACTTTATATGCAAAATAAAAACTATCTGATTAGGATAACAAATGTGCAATTCGTGATTAATTTGTGTTTGCGGCAAGAACGGAGGTCAGGAAAAAAAACATGACAGCTCATAAACATCCGAACACTAGTGATAAGTAGAGGGTGGATTTCTATGACCTAAAAAACATTAAAATATGACCAATAAAATTTAAAATATGACTTTACCACTTACACATTGTGTATATTTTTTTAAGTTTCATTACAATTAATTTTATTAAAATATAATGTTATTTAAAATATCTGTAAATTCTCAAAAAGTATCATTATAATGCAAAATTTACAAAATATGATATGAAACTTCAAAATTTCTTTAATATGCCAAAAATATGACCTAAATATGCATATTCATCTCTATATATATAAAAGGCTTTGTCCAGACTGACTGGAATCAACGTAGAGCCTAAACTATAATAGGTAGAGACTTGGAATTTTGACAGTACCTTCGTTTCATAATGTAGGTGCTCACTAAGAAAGGATTTTGAAAAATTCTGATTTTAAATGCCAAAAATCAAATGTTTTTGAGAATACTTAATCCCTTCTTACACAGAATTATCGAATCCGAATCACATTTGACATTAAAACATATTGTTGCCAGTGGGTTTCAGATGGGTTTGGAATTAAATTAAATGGAAGTTTGACAATTACAGTTGGCTTTGTCTATTTTTGTCATTCCTTGAAATAAAACTTTCGCGATCGCTTGAATGTTGTAAGCCCTAATATGGTCAAACATTGTTTTATTTGGACGAAACTCACTATACAGGGGTTTTCTGGACCAAGGAACTCGAATCTGAGGTCGCTTTTACCAGGTGACGCTATCTAATCGTGGTATATAGTCCACGTGATTTTGGTGTTAATAAATATAATGATTTAACTATTATGCTCTTAATTTTTAATTTTTGAAATAATTATCGCGGGCGAAGCCGCGGGCACATGCTAGTACTAAATATGCTACAATAGTTGAAAATTTCCTAAATATGCACAATAAAAGCCGTTCCATTTTCACCAAGATGCTTGGAATCGGGTTTAAATTAGTCGGAAACCTGAAATCCGCCCCCTAGTGATAAGTATACTAGCCTTTATAGGTGCTCTTTTTTAAGCGATAAACCAACCGGTATAAGTTAATATGAATCAAATTTATGTAATACTAGCTGAAAAGGCCCGGCGTCGCCCGGGCTTTGTATTTTTTAATTTGAAATTAACTTATGGGGGACTTTATGTATGTAGAACTTGAAATGAAGGGAAAGATTTATCACACTCAAACTGTTCCATCAGAAAATGCTAGATATAGCTTTTTATGACTCAAAGAGGATGTCGAATGCTGCATTCCGTTGCTTCTACTCATCATGCCTGGGAGGGGTTGAAATAAGAAGAAACATAAATTACATAAGATTGTATTGACTTGACGGAAAATTTTATTTCTCATTCTCATGTTACCATACAACCGTTTGGGAGCTGAAATAAAATAGAAATGCAGTATCACTTTCATACTTTCCTCCCCTAAAACCCGGGACATAATATACTGCGAGTATAGGACTCAAAATGTTCCATCCCATGCTTAGGGCCTATGATAAATCTCAACTAATAAAAAGCCTACAGCTATGGATAACTGACTATTTACCGACTTCTGATATAGCATACTCACACACTTAAGTTGCTCCTGCAATACGACCTCTTATTCTACATCAAAATGTGAAGTGAGAAAATATTTCTTATGTCGAGGGTAGAGAAAGTTATGTGACTGCATCACACTGTGCTTTATTTTCGTGTAATTCATTTTTCAGTAATTATTTTCGCCAATATATTACATGGAATCATAATTCGTTAAAGTCCAGCATTAGGCTATATAGTTGCCAAGGCCCTATGTAATCACAGTAAACAATTCACTGTTGCCATGTGAACTGAACATTTCATTTTTTTCAGTAGAATATTCACAGAAATTATATAATTTTCAAGGGAAGGACTGATTTGTTTCAATTTTAATGTCGACAGCTATACTTCCCGGGCTTAACTGGGTATGTGTGCAAAATGTCGTGTAAATTGGTAAAGAAATGTAGATTTGTATAAGGAACAAACAAACATACATACATACATACATACATACATACATGCATACATACATACACACTTTCGATTTTATATATTAGATTAGTGTGGCCCTCAAGTTGACTTGTCCAAATTCCTCAAGGCCAGGGAAACGGCAGGCGTTTTCTTAAGAATGAAGGCTGTATTTATAAATGCAATAATAAAAGAACGAAACAAAAACTTGGCTCGTTGCTTGAAGTATAACTTATGCCACCATCTGTGCCATGTGAATGGAACTAAGATAAGCATTTAAAATGTCACATGGTGTGATGACCTCCGAGTTTGTGAGCAGTCGTCACTCCCATGTGTGAGTTTCACGCAAATACTCCCACTCAGTGGTTTAACTTGTAGCAGCTGAATCCCCAGAAAAAAGATTTTTGGCACCCAATTCCTTTTACAGAAGAAAACATCCTTTTAAAAAGATGTACTTTGTTTCTTTAACTCATAAGTAGGGATGGTAGATTTTAGTAACTAAAAAAAAAGGTGTGCGTGGAACGCCACGCGACAGAAGTGAAACTTATTTTAATTTTTGGATTTTTCAATTTTGGATTATTGTTTTTTTTTTAATTTTGGATTGTTTAACTTCTTAATATTGGGTTTTTGGACTTTTTCAATTTTGGATTTTTTAATTTTCGTATTTTAATATTGGATTTTTATTTTTTATCTTTTAAATTTTTTAAATTTTAAATTTTTAGTTTTTTAAATTTTGGATAATTTGATTTTTTATTTTTGAAATTTTGGATATTTGGACTTCTGAATTTTGGATCTTTGAATTTTTTAATTTTGGAATTTTGGATATTTTAAATTTTGTATCTTTGAAATTTTTTATTTTGGATTTTCGATTTTTTAATTTAGGATTTTAAAGTTTTGGATTTTCGATTTTTTAATTTTGTATTTTTGGATTTTTAAACTTTGGATAAGCCTAATCATTGAGTTGATATTTTCTGTGCAGTCCGTTCCGTCATATACCTCACTAATTTCGTGACGATTTTTGAGCGTTACACAAGCTCTCGATTTACCCCTACCGCGGCTAAAGAAGTTTCACTTCAAAAATAAAGATTTAGCACTTTAAAAATAAAATTTAGCTCCCAAATGCATGTAGGCCTATATGGTAGGGAGAAAATGACTGCTGAAATCATATACGCCTGTATCGTTTTTTGTTTTCAACGTTTTTTCAAGGAATACAAAGTCTACAGCGATGACTAAGGTATCAGTGGATAGGATTTTTAACATAGCATACTCGCTACCCATCGTTTGCACAAACTCAAGATTTGTCATAGTTAATTACGGTGTAATACCGTTATACAGTACTTAATAGGCAAGCACGAAATTACGAGACGCGTCCATAAAGTAAATTTTCCTGGGGCCGTTTACAGACACAAAAACAATTTCAAGGAAATATTTATTGCAACAGACAAAGCCAGTGTTCAGCTATTTTTCAACATATTCGCCACCGAAATTGAAACAATTGCCTTACCGTGCCACCAACTTTGGAATACCAGTGTCGTAGAAGTGTGCCGCCTGGGATTTGAAGCACCGTGTGACAACCACCTTCACCTCTCTGTCATTCTTTATAATTTCGTGAGGTGTAAGAAAAGATGAAAATCACTGGGAGCGAGGTCCGGGCTGTAGGGTGGATGTTTAAACACTTCCCAGCCGAACTTCTGCAGGAGACTTGCTAAGAGGTGTTTAAACATCCATCCTGCAGCCCGGACTTCGCTCCCAGTGATTTCCATCTCTTCCTACACCTAAAGAAATGACAGAGAATGACAGAGAAGCGGAGATGTTTGTCAAACAGTGGTTCAAATCCCTGGCGGCTGACTTCTACGACACAGGTGATCAAAAGTTGGTTTCACAGTATGACAAATGTTTCAGTTCCGGTGGCGGTATGTTGAAAACCAGCTGAACACTTGCTGTATCTCTTGGAATATATATATATATATATATATATATATATATATATGAAATTGCGTTTTGTTTCTGTAAACGGCCCCAGGGAAACTTACTTTATGGACGCGCCTCGTAACAAAACGAGCCCTAGCGAGTAAAGAAATGCATATCTTTCTTGAAGTTATAGAAAAAGCAAATCCAACTAATATTGAAAAATCTTTCGTTATGATAAGGAATTGCGGACTTTGAATGAATGGGGAGAAATGAAGGTCGCAAGTAATGTTTGAGCGAAACTGAATATTGTCTTGGCCGACGTTTGTATTTTTTTTGCACGACTTAACTAATTAGTGGTACTTACGAGTATTGTTGCCGTGGATCGTAAGTTGACATTCCCGCACGCAATCTTGTTGCTATGTGCGGTAAGAGTTTCCATGCGGTAAGAATTTACTTACGGCACATCATAATACTAGCCTTTATGGACAAGGCCCCCAGGACAAATATTTGGTTCCCATAACAACAAACACATGCGAATCACTTTCTAAAATAAACATCTATCTTCAATAATGTATATACATAATATTTTCAGGTAATATCTCAATTAATATAATTAAATTGATATAAATAATCATCGTGCAAAAAATAGAATGCAATATTCGTGCCGTAAGCGCATAACGGATCTCGGAAAATTGAAAAAACTCGGCGCGAGCGCCTCGTTTTTTCAAACTCTTTCCTCTATCCGTATGCATCGCTTACGGCACTTGTAAAGTAAAGTAAAGTGAACCCTATACAGGCCATGGAGGCCCAGAGAGTTCCAGGAGGTTGAGGCTCCCAGATTTTGGACATTCGGCACGTGAAGGTGGTAAGGTTGGCAGCCTTACGCACCGGCAGCCTTTGCTCCTGGTACTCATTTCTGTTGGAGGCTGAGTCGACCCCAGGGCCATAGTGCCACCAGAAGGATTAGGCCAATTAAAAACTCCAACGACCTCATCGGGAATCGAACCCGCGACCTTCCGGTTTGTAGCGCAGCGCCTCAACCACTACGCTACGGCGTACCCCACGGCACTTGTACCGCAATATACTATTAAAAGAAAAACAATATTAACTGCCGGTATCCTCAAATTTTTACTGCCGAAATAGTTACTGATTTTATTTTTAATATCGTATTGTACGTGATAGGCACACTATAATAGTAATGGTAGGAATAATTGTAGGCTACTTGTACTGGTTAAATTGAAGGAAATGAATAATTATTTATTTTGTACAGAAGGGAAGAGGACGGCAGTGACATGTGGTGATATCTTCTATAATCGCTATAACGTGCTAGCACCTTTTTCTTTGCCTTAACGGGCTCAGCCCGTAAAATGGAACTTACGTACACGGAGAGAGTTATGTTATACAACGTTCACGATTCAAACTAACACACAAAAAAATGTCACCAAAGCAATTCTCTGGCAATGAACCTTCGGGTTCCATAAAATCTCTATATATATATATATATATATATATATATATAAAAGGCTTTGTCCTGACTGACTGAATGAATGAATGACTGACTGATTGACTGAATGACAGGAATCAACGTACAGCCTAAACTATAACAGGTAGAGACTTGGAATTTTGACAGTACCTTCGTTTTATAATGTAGGTGCTCACTAAGAAAGGATTTTGAAAAATTCTGATTCTAAATGCCAAAAATTAAATGTTTTTGAAAATACTTAATCCCTTTTTACATAGAATTATCAATTCCAAATCACAGAATATATTGTTGCCAAATGGTATCAGGTGGGCTTGGAAGAAACAAATGAAATGCACTTTTGACAAATAAGAGAAGTTATCAAAATAATTCATGTTATAAATAAATATTACAGAATGAAATCCACTAAAATAATGGAATCACATAACTTTCTCTACCCTGGACATAGAGAAAACAAAACGAGGTATGGTAATGTGTATATTATTATATTATATCGCAGGTTTTTGGAGAGAAAAGTATGAAAGTGATAATGCTTTATGGTAACATAAGAGTGGGAAATTTCCCGCCTCGATATTACAATTTTATGTTACAGGAATTTCTGTTTCTTCTTATTTAAACCTCTACCAGGCTTGCTGTGCACTGTACAAGCGATGGGATGCAAAATTCTAGATCCTCTATGAGCCATAAAAAACTATATCAAGCGTTTTCTGAGGGAATAGTTTGAGTGTAATAAGTCGTTCTTCCTATTTCAAATTATAAATGCCTATATCAGGACCTAGAATTTAAAATTGAAAATCCTTCATAAGCTAATTTCCAATTACAAAATACAAAACTCGGGCGACGCCGGGTCTTTTAAGCTAGTATATAATATTCCTTTAGTTTGCTAAGGAATTGTCTATTGCCATTGAGTATGTAAGTAAGTAAGTAGCAATTCTCTTGCCATGCTGGCAATTGTTACTGCCTTGATATAATTTTCCACAAACCAGCCACAGAGGTTGGGGTCAATTTAACGCAATTTCCAGGATCCGCAATAAAGTGTGACCAGCAAATGAGATGGTAATGAGTCTTATGACTTTCACGAGGCAGTGACTAACTTGTTTAATTTCTCTCCTATTCCAGCACCACACATTCAGGGGACAGTGTATACAGGAATAGCCATGAACATCATCAAGCACATTTTCAGCGACCAGAAAGAAGCTGAGAAGAAACCAGAAAAACTCACGGTAAGTACCATACTAGGGTGTCCATTCGTCCCGCTTTTTCCCGGGACAGTCCCGTTTTTTTTTACAAAATGTCCTGCTGTCCCGAAAGTTTTATTGGGGACACTCAAATGTTCCTTTTTTTTGTGATTGTGATTGGCCAGTATGTTTCAGGCTACATTAATTAAAGTTACAGCTGTGAAGGTCTTGCTCATTGTCAAAAACATACCTCAATGGAGTAATATGTGATGACTTTCACGATAAATTATAAGAAAAAATGCACTTATTGATAGAGTACATAAAAGTGAAATGTACAGTGAAAATGAGGCATCTGTTTCTGTGGAATAAATTATCTACACCAGTCTGCAGAAGAAATTTAAGAAGTCATATGGAATAATTTGTGTGCATGAGACAAAGGTAAATTGTAAATATTCCCTAAATTTTGTGAATTAAATTCCTGTCCCTTTTTCTCTTAATCATCCCAGGTTTTTTTTTCGAAACAAAAATGCCCAGTTTTTATATAGACATTATATGGACGCCCTATACCACCCTAGGGTGGCCATTTCTAAAATGTCAGAAAGGAGGACACACTTCTTCGGTAATCTAGCGTAGTATAAAACTTCGGGCATGGACGGCTGGACAGCAGATATTTGGGCCCTGACAAATTTTACTTAATAACTGCCTTAAAATAAAATAAATGATAGTACGCTATCATCGTATGGACAAAGCGTGCCATCCTTAGGAATAGATTCAGATTTTTCCGCGGCACCACCTAAACAAATGATAGTATCGTCAAGCGTGCCAACCTTAGGATTGGCAGGAACATACGGGAAAATACAAATTGTATTAATATGCTTTACCGATCCATCAGAGTCTCGAAAAGGGGGACAAATCAACGTCCGGCATAAAGACGCGCCGGATGGAGGACTGCTTAGCAAAAAGCCTTACAGTCCGGCCAAAAGCCGGATGTCTGGCCACCCTATACCACACCCAAGCATTTTTTAGCATGAAGACCATCGATACAATCGACTCTCGATTATCCATGGGCGCATTATCAGCATTACACAGTTTATATCAAAATTATGCTTGTATTGAGGTATACTTTGTCAATTTGGACATCCTACATTTCTAGGAAGTTTTTTATTTGAATATTTTTACGATGTCAGTATGAACTTAGGGGGGTGATAATGTATGCTTAAGAAATTGACTTAACCAGAATTAAATATTGTAATCTAAGCCTTATGCCGGAAATGGTCTTCATCCTGCTGATATGTGTAGCAATTGACCGGTACAATGTCTATGATAAGGGACAGGTCTTGGTCAATCACATGAACCGGATTTCTTAATGACCTAAGTGACGTTTACATTAGTGCACACGCACTTAACAAGAGCTCCTACTCTGTAGTGTTAGTGCTCTGGAAGAAGTCATAAAGAAACAGCAGCAGCGATACTTCCAATATTACATGAAGCAATAGTAAATGTTATCAACTCCTAAAATGGTGAGTATTTTAAGGAAATTAGTCGCTTTTACAATGATACGAGGGCTATTTTTTTCAACTTCCGATAGGGCATAAAATGAAAACCACAGTGAAAATCAAAACTGTTTTATTTGGAACGTTTAGGTACACCTTCTAGCTACTTCTGTACGCAGTTTCGTTCCGATTGAGACATTTGTCGTAGCGTGGTACCAACTTTCCAATACCCTCTTTATAGAAGCTTGCCGCCAGCATATTGAGAAGGGTCTTCACGACATTTTGAAGTGTTAATTCTTCGTTGGTGTGGAAGCCAGATCTTGGGTTTGTTCGGGAAATTTGTGTGCATCCATTGTTTGGATTGTTCTTTTGATTCTGGATTGTCGTTACGAATCCACGTTTCATCCCCTGGCAAGATGAATTTAAAATACTCGTTCCTGTGCCGAGTGACTTTCAACTTTTTCGGCAGCTGAAGAATGATCTGGGAGGACAGCGCTTCCACATCAATGAAGAACTTCAGAACACTTCAAAATGCCGTGAAGACCCTACTCAATACGCTGGCGGCAAGCTAGAAGGTGTACCTAAACGTTTCAAATAAAACAGTTTTGATTTTCACTGTGGTATTCATTTTATGCCCCATCGGAAGTTGAAAAAAAAATAGCCCTCGTATTTACAAAAATGCAAATTGTTCTGAAAAGTTTCATCCAATTTCAACTGCCGTTCATAGGGGAGATAAGAACATAGAACATTAAGTTGTAGTATGTACAGGAGACTTCTTTGGTGAAATAAAACGGCTGATTTCGGTGTTAACTTCCGGTCTGGTGAATATTTCGCGATATATGTTAATTTTATAGATTAAGTTTATTCCTTTGTTTAAGCCCACATTAATACCCAAACATATCTGTGAGAAGTACAGCCAAAATTATTATAACAAATTATTTGACAATGCAAATAAATTTTAATTCAGTGTTAAAAGATAAAACAATTAATTCACAGTAACCTTATGTTGGGATTTTAAAATTTTTTGATCGTTGTATCTGTGATATTTTCATTTTAATTTTAACTAAGTTCTATTGTTTGTATCACACAGTTTATATAAAAATTATGCTTGTATTGAGGTATACTTTGTTATTTTGGATATTCTACATTTGTAGGAACATAGAACATAGAACATTAAGTTGTAGTGGTATGTACAGCAGACTTCTTTGGTGAAATAAAAGGCTGACTTCGGTGTTAACTTCCGGTTTGGTGAATATTTCGCGATATATGTTAATTTTATAGATTAAGTCTAAAACTTTGTTTAGGCCCACAATAATACCCAAGCATACGTGTGAGAAATACAACCAAAATTATAACAAATTATTTGACAATGCAAATAAATTTTACTTTCAGTGTTGAAAGATAAAATAGTTAATTAGAGTAGCCTTACGAGTTTGTTGGGATTTTTAAATGTTTTGATCATTGTATCGGTGATATTTTAATCTTAACTCAGTTCTATAGGTTTGTATCACTTAGTCTATATGTCAGCCTCTTACAAGGAAAGTTATGTTAGTACAAAAAAAGGTATTTGCAATCAGAAATGTCCATGAAATATGGAATCTGTTGATTACCGCATACTAACCATTGCTGTAAATGATCTATATATGACATAACATTATTTTAAAATTCCTTACAAATTATTAAAAAATACCTAAAAATAAAAATATTCTAAACTTATTTAGTGGAAAAAGATATTTAATTTTTTGTTACTATTTAGAGTGGTAATTCTAATTAAAAATTACATTATTGAATTCAAATACCAGCCAACAATGAAGGCTGTCTGCTGCAGTACCCTTTATTTTATTTTATTTTATTTTATTTTCGCATATTTTTTCTAAATGTTGGTACACAAATTATTTTACCTTTAAATGTATTCCTTAATTACTGGTAGTTATTTTTGTTATTGGTTGCAGTAGACAGTAAACACTTCATAGAAGTTTAGCCGTACTAAACTATGTCCAGTCCATTACACAGAGGTGGAAGTTCAAATGAACACTTTTAAGAGTAGAAAAAAATTAAAATGTGTACAAAAATGGATTTTAATGGCAAAAATGAAGAGAGAAAATATTAATAAAAACGCAATAAATTACACTGCAAAAATATTGCACTAAAACGATAAAATTAATAAAAACAGCTCTTAAGAGAGAAAAATCCAAACAAGTCGTAACAAATTATGTCTAGAAAAGCTGCATATAACAAGAAACATGAAAAATACGAACACAGAGATGTTTTTGTGTTCCTAGGAGAAGAGATGTAATTTCATCAAGATCCTAGCCATAATGGTGATTGTGCAAATTTGACACCGCGAGTCCAGGAACATGGCAGTCGGGACCGTCCGAAACTGGCTGCTTCCTGCGGCCTTGCATCACAATGGCCACATTAGGAGGCCTTGACTGTCCACATGCATGTAGTGAGGCTGATTACCAAGGCCGTCAGTTGTCACGCTCCGCGTTGTTATTTTGTTCTCTCTCAAAAGCTGTAGCAAAATAGCGTATCGATTAACAGCCCAAGCAAATTACACAAAAAGAAAATGGTGATCGAGTGAAATTTGACACGATTCTTCATTGGTAGATACAACAATAATAACAATAATAATAATAACAATAATAATAATAATAGGCCTAATAATAATAACAATAATAATAATAATAGGTCTAATAATAATAACAATAATAATAATATTAATAATAATAATGATCTCGGCAGAGCATTTGACTGTGTGAATCACAATTTGCTCCTAACTAAACTTGAAAGATATGGTATGGGAGGTGTTACTTTACAGTGGTTCTATTCTTACCTCAAGGATAGATATCAATATGTTGAAATATTACATAAAACAAAAGAACATGCAATTATATAATAGAAATATCAGGGCTCCCTCATGGCTCCATTTTAGGACCGATATTGTTTTTAGTTTATGTTAATGATTTGTCTACATATCTGAAAGGCTACTTTTTATGCATGTATGCTAACGACACCTCGGTTGTAATATATGGTGAAAGTGAACAGCGTCTGGAAACAAAATGTAATGAGTTATTAAAAGGTTTAAAAACCTGGTATGATAACAATCTTCTTTATTTGAATCTTAATAAAACTGGATGCTATACATCATATTAAAAATTCTGCTGGGTGGAAGGTGGGGAATTGTTTAAAGTCGAGTTAATGGTTTTTTGCATTATTTTCGAAACTATTAATCCTACCGAACATTATTTTATATAAGTTATACTAATAAAGTAGAACAAAAAAATTCTAGCGAAGCCATCATTAGAAATTCAGCAGATTTTTCTTCTATAGATTACCATGTGATATACAGATTTGTTAGTCTATGGATATTGTGTACAGTGCTTAGATAGAAAAATTAAGGAATTTCAGTTTGTCTAATAGTGAAAAGTATTTTCAGAGGGAATGTTACATTTATATATCCATTTTATTTTTCTAAAGTTCTTTGTGGCTTGTAATTCACTGAAATATATCTTACATTGGCAGGACGAGCAATACAAGCAAAAGGCACAGGACATCTTGGATACAGCCTGGAATGTCTTGAACTCAGCAGACGGATGGAAACTGGAGAAGCAGACAGCAGATGGCGACACTGTGTACAGTAAATATTTACCAGGGTATGGCAAAGTCTTCAAGTTGACAGTAAGTGCAAGATGATTCTATCTTACATTAAGTTTTTCACTTATTTAGTCGTGAATTATTATAAAGGGGAAGTAACTTTTTAAACATGTGTTTAATATTAATTCAGGAGCACCACAAGGGTCAGATTTAGGACCATTATTGTTTTCGCTCTTTATAAAATAATGATACCGGCACCCAAAGTTGTTCAGTATTTTCAGTGCTTACTTTTTGCTGATGATATGAAATTATACAAAGAAATATCAGAGCCTGATGAAGTGTTAAGACTGCAAGTTGATCTAGACAGCTGTTATAGCTGGAGTTTATTAAACAAGCTGCACTTTAATATCAATAAATTTGTACAACCACTTTCTCCAAAACAACAAATGTTATTAATTCTGATTACAAAATTAATGGACAAAATGTGAAACAGGTTAATACAATTAGAGATTTAGGTTTACTTCGAGCAATAATGTCTATTCACATATTGACCTAATTACAAACGAAACGTACCGTACAAGAATATAGGTTTTATTATTCGAATTCGAAAGACTTGCATGATGTACAGTACATTCATTCATTGTGCGTTTCAATTCACTTGTCAGAAGTAAACTTGAATATGCCAGTGTGATCTGGATGCCTTTCTATAAACCGAATTGAGAGAATTCAAAATAAGTCTTGATGATAATATATATATACACACCCATATTTTTTTTAAAAATCATCGTTCATCTTACAGAGACAAAATATCATATATCCACCTACTTGAAGAATTTGACATGACTTCATTAAATAATCACAGACAGAGACAGAGAGAGAGAGAGAGAGAGAGAGAGAGAGACAGAGAGCAGAAGAACAGATATTTCTTTACAAATCCATAAATGAACTGATAGATATAAAATATACAATTCAATATTAAATCTTGTAATTTCCAAATTATAACCTCTTTATGTTCAGAAGTTGGAGATTCCCTTGCACATAAATTCTCCTGTTATTCCTATATGTGGCTCATTTAATAAACTAATAATACGTCGTGTGGATTTGGATTTTGCAGAACCGATGTTCACTTCTTCTTAAATTAAGAAATTTAAGTTTTGTTTATTATTGAGCATCAGATTCATTTCATTGACTTAATGCTAACAGTCACGTCTTATTTTTGTTTTTATTTCTCAATTCCTGATTAAGATTAATTTTTACTCATATAATCATGTAGTACTGTATTTCCTTATTTCTTCTTCCAGTTTCTTAGTTCTTTTGTTCTTGTTAACGGCAATTCTATGTAGGCCTATAGTTTATATGTCTACGCAATGGGAGCTTTGCTTTGTTTAGGCAAATAAGATAAAATAAATGTACAACCCGCGCGCCACTTCTTGAGCGCTGGATTTACGGGGAAGTGAGGGTCGGGGGGAACAAAACATAGTTATTCCGCCAGTCTTTCTGCAGTGTTGTCAACCAAAGAAATAACGTTTCAGCAGAATCGCGCGTATGGTATTTTATGTAGTGACTTTAATATACAACGATTTTAGCCTACGCAGTCCAATAATATAACGTGGTGACGGTATTGCGTAACAATTAATCACACGTCATAAGCCTTTGGTTATCAAATAAGTCATCAAATAAGAATATTATGCATAATATAGGCTCAATATTTTTACACTGGATGACTTATTTTAAGCATAAAGAAGAGTCTTAGCAGAACATGCTTCACCATTTCGTGTTTTAAAACGTAAGAGAGGTAAGGCATCTAAAAGTGGAGAAAGCTATAGGCCTAATTTTAAACGTATTTAATACAAATTGTGAAAAGTTCGCTCAACTTTCAGTCCATGAAATAGACATCAGAGTTCACGTGATCATCAGAAATTAGCACATACGGAATTCTTAAAGAGGTGAGGAAAGTGTTGGATGTACAATGAAGTGTTTGTGAAATCAGCAGTTCGAAAGATTGTATTTTTCCCCATAACTCCATGCGTCAGAAAAGATAATGTCAATAAATAAATAAAATCCTGAGACAGAATGAAAGCTAGTATTGAAGCCACTAGATGTCAGGGTGTATAGCGTACTTCGTGTTTCAATGTTGTCAGCTTAACCTACGAAGTTGAACGAAACCTACCGAATAAGGACTAGGGAGCCGAGCGCTCAAGAAATTGCGCGCGGGTAGTAAATTATCCTTTACAGGATAAGGTAGAAATAAGCTATGGACCCATCATTGTGTTAATCGTTTTCTATGCGGTCCGCCGTGTGATTTGTATGTTGTGTGAGAAACTGAATGTTTCCCTATAATTTCCTTTAGAGTATCGTGAGAAATACAAAACAAGTGAGCAAATAAAATAAGAATAAGAAAGAATTCTATGTACTGGTAAACACATTACTTCACTCTGTTTGTTTCAGGGAGAAGTGAATTTTCCGCCCAAAAGATTACTCACAGAGTTGTTCCATAAAATAGAAAGCACGCCCACGTGGAACCCCACCATCGTGGAATCTAAACAAGTTCAGGTGTGTGACAGTACATATACAATAAGCCAATACAACTGTACATGAACTGTTAAGTGGAAAAACCTTCGCTACACACTTATGATTATGACATGTCATATTTTTATCCTTACCTCCACTGTCCATTCTCGCCGCAAACATAAATTAAACACGAATTGCATGCTTGTTAGCCTAATCGGGTCGTTTTTATTTTGAATATAGTCATATTTTGGTCCTTTTTGTGGTCTTGGTCATATTTTACCCACATTTGTAATTTAACTTCATATTTCAGTTATAAATTCGATAAAAAAGCACAATTATACATTGTATGTACTACATGGTCGAGTTAATTTTGAAATTTATTTCATTCATTTAATGTTTATGCCAAATTGATAGTAATTTAAAATTTAAATTAATGCAATTAATGTAGGGACACGCAAGGTCTACAAATATTATGAATATTTGGAGCTGATGAAGTGAGCAAACAGGAGTAAATTCTTTAAAAATAGAAATTCATTACAAGCAAAACTGTAAATCACCAAGATTGTTAAAAAGCTATTATCTGATTGAATTCACGTTTTAAATTGGGACATTTATGTTTTCAAAATACGTTACTTTATAAGGTCATATTTAGGATTTTTAGGTCATATTTAGTCATTTTAAGAGCATATTTTCAGTCATATTTTCCATTTTTAGGTCATAAATAGACCTGGGATTTTAAGACAAATGCCTATTTTGTTCCTTATGATATAACATAATTTTTTTAAAAAATATGTTGACATTTCGTTATATGTCACTTATGTTTATAGAGTTTTATAGTGCCCTAAAATGCCTATTTGGACCTTTAGAACCTATTTTACTATTTTAGTGCCTAAAATGCCATTTTGTACATCTAATATATAAAGTCGAATGTGTGTTTGTGGGTATGTATGTATGTTTGTTCCTTATACAAATCTACATTTCTTTACCAATTTACACGGAATTTTGCACACATACCCAGTTAAGCCCGGAAAGTATAGCGGTCAACATTAAAATTGAAACAAATCAGTCCTTCCCTTGAAAATTATATAATTTCTGTGAATATTCTACTGAAAAAAATGAAATGTTCAGTTCACATGGCAACAGTGAAT
Source organism: Ectobius pallidus (assembly GCA_964059195.1). Lineage (NCBI taxonomy): Eukaryota > Metazoa > Arthropoda > Insecta > Blattodea > Ectobiidae > Ectobius > Ectobius pallidus. The sequence continues at coordinate 20,042,709 of CAXKWD010000004.1, read as the reverse complement.
TGTTTACTGTGATTACATAGGGCCTTGGCAACTATATAGCCTAATGCTGGACTTTAACGAATTATGATTCCATGTAATATATTGGCGAAAATAATTACTGAAAAATGAATTACACGAAAATGAAGCGCAGTGTGATGCAGTCACATAACTTTCTCTACCCTCGACATAAGAAATATTTTCTCACTTCACATTTTGATGTAGAATAAGAGGTCGTATTGCAGGAACAACTTAAGTGTTTGAGTATGCTATATCAGAAGTCGGTAAACAGTCAGTTATCCATAGCTGTAGGCTTTGTATTAGTTGAGATTTATCATAGGCCCTAAGCATGGGATGGAACATTTTGAGTCCTATACTCGCAGTATATTATGTCCCGGGTTTTAGGGGAGGAAAGTATGAAAGTGATACTGCATTTCTATTTTATTTCAGGCCCGAAACGGTTTAACATGATAATGAGAAATAAAATTTTCCGTCAAGTCAATACAATCTTACGTAATTTATGTTTCTTCTTATTTCAACCCCTCTCAGGCATGATGAGTAGAAGCAACGGAATGCAGCATTCGACATCCTCTATGAACCATAAAAAGCTATATCTAGCGTTTTCTGAGGGAATAGTCTGAGTGCCATATGTTGTTCTTCCTCATTTCGAATTCTACATACATTATTATATCAGGACCTAGAGTTTCAACATCGAAAGTCCTCCATAAGTTAATTTCAAATTACAAAATACAAAGCCTGGGCGACGCCGGGCCTTTTCAGCTAGTTTAAAATAAAATTCAACTTCACAATAATGAACATCCCTCAATGAAAAGCAGAACAGCAGAGGTGGGGTTTTCACAGAAACTTGATTACTGTATTCCAAACAATTATGGCTAAAGGAATGCTGACTGACGAGAGAGGGGGAGAATTAAGGGGGAGGACTACTGTGTCAAGTCACCAGTGAAAGAACATCTGTTTAAGTGAATATAGTTCGTGATGCCTAATTTTGCAATTAATTCTATTAAGAATATGTATACCATGTTTCTTGCAGTAAAAAAAAAGACCATGTTACAGTTTAAGTGTATATTGTAATATTTTAAAGTATATTTTCTATCTATTTACACATTTTTAAAGCATATTTTAGGTGTAAATTTTCTCTTTTAAAAGCCTATTTACTTGTTTTAAAAGCCTATTTTTTAGGTGCCTAAAACTAAGTTTTTTAGAGCCTAAAATCCCAGGTCTAGTCATAAACATTCGAACCCTGCTCATGAATAATGACAACTCTTTCCTTTTTGACCTTATTGTAATTCTTCAACAGGATTGGAGAAGTTGGGGTAGTCTAAACATAATCTGCAGGCGTTTTCATAAGTACCTAGCGGCTCGAAACTTGACGGATTGTTCTAATTTTTCTTAGGGATGGAGCATAAGTCATGGCAACAGTTTTTTTTCTCACCAAGTTAAGACGATGGTACCATGAAATCTTGTATGTCACGGGCGAGTGTGGCGAGTGTGACGATCCCCAGTCGGCTACAAAGCGGGCGGAACGCTTTTAAGTCGGACCACTTCCGTCATCTGGAAAAGATTATTAGGGTCTACCCACCCCTAAACAAATGCGGTGGTCCCTGCCACCAGGTCAGGCCTTGTTGTAATGTCACTTGTGTTGTTTCTCCAGATTTGTGGAAATCAGCTGCAAGGCTTTTAAACTGTGGCAACAATGCGCATCTTATGCTTAGGCACGTGCAACATTTTCCTTCCTTCCTTTTCGGCTTTTCAACCCCAAGATGTTTATGGAGATGTTTATGGAGGGTTTGCTCAGGGGTGGGGTTGAGATACTGTATTGGAGGGTTGCCGCCTGAGGATCCTTTAAACGCGGTCACTATATATGGACACATCATTTGGTATTAAAAAAAGTGGAGGCAACTTCTACATATACAACTTTCTTCAAAGCAATGCCGACAGACCCTTATAATCCGCAGCAAATAACTTGAAATGAGGGTGTCTTGGACAATAGAGTTGTATATTCTGGATTTTCAGCGTGTTTTCTTGGGCGTTGAATTTGCCTGACAACCAATAGAATTTTGTGTGCAACCAATCAGTGCTCATTTCTGAATTTTTGACATTTTAGCTATGACTCCACGTGGGCCACCAGACGATTGCCGTTCAGTCATTACCATACCACTCCTTTAGTGCCAGATAATGGCTTAATCCTCAAAGCATCCCGACTGTCTACATAGGTCTAGCCTCCACTTTAGCGTTGTGATGTACGGTTATACGAATAGAGGCGTACAAAACGGATTTTGACAAGACATGAACAGCATACTTATGTCAAAATAGTCACTATCCGAGGGAGAAATTCCAAAGCCACAAGGAGCTGATGGAATAATGCTCATCCGTATCGAAGAGGATTAGGGTGGCAGCAGGTAGAGATAGTTCTTGGGAAAAAAGTCTTTAAGAAATGGCACTGAATAGCGCGGTTTTCGTTATGTGCCATATTGTAGCCTATCTCTTCCTGCAATGTAAAATTTTACCACTGCGACAAACGTTCCTCTTTTGTTTCCTGCGGCTCAGAGCATACCTCGCTGATACTTGGCTATCCTATTCTGAAAGTTTTCCGTTTTTGTAGTGTTCATAGAAACAGGACTGGAGATGAAAGTGTAGTCTAAATTGGTACTGTGTGATTTGAGGAATCGTAAAAATTAATAAACTGATGTTATCGATTTCTCAAAGTATTTAATTTGCCACGGTTATATGAGATCTATGTCAGGGGATATTACATCCAAAACTAAATCAGAAGCCAAGCCTAAGTGAGAACAATGTAATTTTAACAAGCATTATACTTCAAAAAGAAATATGAAATTTAAGTATTTTACGGACCATAAGACGCACCTTAATTTTAGGATGAAAATTTATAGAAAAATAAATTTAATGTGAATCTAAACGAAATATTTTAAAGGGAATAATATACTTCAATACATAAGCAAATTATAACCTTGTACAATGGAATTAGTGTAAATCACTTCTAACTTAAAACCTGCATTGTACGAAAATCTCTTCTGTACAGGTGGCATCGTGTCAATTTTAACAACTGAACTGATTTCTCATGAAAGGCTGAAAATACTTTTACGCCCTCTAACCCTCATTCAGCATACAGTAAGTGTTAGAATTAGAATTAGAATTATTTATTTTCAACCAATTACAAGTCTAGCTTGTGTAGTTGCCGTCAAAGATAAACAAGGTACATCAACATAAACATAATATACATATACAAGGTTATAAAAAACTCCACAATACATAAAAATAAACAAGTTCCATATACAACTTTGTACCTACTACCCACTCTAGTTTCATTTAAAAACATATATCTACCTCCGATAGGCAGAGAAATTCCTCTAGTTTGTAAAAGGGATTTACAGCCAACCAATTATACACTTTGGTCTTAAAGCTTTTCAGGTTAACATAGTGTGCTCCAATAGGTAATTTGTTAAACATTTTTAATCCAATATACCTGTAATATTCTTGTGACTTAGCAAGCCTAACCCTTGGAAGGTGTAACGGAACAAGGCTGTTTAGAGGTCATTGTATTCATTTAAACCACCCGGCAAAGACAACTTCTTTTATATAAAAGTACTCAATATTCCTTTCTTTTCGCATTGTATACCTGGCTTCCAGCTACCCACATTTTACGATTGTGACAAGTGCCCTGATGTACAGTCTGTGCCAGAATTTGTAACTGTATTAGCCTATCGTTTATAATACCTTGTCTTTAACTATGGTATTCCAGCAATATTTACCATAATTTTAATCTTTTTAGTGTACTTCGGACCATTAGACGCACCCAACTTTTAAGGCTCTGTTTTCAAGGTAAAAAAGTGGTCTTATGGTCCGTAAAATACGGCATTAATATTTTATACAATAATTTTGGGTAGCTAAAACCGCTATTGACATGCAAGCAATAAAGTGCTAACTGTATTTCTGCAGGCTATAGACGACATCACAGATGTGAACTACCTGGTGTGCGCAGAATCAGCAGGTGGTCTAGTGCGCAGGCGTGAGTTTGTAAACCTCAGGAGGATGGGGATGAAGAATGACTGTTACGTATCTGCAGGAGCCGCCACTGCTCACCCTGATGTTCCTCCTCATAAGAAATACATCAGGTACAGTGCTGGTCACGCAATGACGACTTTTGCTTCCCCAGAACTGCTCCTCACACTAGTTTACTCTTCCCTTAGTTTAATATTTTTGGTACCAGTATCGTATTTATTGTTTATTACCTCACTTTTCTTAAGTCGTTATCTAGTTCATTGCTTAAACTCATGTCTTTCAATTACCTCGAATTTAGCATTTTCTTTCTAATTCTACATTTATTGCCTCACAATGATCATGTTCATTCCTCTCTTTTTCATCTTTTAACAAACTCCATTTGATTATTTCCCAATCTCAAATTATATCATCAGACATTGACGAAGTTATGTGAAATTCACCTTACATGATATTGTATAAATTTGTCAGGATATAGATGACACCAAGATTTTACTCTACTACATATCATATTGAGTGCAAAAATATTGATAATTAAGATCTCTATATTACTTGCCTTATATCCAATAAAAATATAATGCACCAAGTACAGGTCCTTGAGGAACACTGAGTTGAATACTGAGTTGCATTTTAGTATGTATTATTATGCACTACTGTTGCTTGCCTTGCGTCAAAGTGAACTGGGAACGATTAGTCCGTTTCCAGGAGTACAATGAATATTTTACTTTTTCTAGCCATACTGTAACTTAGTAGTACTGAGCCCTTGCATTTCGGGCGATACCAGGCCGCAAGGTCGTGTTGTTTGGGAGAAAATCCTATTTAGAATGTAGAACAATCGACCTTCCTGTAGGATCTGTTGTATAGTGTTTTAAAAAACAATTTCACCTTTTCCCTCGAATTTGATTTTATAAAAACAGTTTAACAGCTTTGTCATTCCTAAAATTTGTAATTGTCAATATTGTAAAACATTACTAAAATCTACAGTTGTCAATATTATGAAACCTTAAAAATTTTATTCAGTAGGATGGACGATACAATTCGACTTAATCCGTCATCGTCAGGACCTGTTTCCTTATCCCAGACGGTCTTATTTCAAACTTTGATCCATTTCAATTGATTTTAATTACAATCATTATATATATATATAATTATAAAATATTATACTATTGACAACTATAAATTTTAGGAATGACGAAACTGTTAAGTCGATTTCATAAAACCAAATTCGAGTGAAAAGGTGGAATTGTCTTTAAAGCGCTATACAACAAATTTATATCCCTCGTAGGAAAAAAAGAAACATGACATTTGTCAACACTTTCTGTGGGAGTTTCGGCGGCCTGATTTCGCTCGTTTTCCAGGGGGTTGTGCAACACTGCTATAGCTACCAGAATAGAGGAGGTATTATACTCGATTCTAAATTCATTATTGAGTTTTCAATATTAACACATGTTTTGAAATCTCTTGAATCAAAAAGTACTATTCTGAAAAGAAAAAAAAAATTAAACACCATAGCTCGAGAAGAAAAATCTTATCAAATTAAAATTTTATATTCCAATTCTGCATCTTCCGGAAATGTGGCACGATACACGTTCAAGTATTTCTTCTATTCTTACTATAATTTTAAGTGAAGACTGTTACAAGAGCCAAACTTGACCTTGAAACTTCGGTAAGGAAAAACTGTATATTTTTTCAGGGGCGAAAACGGACCTAACTGCTGGGTGATGAAGCCAATCCCCGAAGTGTCTGACCGGTGTATCTTTCAATGGTTGCTGAACACCAAACTGAACGGATGGTTGCCTCAGTATGTAGTGGATGCCGCATTGACCACCGCCATGTTGGAATACATCAACCACATCAGGAGGTACGGACAGAAGCTCAGAGATCAAGGGCAGCTCGACACTTAGATAAGAAGCGTGTGTGTGTCTATTTATATGTGGATGTGCCATAATACGACTTTATCGCAAAACATTTCACTGTCAAGACACGTGACTAATACAGTGGTTTCATAAAGTGAGTTTTATAATGAATTCACTTCTGAGAAGCAGCCGATGTAAGGGAGCATTCACACCGTAGTAGCATTCCACTTGCGACGTGCTACCTGGATGCACGCTGCAAATTACTCATTTTAAATCCCAAAGAAACAATTTCAAGTCTTCACACCAAAGTAGCGTGGCAATAGTGCAGCTCGCACAGTGCGACATTCATTTCTTCAGATAGATCTGGGCCCTATTTCATGAAAGTTACAATTTTACAGGTGACAAGTGACATAAAATTGTCTTACAGGTTTACATTTTGACAATTGTGTTTTTCATAAAAGCTGACAACTTTACATAAATGTCATGACAATTTTGTAGATTTGTATGACAATTTTACATATTGTTGTTTCTCAAAACTTTTGAGTTTACAGGTAAAAGTCTGACAAATATGTCAAATCTTAGGATACCTATCATTTATGAAACATTAATTTTTGCTGACATATTTACAAATTTACAAAAAATGTAGAATTGTCATTACAGAAGTGACAGGCAATCTTTCATATGTAGGCCAACAGATTAGGTTATGTAAATGTGTGGCATAACTTGGCAAACTTTCTTGTGATTTAAACTTTGTTAATAAACTTGCTAAATTGTTTTGTTAATAATGAACACTAGTAGCAGTGATATTGGTAGTAGTGAAAGTAGTGAAGAAATAGACATGAAACCACCCAGTGTTTTTAGGCAATGGATTAACCTAACTTTCAATTTCAGTGACTTTGTATTAAAAGAGAAATATAATTCAATTATTTTCGATAGTAATAATCGATTGCTTAGGTATCATATTCGATGTTGAGACACGTATGTGAGAGCCATCTACAGTGTACTAAAGTAATCTTTAGGTTTGACATAAAATTGTCGCGTTTATGAAATGGTTTTTTTTTAGTCTGACAATTTACATTAATTTGCCTGTAATGTAAGGAAAAGTTGTAATATTTATGAAAAATACAATTGTCGTGACATATTGACAAATTCGTCAGACTTGACATAATTGTCGTATTTGTCACACCTGTAGAGTTTTATGAAATAGGGCCCTGGACTTATTTCATGCGACGCTACTCGGGATGACGCATGCGTACTGTACAGTTGCCTTTTCAACTGTTTTCTAATTGTTAAGAACATTCAACACATATTCGCTTGTGTAGCGGTAGATTATGGCAATTGCGTAGACTATACGATATGGCAATCGAAACTAGTAGGAAAAAAGCCTGGATTAAAATTGCTGAAACTATAGTCTATACTCTTTAAGTAAATTACATTACTTTAAATGGGTTTCTCAATTGTTCAAGTGAAAATATAGGCTATAACGTACATTAAACTGCAGATCGCATTCGCTACTTCGGTATGAATGCAAAACTGTGAACCATGCAACTCGATGTGCAGCCTATATCCAGGTAGTGTGATTCGCATGCTATGCTACTTCGGTGTGAATGCTCGCTTAGAGAGTACGCTTCTGACGTTTCCAGCTCCAGTAAAAGTGTAACCATGACCATAGGCGTAGCGAGGGGGGGGGTTTTGAGGGTTTGAACCCCCCCCATTGATTAAAAAAAGGAAAATTGTATAATTTTTTTAAGTCTGCCCATAAATTGCTTAATACAAGTATAAAGCGTGGGAAGCTTAAAACTCGTTATTTTGCGTCTTAATTTTTAAAATTTTCCGGGGAAGAACCCCCGGATGCTTAAAACTTGTTATTTTGCATCTTAATTTTTAAAATTTTCCGTGGGAGAACCCCCGGAAGCTTAAAACTCGTTATTTTGCATCTTAATTTTCAAAATTTTCCGGGGGAGGGCCCCCGGACCCCCCTCTCCTTCCATACTCGCCAGACCCCGCGGATGTTATAACCCCCCCCATATGGTCGGCCTGGCTACGCCTATGACCATGACAACGCATTTTGACTGTCTTCTTGTATTAAGGAGAGACTGGTCAAAATTTAATGGATTTTCGTAATAAATTTATAAAAAATGTTTATTTAGATTCCCTAATTCTTCCTGTCAATTTTTATGTAACTGAGAATCTTATCTTGACATATAAATTCAGCTGGTATACCTATAAATAGCTGAACAGAAGGCTTGGGCTTTTCTTTTAATTATGATTTCAGTTTTTTCGATGACAGTTATAGCTAAAAACAGATTTCCATGCACTACCAAATCTTAAAATATGCACGCGTTCATGCACTATCAAATGACCAGATCTGCACAAACATAAACTATCAACATTTAAACTTACATTTTATTAAGTGCCAGAATGGTACTTTATGAGATTGTGTGGAAGACGGGAAAATGTCTGTCCGTCTGTCTGTCCGTCCGTTTGTCTGTACGCGCGATAACTCAAATACGCTTTATCGGATTTTCATAAAACATGGTATACGCATTTATAACGTCCATGGGAAGAGGCATATTGATATTGGACCAAATCGGTTGACCGGTACCGGAGTAAAGCCCAATTTAGTGTCTCTTTTATGGTAATATATTAGAAAGAATTTACCAAATGCAAATCAGTTATCATGACAACATATTGTTTTACAGTGCTTATATACGGCTTTGGAAGTTGCGATATAGTTAGCTATGACAAATAACACTATTCCTTCACATACGCTTATCAAACAAGACCGTTAAACTGAGCGAGGTGGCCGAGATGGTAACGTCATAGGCTCGCATGCTGTAGGTTCTGGTTCAAATCCCGAAGCCGGCCAATTGCACACTTTTTAAAAAATGTATTTATTATTTTTATGTGAGTCAAGAAACCACAAATCTGTAGGCCTATAGTTCTGCTGATTATGGACGATTTTAATCTGATCTGTTAAAAAACTAGACCTTTGTTCTTCCGTGAGCCCTGCTTAGTGAATCAATCTGGAGCTTAACTGAGAAATCAATTATAAGAAATTCTTATTTTCTGCATATCATAATTGTAATTATCACTGATTAAACAAAATTATTCTGGCACTTTGTTATATCAGTTTACCTGATTTTATTTTCAAATGGCACAATGTAGGCCTACTACTCACATACTTTCCAAATTTTTGGTAGTCAAGTATCCTACATGCGTTTGTCTTTCAAAATGTTTTGTACACTGCAAATTACCTTTCTGCGTCACAAGAAGTGACAGGGGCAAACTTAATTGATGATATTTGAGAAAAAGTGATGCAAATTCTTTGACTTCAATATTTTCACCTCAAATTACTTTTTTATGCAACACATAAATCCATAATCAGGATGTCCATTGATTATTCCATTTATAAGCCGCATGTTTGATACTGACCAAAAACGTTTAGAAATTTCAAACATATCTTGTAATATGTTTCCTAGGGCCGCAAGGATGTAATTTTATCTTATAAAACGTCAGCTCGTTACTGGGCATATGACATCAACGTGCCGGGATTAATACGTCACATGCTTCCACTAAACAGAATGAAAACACATTACTTTAAGCAAAACATAACTTGTTTAGACGTTGAAATAATGCACATAAGTATTGAATAAAGACACAATTTTGATTCTGTGCAAGCTAGCTCGTGTGATTTTATTGCGTTCTGATGCTAGCAATCTACGACAACGATCTCTATATTGTGGTAGCATTTAATCTTCAGCTACCATACCCACATCCTACTATGCAGATCCTATAGACTTTTGAACATCTTTAATAATTCCTAGGGAATAGACCAATGATAACCTCACAGCCTCCAACTTAGTTATTACGGTAGGCAATTTTACAAAGTTTCTCTTAATGTAATTTATGTCATGTTGTACGTTCTAACCACTGCCTTCTAGACTGTATTACTCGTGTATACACTGCCTGTCCTATACGGCTAATTTTGCGTACTCGGCGACATTACAGATAGCAGCACCATTCACACCCAGATTGCTTCTTGTTTTTTGCTACGAAATTGTTGCTGTCACCGCCGTCTCGTAATATAGGCTAGTAAAATTCTCTTGGGAAATATTCCCTAAACATGTTCTCAAAGCATAAACTGATTGTTTAAACTTGTATTATTCTAGTACCGGTACTTAATTGCTATGAATAAAATTTTGTAAAATAATATTATTATAAAATTTACTATCAATGCGTCTAATTAATTTATATTTATTTTAATTATTGCTCCAAAATTCCACTTCAAGGTAAGTGTAATCTACTGGAATAATATTATGTTCTAAGCAAATAACACAAGTATCTGTGTCTGTTTAATGCTTATTTTGACGCAGCAAACGCATAGAAGCAATGTACGGTAATGTATAGGGCAATGCCTTCTAGACTGTGTTACTCGTGTATTCTCGAGACGGGGGTTGTATAGGTGGCGGTGATTGCTGCAATCTGGGTGTGAACAGTGTCGCCTCTACTGGAGAAATTATGCAATTGAGCAATACTCTAAACTCCATGTTAAAATAAAGCATAGGACATGCAGTGTAATTCTCGAGACGGCGGTGGTTCTAACGTACGAAGTTAAAATGAATACTTTTTAAATTTTTACTTCATTCGGTAGTTTATTATCAGGGCTCGGATTTAGATATGTCATCTTTTAACTGGCCATCATGGGCGTTGCTCACTAGTGCAGATATTCAGATCATGACTCCTAGATTATAAAAATGGCAACTTTTAGGGTCTTTTTTTGTGGTAATTTCCTCCCATTTTTTATTATTAGACCACTTTTAGAATTTAATGTCATTATGTGGTAATTTTTTGTCTTTTTACGGTCATTTTTTCCACATTTCATATTTTGAGGTTATTTTTAAAATATAAAGCCATTATTTTGTGTTCTTTCCTGCATTATATAGTCTTTGTGAATTTGCTTACACTGAATATTCTCGGAACTCCAAATAAGCATAGACCCTAAATAAATAACTTGTTATAATTTGCACTTGAATATAGAAAGACGGTGTTTGCTGTTTGCATTTTAACCGTATGTACCAATTAACTAATTACTAATTGGATCAACAACATAAACTAGAATAGACACAAATCTGATGAACAAACTTAGCAACCAGGGAAGGCGGTTGAGGCCAGGTAGATTCCTTCACCCACAGGCACCCTCACATTTACAAGGGCAGGAGATTTAGGACCAACCGTAATTTCCTCCCCGTGAGTCACCTAGTCTACTTCAATCAATCAATCTTAGATTTTTTTAATATGTCATTTTATCTTAAAATGTTTGTTATATATCAATTCTACACATAATTACAAGAAAAATGACACCAAACAATGTATAATTTACTTTAACAGGAACATTTATAACAAATACATAAATAAAAGTTACGAGAAAACTGCTTTCAAGTCCTATGTTCCTATTAAAGTAAATTATACATTGTTTGGTGTCATTTTTCTTGTAATTATGTGTAGAGTTGATATATAACAAACATTTTAAGATAAAATGACATATTACAAAAATCTAAGATTGATTGATTGAAGTACACTAGGTGACTCACGGGGAGGAAATTACGGTTGGTCCTAAATCTCCTGCCCTTGTAAATGGGAGGGTGCCTGTGGGTTAAGGAATCTACCTGGCCTCAACCGCCTTCCCTGGTTGCTAAGGGTATAGCATTTTCATACAATTTTTGGGGGTAATTTTTTTTCAGTTTTTGGGTCATACTTATTTTTGCAGACATTTTTAAGAATTTTGAGGTCATAAAAATCCGAGCCCTGTTTATTATGTGTATGTATTTTGGCCGTCAAGTCTATGAATCTCTCTACATCCGAAGTTATTATCCAATCCACTGGAAACTGGTTGGTGGAAGAGGAGGTGGAGAAGGCGGGGAAGACATCTCCAAGGCTGAGCTCCATGGATCATGCAACCTCATTTCATAACCCCAGTCCCAGTGTGTTTGTGTTCACTGCTCCGGTCAAGTTTGCAGCAGCAATTGGTGAGTATTATTTTAGTTTTCCATCTACGCTAAAGATATAATAGGCTATTATACTGCACAGTGGAGCCAACTTTTGAAGAACATTGAGTGAGCTCAAAGATTTTAAAATGTTCACACTTCCACCCCTATTGACAGTGGCGGGCGCAGAGGGGGGTATCGAGGGGATATATTCCCCCCCCCCCCGAAATAAAAAGAACACAGTAAAAAGAATAGGCTATAAATGCGCATCGGTACAACAAATTTTACACCCCTATTTATATCTGTGTTCTTTAGTAAATAAATTGATTACTTCTTATGAATTGATATGGGAGCAAAATGTACTCTTGACTTGACTTTTTCCTGTAACCCCTGTGGTGGGGCATAGGGGGACTCCAAACGGAAGTTTCATTACCGATACTAATTTAGTTACGCTTAGTTTCCGAGAGACAGGTGGTAAGCCCATAATGGACTCTAGAATACAGAAAATACTAGTAATTAGTCAACTTGCTCAGTTCGAATTTCTGTCAGTTCCTCTTAGATCCATTCTAACAATATCATCCCATTTTCGTCTCGGATCTGCTTATTGTCATTTTCCTTCTGGTCTTCCCATTAAAATTAGATAAATGCCCCTCTCCACTCCCATTCGAGTAACATACCCAGCTCGTATTAACCACCTGCATTTAATTCATCTTACGATATTAGGAGAGCGATACAGACTGTAAATTTTATTGTTGTACAGCTTTCTGTATTCCCCAGACATCCCATTCTTTTTGGCCAAAATATTTTCCTTAAAACTTTGTTTTCAAGTCCTTTCAACTTGTGTACCTCTTGTGATGTAATTGGACATGTTTCGCATTCAAACAAAACTACTAGTAACATTACCGTTTTGTAAACTCTATAAATATAAAATAACTTTTTTTAGTTTTATACCCTTAGCAACCAGGGAAGGCGGTTGAGGCCAGGTAGGTTCCTTCACCGCGTGGACCCTCACATTTACAAGGGCAGGAGATTTAGGACCAACCGTAATTTCCTCCCCATGAGTCACCTAGTCTACTTCAATCAATCAATCAATCAATCTTAGATTTGTTTAATATGTCATTTTATCTTAAAATTTTTGTTATATATCAATTCTACACATAATTACAAGAAAAATGACACCAAACAATGTATAATTTACTTTAACAGGAACATTTCTAACAAATACATAAATAAAAGTTACGAGAAAACTGCTTTCAAGTCCTATGTTCCTATTAAAGTAAATTATACATTGTTTGGTGTCATTTTTCTTGTAATTATGTGTAGAATTGATATATAACAAACATTTTAAGATAAAATGACATATTAAAAAAATCTGAGATTGATAGATTGAAGTAGACTAGGTGACTCATGGGGAGGTAATTACGGTTGGTCCTAAATCTCCTGCCCTTGTAAATGTGAGGGTCCACGCGGTGAAGGAACCTACCTGGCCTCAACCGCCTTCCCTGGTTGCTAAGGGTATAGTTTTCTTTCTATCTCCTCAAATCCCTCCCCGAAAGAAAATTCTGCGTCCGCCACTGCCTATTAAGGTTTATGAAATAGTCTTATAATGACTGTAATATTGATGTAACTACAGATAAATATAGAAATGTGCAAGAAACGATTTCAGTCTTTGTAATAACAATCACATTTTGTAATTCAACCGCCAAGAAAATGGTGTGTAGCCTGGTTAACAACATTTTTTTAAGTTTATAATAATGTATACACTTATTTTTTTTTCATTTTTGGTTTTAGGCAACTTTTAAAATAAAATTATGTAGCACGGAATGTTGCAAAATGCATTTCTCCTGACTGGAGTTCTCCCAACACATTTGTCACAACCACCATATCATCTTCTTTGTCAGTAAAACATCATTGACAGAGTAAGATGTAAAACTTTAATGAATTCGACTATTTCAAACGATCGTGAGTGATTTCGAACGAGAGGAGATCGTGATATATAAGTCAACAATAGGCTGATTGCCGCTTTACAGTGATTCAGCAAAGAAACACAAATTATAGTGATAGCAACAAATAATAAATTATAGTAATAGCAACAAATAATAAATTATAATAATACACGACAAATTATTGGGTGGGCTGGAGCCCCATGGACCCATAGCCTATAGCCTAAGTTGGCGCCACTGATAATGGAACATTTTCTTGATATATTAGACTTCAGAAAAAAATTAATTTTGACGTTGAGAAGGACCCGTGAAATGTCTTGTTACTTCATGTTCATACACATAATAAATAAAGAGATACTATTTTAGAGTGAATGAAAATGCTACATTTCTATATAAGGACGTGTTTAGGCCCAATGAACGTTATGAATGCGTATACCAAGTTTCATGAAAATGCGATAAAGCATGAGTTATCAAACACGCGCCTACAGACATACGGACAGAAAGATGGACATTATTTTCCCGTCCACCACACAATCTCATACAGTACCATTCTGGCACTTAATAAAAACGATTGTATTTTAGATTTAAAACAATTTTCAGTGGATCATGCTTAATACACATACGGGTGTTTACCTGTTTTCGATGAGAGAATTGCTGGTTTTCTGGTGTAGGGTGGCCTCGGTTTGCACCAAGACCGCTCTTCACCTCTAAAAAGAGGCCCCTATCCGCTCCTTTCTAAATACTACTTTCGTTAATACCTTGAGGTGTCCAGCAGTATTAGGAAAGGAGCATACACAGACCACACTTCAAAATTCCATGCCAAAGCACAGAATTACAAAATGGAGGTCTGAATCTTAGTGATGTCTTCCTCAGCTTGTTCTTGATATAGAAAAGTCTTTTTCTTGATGTCACAAACACTAAATTTAATCACAAACACTATCTTCAAGTCTTCTTATTTCTTGATATCGAAAAGTTTGTACATACGTCACTATTAAGCACCGATAAACACCGGAAAAGTAAAACTCGACACCAACGCTGGGTACTCCATGATGGCTTCGGCAATATCTGTAATTAGAGAAATAGTTTGTATAAATAACTTACCAACTGTGTATAATATGCAAAGCCCCCCCCCCCCAAAATAGATTAGATAACCTGTAAAAACCCCCTCCAAAAATAAAATATTTGTTATTTTGTTAAATTGTTGAATTTAAGTAACAATTGAAATGTGCATGGAAAATACCAAAGAGAGTTTTTAATATGAACATATATAGGCCCAATTTCTATTGTAAACATTACTTTTACTTTCACGCATAAACGTAATATAGAGAGAGTATTGTGATCGTGACAAAAAATCAAAATCGAAATAACACAGGAAAACATGTTTCACGATGCAAAGGAATCGAAAAGTATTTTTGGAAAGACGTCTGTCTGTCTGTCTGTCTGTCTGTCTGTCTGTCTGTCAATCTGTATGTGTTGGGAACATGATATGAAGACTGGCGACGACTTTCTTTACTGTAAATGAAGGAAATTAGTTTTTTTTTCGAAATCGTCTCTAATGATTATGCTAAAACCTTAGTTTGAAGCATTTTTTTTCCTAATAATTCTCTGAAAGGTAGTTATAGATCAGCCATTTGTTGTACAAGCCCAGGCTTTAAGTCTTGCATGGAGGAGGGACGTAGCTAGAAAGGGTGCCAGAAATGCCCCCTCACATTTAGTATTCTTAAATAAAATCAGGTAAACTGATGTAACAAAGTGCCAGAATGCTTTTGTTTAGCCTAATCTATCAACGATAAGTCAATTATGCAGAAAATAAGTTATTTTTGTCATCGATTTCCGAGTTTAGCTCCAGGTCGATTCATTAAGCAGGGCTTACGAAAGAACAAAGGTCTCGTTTGATAAGCATATGTGAAGGAATATGTGGGTAGTGTTATTTGTCAAAGCTAACTGTATTGCAATTTCCAAAGCCGTATATGAACACTGTAAAACAATATGTTGTCACGAGAACTGATTTGCATTTGATAAATTCTTTCTAATATATCACCAGGGTATTACCAGTAAATAGGGTAAATAGGGTAAAAATTAACCACAAAAAAAATATATTATCAAAACTGAGTAGCATACAAAATGCATAGATCAGTTCATTATACTGTATAATTAGGCTTGCATTCAGCATAAATTACAGTTTTTCCTGCGTCAATCTACAACTTACTGCGCACATTAGAAAGTGATATACTGTAGTTCTATTGACAAAACAAGAATGGTGTCAAGTGTCAATAGGAGTGAAAAAAAAAAACTGGAAAGTTAGGTGATCAGTAAAACCTGTCCCTGGGGAATCAAGTGAGACCCTGTTACGCATGGCAGAAGAAGCATGACTGGTTACGAAGTAGCCTAGATAGGCCTACTTTGACAATGAAATTGATATAGCTCTTGTAGTGTGAATTTGTCTACCATCTTTGGGGTTAATGCGCAGTTTATGAAGGCCGAGAACGAAGTCAATTCATTGCAGCGATAGATTTTGTATGTCACACCTGCAGTGGTGTAACTGCTTGCAGCTGGGCCTCCTAGCAAAAATATTTTGCCCCCCCTCCCAATTATTAAGTGCCAGAATGGCACTTTAAAAGATTCTGTGGGGGGCGGGAAAATGTCTGTCTGTGTGCCTGTACGCGCGATAAATCAAATACCCTTTACTGGATCTTCATGAAACTTGATATACGCATTTATAACGTTCATCGGAAGAAGCCTATTGATTTTAGACCAAATCGGTTGACCGGTACCGGAGTAATGCCCAATTTAGTGCATATTTTATTGTAATATACAGTATTAGAAAGAATTTATCAAATGCAAATCAGTTATCATGACAACATATTGTTTTACAGTGTTCATATATGGCTTTGGAAGTTGCAATACAGTTAGATTTGACAAATACAGCATCCACATATTCCTTCACATATGCTTATCAAACTAGACCTTCCCGTAAGCCCTCCTTAATGAATCAATCTGGAGCTTAACTCGGAAATAGATTACAAAAATAATTTATTTTCTGCATATCATAATTGCAATTATCATTGATTAAACCAAAGCATTTTGGCACTTTGTTATATCAATTCACCTGATTTTATTTTTAATGCACACAGCAAAATATCCTTATACAACAACTTTTCTTAAAAATAGGTTTTTTTAGTAAGCTCATAATTAGGCCTAACCCTGCCAACCATTGTAACCATTACTTTAAATCATAGCCAAGATTCAAAGCCCAACAAAATAGAATTGAATGACAGGTGATTCTTTTCAGAAAATTTGATCAGGAATTTTGCTGTACCACGAACGGATTTTTACAAGAACTCAATTTAGTACAATATTAAGATTAACACGAACAGAATTGATTTTATTTTAAACACGGGATGTTTATTACGCAGTTAGATTTGCTGCTTTCAATGTTTTAAGGTTTCCGTATTTGATAATCGATATCACACCCGTTTTGTAATGAAAATCTTTTTCGAAATGGATATCATTATGATACCGTTACGTCAAATATAGGCCTAATAAGCAGATTAGGCACGTCCATAAAGTAAGTTTCCCTGGGACCGTTTACAGAAACAAAACACAATTTCATGGAAATATTTATTGCAATGTTTCACAAATTCGCCACCGGAATTGACAATGTCTGTTATAACGTGCATAGGCGTAACCAGGCCGACCATATGGGGGGGGTTATAACATCCGCAGGGTCTGGGGGTATAGAATACCCCCCAGGGAGAGGGGGGTCCGGGGGTCCTCCCCCGGAAAATTTTAAAAATTATGATGCACAGTAACGAGTTTCAAGCTTCCCACGCTTTATATTCGTATTAAGTAGGCCTAATTTATAAGCAGACTTAAAAAATTATACAATTTTAAATTTTTAATCAATGGGGGGGGGGGTTCAAACCCCCAAACCCCCCCCCTCGTTACGCCTCTGATAACGTGGAACCAACTTTTGAATACCAGTGTCGTACCAGTGCGATTTGAACCACTGTGTGACAACCATTTCCTCTTCTCTGTCATTCCCTATCATTTCTTGAGGTACAGGAAAATATGGATATCACTTGGAGCGAGGTTCGGGCTATAAGGTGGATGCTTAAACTCTTCCCAGCTTCTGCGGGGGACTTGTTGGGAGGTGTTTAAAAATCCACTCTTCAGCCCGAATCTCGCTCCCAGTGAATTCCATCTTTTTCTACACCTCAAGAAATGACAGAGAATGAAAGAGGTAGAGATGGTTGTCACACAGTGGTTCAAATCCCAGGCGGCAGACTTCTACTGACACAAGCATTAAAAAGTTGGTCTCACGGTATGGCAAATGTCTCAATTCCGGTGGCAAATATGTTGACCAGTAGCCGAACACTTGCTGCATCTGTTGCAATATATATTTTAATGAGATTATGTTTTGTTTATGTAAACGGTCCCAGGGAAATTTACTTTCTGGACGCGCCTCGTTGTATGGTCGAACAACAAAATTCATAATTAAATTGCAGTGTAACTTATTAATACGTGCAAACAGTTTAAGTAAAATAACCAAACAAATTCGCTTGAAGAGAATTATGGATTATTGAAACGTCAGCCACTTACTTGTCTCTGGTAAACACATGTTACGTAACAGTTCAAGCTGCTAGTGACCTCCAAAACGTTTGTCCTCGCAATTTGCAAGCTGAACATTACAGCACAACTTGCTATTTTACTCAGTTTTAAGAGGAAGGTCCTACGAAAATCAAATTTCTATTTTTTTGTGCGCCTAGGAGATATTTTATTATGAACATGTTCACATGCCGTAAATATCAGGATTAATAAACTGATTTTGGTTTCAGGGCCCCCTTAATAATTAACCTCATTAAAGAAAAGAACAAGGAGTGATAACTTCAATATTATTCTATACAACGCCGAAATATTTTCCCTGCATATAGAGGGGACATAGACAAGCAATTTTCATTAGGAGATGTATGCTCTTTGGATTAAATTTTTCTTATTATAGCATAAAATATCCGGCATGGCCGCCACTGACTTCTAATATTTGAAATGATGCAAAACAAAGGAACTTCGTTGTTAACACTGGAGTTATGAATACAAAAAAAACTAACGCAGAGGCGGCCAGTCATGTGATTAGTCTGTAAATTTTGAGGATTATGAAAACTTTAAATTATGATACAGCTATGTATGAATGATTAAGAATCAGATTCCCTGATCCTGGTCCCTACAACGGAGTGGGTAAAACTCATGAGAAAGAAGAAGAAGAATAAGAAGTAAGTGAATAGTTTATTTTTGAGATGATAATGACATGTGACGTGCTGAAAACAATAAGTGATGTAACAACGTTATTACATGGGACAAAAATGTTCCTCTAATTGTTTTGAGTTGTGTATCCTGTACTTATATGAAGGTCATTGAGGTAAAAAAGTGTCAGTGAAATCAGACTGATTCCTAGTATTATCTTGTACTATGCATCTACCGCTTTTATTTTCGGGAGCCCCATTAAATATTTCCGAAATATTTGGGATCAGTCATTTGAAAAAGATCAGATGTCCATTTTTCTTTACAAGTTGCTTCTCCATAAATTAATTTAGTTTAAAGCAATGTAGCCACCTTAATTAACGAGAAAAATTGGTTTCATATGTTTTTACATAAACAGACAATTTTTCATCAATTTTAGGCCCATGTACTACCGTGAAAAACAGTTATTTACGATGTAAGGCAGTTGTATACAACTAACAGGCGAACACGACGTAAAAGTTTCTGATTATCATAAAGAAACATGTTGGCTTAAATGTTTTGTATTATGGCCAGATATATGCTTAAACCGATGTTAAAGTTGGTGTGACTAGTCAATGACATCTGGATTTTGTTTATAGATTGCCATGACGATTTTGGCGTTCTAGGTCGATAAAACGGCATTTTATGCAATTTTAGCGGCTTAGGTCGCAATTTTTCGGCGTCTTACCAGTCGACAACAAGCTGTTTTAGGGAGCTTTTGCTAAAACAATGTTTACGATTCAAATTAACACAAAATATGTACTTTATAGTTTATACGACGTTGCTAAGGAATTTTAGTATACAACAATAAAGTTTAAACTTTTGCTACAGGGTCAACAGAATGACTACTTTTGCAACAATGATAGACAAAATTAGTGTTGAGAAGCGTGGTTTCAACATGCACAAGCTTCTTAAGAATGGATTAGGTGTTATTAGCAGCCAATAAAGTGAGGTTATTTCTGTCGTCGAAACTAGAGCACGGTGCTTCTACACTGCTTTAAACTTCTCTCAGACAACGGACGACTCTTGGAGAGTCAAGCAAGCTTCCCTGGATATCAAATCTATCAGAATTTCATTACGATCGTCTTTGAAGTTAGAACAAGGACAGAGACAGGCCACTTTCAAGGTGCAAGTTGACCCGCTGTACTGCGCATGCTCCGTGCGAGTTAATTTTCGTAATTATTTGTATCGTGACATCGCGTGGCAAACACACGTCAAGAAGTTGTTCACTTGATATTTTTATCTACAGATACAACATTCATGTGACGCTTTGAAGGATAACAAAAGAAGATAAGACTGCGTGAAGAATGAAGGTATTCGGTAAAGCCAAGAAGCCGGACAATTCCGCATCTTCCTCAGCCCGCACGGTAAGTTTTTTTATTTTTTTTTTATTTTAATAAGGTCATGCCCTAGGCCAAGAAGTTTATTTAAAAAAAATAATTAATGATGCATTCTATTACATGCTAGTGTTAAAACGCGTACAAGACATGAAATAAATAACAGAAAATTGATGAGTTCAATTGCATATTTCGCTAGTTTAGCGATAATGATTCATATTTTTCAGTTTGACATCAAAATATTTTTGCATATTTTATTAATTTTTTGCATATTTCATTAATTTGTCACATTTTAACGGCATATTTTTGACAGATTTTAAATACTGTGCATAGTTTTTCTCAAGCACATATAACATATCTGGCTAAGTGAATGTTTTCAGAATCGACTGTACAATAAGTGACAGTACAAGGCCGTATGTTTTGGGAACTGATTATGTAATATTAAAGTGACGTTTCATTTAATTAATTTTCAATTTATTAAAGTTTGTTACCTTGATCTTGTTTTTTAAAAGTTTTATAATGTAATTTACACAATTTTTATTACTTTTTGTGATTTATAAGGTAATTAAGCTAACAAGAGAACGTCAAGTATTAAAAATTTTTAAATGATAAAGCAAACTTCACCGCTTCCAGAGCATGTTTTACAAATTTTAAAGCATACTTGCATGCATATTTTGGTTGTGCGTGGCATTTAAGTTATAAAATCCCAAGATTTTAGTGAGAAACCCACTGGTAATTTAACCTGTAACAAAGGGCAGAAATCACCAATAAAAATAATGATCTATATGAACATTTCTTCAGCTGTGTTTATACTCCTTTTAGCTGCGAGGCCATATCAGGAGTTCGGGCTCTGTGCCTTTACAGTAGGGTAGGCCATGGAACTATTGATTGTTTCTATATTATTGGTGTATTTTTATGGAGATATTAATTTAAATGGATATGATATAGGATGAAACGGCGAGGATGATTCATGGTATATAAAATATCCAATTCGTCATTTGCCTTTACGACTGGGGAAACCATGAAAAAAGCCATGTCAAATTTGCCGGCCACAGGATTTGAACTTGATACCTCCCGAATGCGAGTCCAAGACGTTACCATCTCAGCCACCTCGCTTAATTTTATTATATTTGCTTTGTATTAAATTTGTCAGACTATTGTCACATTACTATTTTATTAAGTAAATATTCTGTATGAATGTACTGTAACTTAGAAATTTAGAAGTAACTTATAATAAAATAAAGCTAATGGTACATTTCAGGATGAAGACTATATTAGGGAGACAGTAGAAGTTTTGAACAAGTCATGGGACATTCTAAACTCTGCAGACAACTGGAAGATGGAGAAAGAGACTCCAGATGGTGATATTGTTCACAGCAAACATGTCGATGGAATGGGCAGAGTCTTCCGATTAACTGTAAGTTTATGGTTACAATACAAGAAATATTATTTATTAATAATAATAATAATAATAATAATAATACCCTACTTTATGAGATTGTGTGGAGGACGGGAAAGTGTCTGTTCGTCTGACTGTCCGTGTGTCTATACGCGCGAAAACTCAAATACGCTTTATCGGATTTTCATGAAACTTGGTATACGCATTTATAATGTCTTTGGCAGGAATCCTATTGATTTTTGACCAGATCGGTTGACTGGTACCGGAGTATCGACTAAAGGTCAAATGCTTTTAAAACAAGAAATCATCACTATACTATAAAGCCGCGTTGCTAATAACTGAGGGCCATGACTACAATGCAGTCACTTGTTTGTAAATGTATTATATCACGCCTTACTTTAGATGTGAGGCATTTGTTGTTAATTTCGTTCTGTTAATATTCTAGTTATCCCACTTATTCCTTCACAAATGCTTATCAAATTTTCTCAAGAAACCGTGGCCTAAAACTCAATCGTTTCTGAAATATGGCCTATTAACTCCACCTAGCACTTTGATTTTATTATTATTATTATTATTATTATTATTATTATTATTATTAAAAGATCGAAACCTGTGAAAATTGTTATTAATTAAGATCCACTTAATTCAATGCATTTGTACTGGAACTGGAACATTTCGGCACATACAGGGTATACAGGCTAATTGAATTTAATTAATTATCGGTATTAGTCTGGACTATGTATAGACCTGGGATTTTAGGCTCTAAAAATTAGTTTTAGGCACCTAACATAGATTTTTAAAACAAGTAAATAGGCTTTTAAAAGAAAAAACAGGCACTTGAAAATATGCTTTAAAAATGTGTAAATAGATAGAAAATAGACTTTAAAATATTACAAAATACACTTAACCTGTAACATGTTTTTTTTTTCTGCAAGAAACGTGGTATAGGCTACCTATTCTTAACATAATTAACTCCAAAATTAGGCATCACGAACTATATTGACTTAAACAGATGTTCTTTCACTGGTGACTTGAAACAGTAGTCCTCCCCCCTTAATCCTCCCCCTCCCCGTCAGTCAGCATTCCTTTGGAATAATCAAGTTTCTGTGAAAAACCCACCTCTGCTGTTCTGGTTTTCATTGAGGGATGTCCATTATAAGATTGTAAAAATTACAAAAGTTGAATTTGATTTTTAATGTACAACATAGGCATTTTAGGCACTAAAATAGTAAAATAGGCTCTAAAGGTTCAAATAGGCATTTTAGGGCAGTATAAAACTCTATAAATGTAAGTGATTTATTATGAACCGTCCATATATTTAAACATTTTCATGTTATTTCATAAGGAACAAAATAGGCATTTGCCTTAAAAAACCAGGTCTAACGATGTACCACGTAAATTGAGTCTCGTGTTGTTGGGTAAATTTACTGTTTCAATTTTTTTAAAACACAATGGAATCTCGGTAATCCGAACCCCATTAATCCGAAATTTCGAATAGTCGAAACAAAATATTTTAATTTAAAAAGAATTAAAAATAACAATTAAGAATCAGAAACAAAGCTAATGTTACGTAAGTTAAAAGAAACATGAATATTGATATTTAAGAATGAATACAGCATCTTAATTAGTTGGAAACAAAACCGGTTATCTTTTGAAGTATAACCTGCTTGACAATGGGATGTTGCGCTACCCTCAGCTTGTTTGCCTATGGTTCCACTAAACATGCAAATCACTGCAAGTGTTTCTGAACTCTTTTACAGAGCATCCAGAGTCAATACTCGACTGCATTTGATTTATCAAGAATATCCCTAATTATCCTAATTTTCCGGCAATTAAGTGAGAACTTAAGTGTAGACTCAAATCAGGAAATGCTTGTTTTTATGCAGTTCAGAAACTTTTATCTTCTCGTCTTCTGTAAAGAAATCTAAAAATCGAAATTTATAAGACTATTATCCTGCCAGCTGTATTATATGGATGTGAGACATGGTCGCTTACTCTTCGGAAAGAAATGATCTGAGTGTGTTCGAAAACAGGGGCTTAGGAAAATATTTGGTCCCAAGAGGGATGAAAATGGGGACTGGAGAAAACTGCATAATGACGAGCTTCATGACCTGTACGCTTCACCGGATATAGTAAGTGTAATTAAATCGCGGAGGATAAAATGGGCTGGACATGTTGCGCGCATAGGGGAGGAAAGAAATATCTCAAGAATATTGACTTGTAGACTCGAAGGGAAAAGACCACCTGGGAGACCTATAGACGTAGGCGGGAGGACAATATTATATTAGGATAGATTCAAGAGAACTAGGATTTGAGAGGGATGATTGGATAGAGTTAGCACAGAATAGGGTTGAACGGCGGGCTCAGGCAAGCGCGGCAATGATCCTTCGGGTTCCATAAAATAGATAATATTCCTTTAGCTTGCTTAGGAATTGTCTACTGCCATTGAGTAAGTAGGCTAATCCTAATTTTCTGGAGTCTGAACAGAGGTCAGCCCCAATTAGTTCAGATTCCCAAGGTTCCACTGTCTGGACTAAAAATTCCTTTTACATTCTGTAGACTAGTAGGGGAAAATGGAACATGCTCTTTTGCCTAAAACACTAATTATGGATTCGTTGTTTCATTACAGGGAGAAGTAAATTTTCCACCAAAGAGGTTACTTCATGAATTGTTTCATAACGTTGAAGATACTCCAAAATGGAATCCTACGATGCTTGTGTCAAAGCGAGTGAAGGTATGTATGATTTTATACGTTAAACAATCAAGTATAAACAGTGGCGCCAACTTTGGAAAACATTACTCTTATCCCTTATTTGGCTCATGAAATGGATTTAATTGTATAAAAAACGATTTTGTTGTTTGTAATTTGATAACAATCATATTTTGTAATTCAACCGCCAGGCAAGTGTCATTTAACCTAGTTCAGGGGTTCTCAAACTTCCTTTAATTGGAGGACTCCTTTAATTATTAAATTAACCATTTGAAATATATTTAATTCAAAACGAAAAGCTATAGGATAGAAAAAGAAAGCAGTCTGTTTGTTTTGATACATTTTTTGTATTTCTAACATTGAATTCAATTGCAAAACGACAGGACTCTTAGTATTAATTATAAAAACTTACCAATGGAACAGTTCTATAGTAAAATACCACTAATTTCAGTGAGAAGGATGGTGTTGTTATTTGCTTTTGACAATCTCTGAAATATTGGGTTTTATTTTTGAAAGTTTCATTCTTAAATCTACTTCAATATTAAAAAATCTCCCCTCAAACCATGCATGCAGACCCCCAGGGGTCTGCGGACCACACTTTGAGAACCCCTGACCTAGTTATGAAATTCTGTAAGGTTTATAATATTATAAAATCTTTTTAGACAAATATAATAATGTGGTACGGCTTGATGCAAAATGTGTTTCTCCAGACTGGAGTTCTACCAATAAATTCTTCACAAGCACTGATGATCTTCATTTTTCCTTAGACCAGTAGCTTTTTCTTTTAAGATTGGAACTCCATCTTTCCTCTGGTATGACTGGTATGACATTCTTTTTAACCAGACATCCAATGTATTGTACTACACTCTTGTCTTATTATCACAATTCTTTGCTTTGTCCATTGATGTCATTCTAGTGATTTTTCACAAGCCTTGTCTAAATTCTATAATTTTTGCTGCCTCTCCTTATGTATATTTAGAATAGTAAATTGATTAACCTTTTCTGAATGGAAAAATTTCTTTAGTCTTTTCAAAGCGTAAAACATATTTCGGCTTGCTTGTGAAAACTGATTGAGAGAGTAAGACTTAAAAATTTAAAGGTTTGATAAATGAGGAATGATTTCAAACGATTTTGAGTGAATTGGAAATAAAGGAGATCGCAGTACATATGCCATGAGTAGTTTCATTTTCGCTGTACAGAGATTTGAAAAAAACCTCAAGATTTAAATAATAGCAAAAAATAATTATTATGATAATAATACATGGCAGATCATTGGGTGCGCTTTAGCCTCAAGGGCCCATATAAGTTGGCGGCACTGAGTATGAACACTTGAAGTGCATTAATAACCTATGTACTGATTTACTGGTACCGATATCTATTATTCAGAGAGTTGAAACTGGATGAGAATAGACAAAACCAGATTTGTTTTTTTATTATCTTTTCCCTATACTATAGGCACAGGAAGTATTGTGTTCAACGATGAAATGGGATGTTTGAGTTTTCAACATTAATACGTTGACGTAAAGCAGAACTAAGGCAAGAAATTACCGACTAAAACTTCTACATCTGCAACTAGTGGAGAAGACACGGTAAATTTTATTTCAAATAATGAATGCATTTGCTATGCTTATTATTTTCAACAGGAGCACAACAAAATGAAACTTATTGCCTTTATTTTGCTTTTGTTATTGGATGACCATTAGCAACTGCTACTGCTACTTTAACTGTCAACACAGTGCCAGAATTTTATTTCATTATATTTTATTAATTTAAGGGAGGAACATATAGCTTTTGGTGATTTCCATAGGTGAGAAATAGGTGAAATTAATTACTTTTTCCTCAGCAATGAAATGCTTTACAGCCTTGCAATCTGCAATAACTCATTATGGACTAATTCTACAATTGCATACTATTTTCAAAATTAATCAAACTATTACAGTTTAGGGTAAGGCGAAATCCAAAAACAGGTGGCCCCTTAAGCTCTGCCCACTCGATATTCACATTTGCACGGACTGTGTGATGCATTTTGTTTCTTAGCGAAGAAGGATGACCAACTGTCCTTGTCTATTGTCGCAAGTGCCTTGTACCCACTGACCATGTATACTGTCGCAAGTGCCTTGTACCCACCTCATTATAATTTCCGCGAGGTTTGTCAGCCTGTCACCAGTCGTCTAGCGATATGACGTCACACCTCTAACGTCCAATCACGAGTTCCTACATAATACGAGGACAGAAGAATTTGTTAGATCGTGGTTTAAAAGAAAGTGCACCATTTTGGGTGGGTTGGGCAGGACACTACTATCCCAAGGTGTGCCCTTGTTTTTGGATTTTCCCCAAGGGTGATTATGATTTCAAAATGACAGCCACGTTTCATGCACTGAAATGCCATTTCCTTGATAATTTCCACAAATATCAATATTTTTAAGTGATTATTTTTCTTTGTATTTGTTAAAAGATAACAAACTTCTAGCACAGTTTGAACTCAAATGTATACCGCCTCTACCTGCAAGTTTAGTAAGAATTTAAATAGAATTTACAGTCAACGTTGATGGCATGATGTGACTTCTACATTGAGGAAGTCATTAAAACTATTAAATCTGGTCAAATAAGATTTAGAACAGACAAGTGTGGTATTATTCATGGTAAGAACACTATCTATAATCATTCATATAATATTAATAGTTTTTTTTTAAATATATAGGCTATTTACATGAAAAAGAAAATCTAAAAAATTTGATTTTAAAAAAATACCTAGGCTAAACTGCAAATATTCCAAAAATTTTTGATGGTGTTTTTCCTATAATGTTTTCAAATAGACAGAAAAAAGAATCATTAAAAAATATTGCTACTTGTGGAAATTATCACAAAAACTACATTATTGTGCATGAAACGTGGCTGCCATTTTGTAACGATAATTACCCATAACTGTAAAAGTTTAGTTAATTATGAAAATAGTATGTAATTGTAAAGGTAGTCAATAAAAAATATGCCAGATTACAAGGTTAAATTCATGGATGAGAAAAAAAATTATGAATTTCACCCAAAGTTGTATGTCTCCCCTTAACATGACTGTGAGCCAGGATCATATTGCTAACTTGGGAGCACTAAATTAGTAAACTAAGATTATGAGATTAATTACAATTCTTATCATCATAAGATTCAGGGATATGATGCTTGGTTCATAATTATTATAGTCCAATATGTCACTTTCTATTGCATTGATAATTTAAGGAAAAAATAAGTACTGTGACCTGCTAAATAGGTATGAGTTTATTGCTTTTGCAGTTGAAACCATGGGGCCTTGGTGTGCTGAGGCTAAGTCATTGATCTCAGATATAGGAAAGAAACTTGCGGCTCAAAACGGAGATTCTCGATCAACAACTTTCCTAAGAGAGAGAATCAGTATTGCTATTCAAAGGGGAAATGCCGCTTGCATTATGGGTACTTTCCCTAAAAATCTTGCACTTGAAGAAATCTTTTACTTTTTTTAATGTCTTAAGATGTATATGGATGGCTGTATTTTACGTGTTACGGAAATAAACTTATTATTACAAATACTGTAGTTATAAAATAAGGGAAAAAAACTTAAGTATAGGCCTACCATTCTGGAAGTACTGAAGGTCCCATATTTGTGTTTTGGCCCTTGGATTACTATTGACAATAATCAGAATGTAATTATTTTATAATGTTATGCAAATCATATGACTTTTTATACAGACTGCATTTACTTCTGATAATATTAATAGTATTTTTTAAAATTCAGCTGTGTTTATACTCCTTTTTAGCTACGAGGCCATATCAGGGGCTCGGAATCTGTGTCTGTACAGTAGGGTAGCCATGGAACAATTGATTGTCAATTATTTTCTATTGTTAGCAGTGGCGGACGCAGAATTTTTTTTCGGGGGGGGGGGGGATTTGAATAGGTAGAAAGAATATTAAAAAATTAACTTACATACATAATTAGTTTATAAAACTGTGCATATATAGCCCCCCCCTGCGTCCGCCACTGATTGTTAGTGCATTTTATGGAGTAAATTTTGAATAGATATTAATTTAAATGGATATGATACAGGATGAAATGGTGAGGATGATTCATGGTATGTAAATATCCAATTGGGTATTTGCCTTTACGACTGGGGAAACTATAAAAAAACCCATGTGAAATTGGCCGGCCATGGGATTTGAACCTGGGACCTCCTGAATGCGAGTCCAAAACGTTACCATCTTGGCCACCTCGCTTGGTAGTATTGCCTTTGTTATACTGCACCTCGAGCTTTAATTTCAGTGGGCAACTCAAATTTTTTGTTTGGCTAGTGTCTTGAAATAATTTCTTGCCCTGCACTAGGGATGGGATATCAGTATTACTCTGACATCGATATTTGAATTCCGATAATATCATGATATTGATATTGCCCTCAATAATATCAATTTTCAAAGTTCAAAAACAATAATAAAGTGGAGTGTGAAAGAAACAAAAATGCACTATTATAACATAGCTATTCATTGATAAAAATAGGTAAAATCAACGTTTTAGACAATGTCAAGTTAAAAACTAATAAAACTATGACATAAGTATAATATTGGAATGATACCACAGCCCAACAAAAAAGAACTTTTTGTTTGGTGTCTCAGATGGATTTCGGCTATACTTAGTGTGCTTATTCCAAATATGTAAACAGTTTTTCTCTACCAGCTCTACTTTTATATAGATTTTATTCGTGAACTCTTAGTCTAGCGAAACAAAATCTTGCTTGATAATATAGCTAGTGAAGGTTCTTGACCATACTTTGGACACGTAGGACGAAAACTGTATGAAGTACAGAAAAACTAAAAGTTGGATTATTTTTTGGCCCACAAATTGACAGCTCATAAGTCATAAACGACCGTTGTGATAATATCAATTTTTTGAAAGACCCCAAGTTATATTGTTATTGTAATGTTAATGTAATGTTAGTGTGTTGCTTTTTTCTTCACATGATTTAGAAGCTACAAATAGGCAGTGTTTTTCTATTTATATCAAACGTAAAACGGGAAAATATGCATACTGGTAATACCATATCTCACAATACTAAAGCTGATAGGCAAAGCTAATGGCACATTTGGCATCAGCAACCTAAATGTACCCAAGAATAAGTATAAATTCTAAGGCACCAAAATGACTGTTGGTCTGTGGAATTCTTTCACACTGGCCGTGTGTAGGCTAAGATGGAAAGGTGAAGTCAAACTGAAAACTTCAATGTCATAGCCCGGATTTGAACCAGAATCTTCGGCTCTCCATGCTGCTGCTCTAACCAATTGAGCTACCATGGCAACATGCCGGTACAATACTAAATTCTCCAACTGACTCACATATTGAATTGAAGGCTATCAATGTTTAATTACATCTATTTTCAGCATTTCGGGTTGTCAATTTGAGTTTTGCTGCCACTAGGGCACCTAGCTCGTCATAAGTAACAACAAGAAGAAGTGATGCCAAACCATTCCCTAAATCGGTAGGCCTATATGGTAAAAATTTGCATTGAACGACAGTAGGTTCGTTCCTAGATCACTCCGAAACCATGAAAACATAGTTCACACATGAATACAATATCAGTTTCCATACGTTGCGCATGTATGTATGCATGAATTATGTGTGAATGGTTTCTGAGTGTTTTAGGAATAAACCTATTATCTTAGTAATACTTCCAATATTATAAAATATCAATAGTTTCTTACCGATATAATACTGTTGTCAATAGGGCCAGGATTTTTAGGTTTTTGTAAACCCTGTTTAGTTTCTTAAGTATATTAAAATAGTTTTATTTTAATTTTTACCATTTATAATGTTTAAGAAGTACAATATACACACTGAAAAAATACGTCATGTTATTTTCACTTAAATTTCCTATTGCTCTAAACCATAGAATTTTAAGAATATTTTTTGCTTGGTTTCAGAACCATCCCTGTCATTTCAAACTTCACCACAAACACAACAAGAACGTTTTTCAATTAACTTTTAGAATACTTCACTATCAAACACTGGAGCAAACACTGTGAATAAACTGCAAGTGTAAGCTTCTTAAGAATGCCTTTAATATTCTTCTAAAGAAACCGGGGATTTTGGTTCACTTAAGATTTCCTTTACCGGGACAAGAGGTTACAAAATGACAAAATTACAAAACACAATGCTATATTTTATGTCACAAAATAATATACTAACAACAATGAGCAAGATGAAAAATATAGGCAGGCATAAGAAGTAATTTTTAATAGAACACTAGTAATTCAATTAATTATTATAATTATTTTATCGTATTTTAATTGAAAGGCAGTTTTAGCCATTTTTAGTTCTTAACGTCTTACTTAGCCATTTTTAGGTTTTATAAGATTGGCCTATGTGATTGCCATGACAATGAAACGGATAATTATGTTAAAATATCACAGCTAGCAAGGAACAAAACAGTTTAAAACCTAAGAATCTGGGCCCTACATTATTCCTAATCAATATTCATATCAATATCAGTGTCAATATTTTACTTCCGATATTCCATCCGTACCTTGCACTATACTATGTTCACACGTTTGTGCTGAAAGTTGTGCATTATTTTCAAGCAGCTTACAATGTATGGTATAATCTGTGCATTTATCAAGTTCATGTATCAGCATGTTGCTGCACTGCTTTTATGTTGGCATGTAGATGAATCCAAGTATGTATTCCTCTTTAATATAAATAAAAACTCACCAGTACTTGATGTTTGCAGCTACTAGATGACACTACGGACATCGTGTACCAAGTATCAGCCCCGGCAGCTGGAGGACTGGTGAGCAGCAGAGACTTTGTAACCACAAGACATTACCAAGTTGTGGATGGTTGTTATATGTCCGGAGGAGGCACTCTCACTCATCCCGACCATCCTGTCAATGAAAAATATGTAAGGTATGAGTACATCTGGTCCATTGATATTAAGATGAAAATAGCATAGGTATTTATAGAAACATTCATGAACCACAGATTATTGTCTCTGTTGGACATTACATGAGAATATTATAGGCTTAGCTCAGTTGGTAGAGCATTGGCGCGAACAGCCAAAGGTCCTGGGTTCAAGTCCCAATGTCGGAGGAATTTTTCTCCTATAATATTCTCATGTAATGTCCAACAGAGACAATAATCTGTGGTTCATGAATGTTTATATATCTGTCTTGAATGTTAACTGTACAAAAGCAGTGGGAGCCCGGTCACAAAAATCACTACTTAGTGTGCCTCACAGTTCTGCATATGACATAACTTGTCTGTTCGTGAGGTAGACCATTAGGGCAATCAGTTACAGGAGAGAGGTTTCATCTGGTGCTGTGAATTGAACTCCGGCTTAGCTCAGTTGGTAGAGCAATGGTGCGAATAGCCAAAGGTCCTGGGTTCAAGTCCTAATGTCGGAGGAATTTTTCTCCTATAATATTCTCATAGCATAGGTATTGTTGGTGCCATTTTAAGAAGACCTCGTCCCAAACCATCATCTATCTACAAAAGAATATAATAGCATTGTTCTCTAATCCGAAATTCTGCACCAACATTGATACCGACAAAGAACAGGCGATCTACTAGTCATGTGGGTTTCCTCAATGTTGCTGCTGTCATTCACTATTTCTTAAGTGAAGTAAATGCTGCGGTATGTATTTGACAACATTGTATTGGACTGCAGACAAGTGCGAATACACCTTCTACAATTCTATTCACTGATTGACAGGTTGAAAAGGATTAGAGTGGCAGCAGATAGAGGCAGTTCTTGGAAAAAGAGTCTTTAAGAAGTGGCACCCACAATACAAACACTTGTTCTTCACAGAAAGCAAAATGAGAATTTTTTTCACGAAAAATCACAAATACAATTTAAAAATGCAGAAATTAACCTTTCAGAAAAATTGAAAAATACAGTCAAACCTTCCTAAAGCGGTCACCAGTCACTCTTCCAAAAAATAGCCATTGGTGCAGGTGACCTTTAAATTAAGGTTATGAAATTTTTTAAATTGATGACGAGGTCTGTTCATCAAATGGTAGTCGCCTGACTATCCTATTCCCCAAACGCAAATGCCTTTTAAAATACCTAATAAGCGAAGTTGTGTGAATTTTCTATACTGTTATTTTGATACAGTATCTTATGTAATGTCACAGGAGGTACTTAAAAAGCAGTTTTATGTCCAGCCATTTCCATGCCACATAAAACTACATATGCTAAAATTATAGCCAAGGACCAATTTGTTTTTCCCTTAAAAGATCATTGCCTTTAAATATCCCATGGATCTCAAAGGATAAAATTCACTTATATACCAAACATATGATACAAAACAATAACATTTAAATACATGATGGATAGCTAAACATATCAGTGATTTCTAGAAAATAATGTGTTTTGTAACAATTTTATCTCCACAGATGTTGCATTTCAAGTACATGTCTGTAAGTTTATGAGCCTTTAATGAAAAGCTCAACAAACTTAGTTAAATGTAAATATGACCCTAGTTTAACTACAGTCAAACCTCTGTACAACATAGATTGATATAACGATAAATCCGCATTTAACGATATTATTCTTTGGTCCTCACAAATTTCCTATCTTATATAATGTTAAATATAACGTTAAATTTCAGCACTTAAAACACTATTTCCTTTATCTAAGAGATATTTGAGACAAGTGAAGAAATTTAAAATATTGAAGCTGGGGTACACATGTGGAGGATTATAGTAAAAAACAAGGATTTTCTTAAGTTAACATTCTTATAACAGTATACCCGCAGTCTACAATGGATTTGAACGTAATATTACTGCTCTGGTGATTGTAATACAGTGATCTCTCTTAATTCATTTAAACATTACTAGATGGTACCATTTCCTGTTGGTTTAAATAAAGTTGATACTACATGATCGATTGAAAGCAACAAAGCCCACAGTTAAGTATTCATTTGTTTTATCGAAAAATGCTATGGAAAAAATAGGAGCGTTTAGAAAGTTAAATAAGTTTTTGATGAGACTGGCGACAGACGCAGGGATATTTTTTAAAACAGCAGCCGTGATCTTGCTCTATCAGCTGATGAAGAAAAAAAGTCAATTTCACACCAATATTGTGAAAATTGGCATACATACATTTTCAAGTTCCCCAAATAAAAAAAGTGTTGCAATATTTTCTTTAGCTCAAACCACATTCATTTTGTGGCCTCTTAAATGCAACATAAATTGTGTAAATCGATCCGTGCACAGGGAAGGATCAGAAACTAAGACTTCAACATGGTGTTAAGGAACATGTTTTGTTTGTTTCAGAGGTGAGAGTAGAGGGGGATGCTGGGTAGCTCGCCCCATTCCTGGAGTGGCAGATCGCTGCACGTTCCAATGGCTTATGAACATGCGACTGAACGGCTGGATTCCACAGTACGTAACAGACCTTGCTGTCACAGATGCAATGCTCGACTTCATCAAGTATGTTAGAGCTTATGGGGAAGAAATTATCAAATCTGGACTAATGGGAGAATGTTCGCAAGAGAAATAACATTTTATATTATGTTAATGTTTGTGTTGAAAGTATTTCTAAATAAATCTTTGTATGTTTTAGTAAGAGAGCTATTTTTTAGAATATTTTCCTGAATACCCACTCACTCCTTTTCCTACTCGTGTCATATCAACCACGGTTACCATGGGCAGCACCATGCATGAAAATTATATGAGGGGAGAAATGAAGTGAGCCAGAATTGAACCCAAGTCCTTTTGCTAAGTGCCATGTCAACAAAATCGATCTGCAAGTGCGAGTTCAGCCATTGCCATCCGTTGTTGCATTGTTATTTACTTGCTTTTCTTATTGCTTAACTGTTAAGAAGTTAAAAATTCAATTCTTCTTAAATTAAGTCTTAGAATACATTCTGAAATCATTTGTTATCATTTATGTAGCCTATGTTGGCTGCGGTGGTCTAGAGGTAGCATGCCCGTCTCTAGAACCGAAGGTTGCAGGATCAATCCAGGCTGCAGTCGATGATTTTTCAGGACATAAAAATCCTGGACATGGAGTCCTCCGGGAGGTACTTTAGGCTGGGGGGGCCCCATGACATGTAAAAGAACGTCAAGCCTCAATTAGAGCCTCTGGACAAAATTTCTCAGCCCTTTCACATCCAAGTAATACCTTAGTTTCCAGAGGGGGGGGAATGGTAGTATACGCCACAACCGAGTCCCCCACTCCAACTCTCTAACGGGATCCGCCAGGAAAGTAGGGGTTTTGGTTGGGGAGAAACTTAAAATAGTGGAGACATCTAGCTGTGGTGAAATATTATGTATGGTGCAAGGGTAATTTTTCTTTAAAATGTGAAATATTAAGATACATTACCGGCGTTGAGCAGCGGCCGGCAGGTGGAGGGGAAGGCTTGAGGGGTAGCAGCTAGGCGGGGAAAGTGGCCGCGCTGATGGAAGGGGGAGCAGATTGTGGCGCATATTACCATCTTGCCCAGAGGGGGTCTGAGAGGCGATAGGCTTACCACCTGTCCCTCTGCTCTCTCTTGGAAAAGAAGTGTAACAAAATTCACATAGGTAACAGAAACCTCCATTTGGAGGCCCTTTGCCCCAACATAGGGTATATAGGAAAACAGATGTATAGCCTATAGAAGCCTCATTAAACATACGGTATTTTTTCAATTGACACTTTTGGAATTACAAATACAGCAATTCCTTTTCCTTGGAAGAAGATATAAGTAAGCCTACTGTTATAAAACAAAACATCTTATAACTACTGGATCCATTAGTTTCATAAGACAACAGGAGTTATTTGTAATTTTTATGCAGTGCTTTACATAATATATAAATGTGTTCCAGTTTACAACAATTTTAGAAGTTTTGCAACATTAACAATGTCAGAACATCAAAGAAATTAAATTCTATAATACACAAAGGTTTCAAATTATATAATGCTTTGCTTCCTCTACATCATGATTCAAAATACACAAGTTCCAGGAACAATGATCCAAACTAAAGCACTGGTTAACACATCCTGAAGTAAACGGACTCTTTTGTGACCCTGTCTGTTTTCGATTACCATAGTGATAAATACAGTACCACTTGGCTTAAAGAAGAATTTGAAAAGAAGCTTCCCTTGCTAGTTCTTTAGGCAATAAAGGTTGTGGAAAAACAAACGGTTGTAAACGGTTGTGTTTTAGAAAAACAAAAACAAATAATTATACAATTTGTGTACTGTCCTGCGCAATTTCGGCAATAAGCAAACCGACTTGCATCAGAAATCTTTGCAAATTTAAACCCTACCTATGTATAAGTTATATATATGAGACCATCCACAAAGTAAGTTTCCCTTGGGCTGTTTACACAAAGAAAACACAATTTCATGGAAATATTTATTGTAACAGATACAGCAAGTGTTCAGCTATTTTTTTTAACAGATTCGCCACCGGAATTGAGACATTTGTCATAATATGGGACAAACTTTTGAATACATGTGCCACAGAAGTTTGCCGCCTGGGATTTGAACCATTGTGTCACAACTTTCTCCGTTTCTCTGTCAATCTCTATCTTTCTCTGTCATTTCTTGAGGAGTAGGAAAAGATGCAAATCACTGGGAGCGATGTCCGAGCTGTAGCGTGGAGGCTTAAACACTCCCCTGCAAGTCTCCTGCAAAAGTTCGGCTAGGAGGTATTTCAACATCCACTCTACAACCCAGACCTCCCTTTCAGTGATATCCATCATTTCTTACACCTCAAGAAATGACAGAGAATGACAGAAGCGGAGATGGTTGTCATACAATCGTTCAAATCCCAGGCAGCAGACTTCTACGACACAAGTGCTCAAGAGCTAGTTCCACGGTATGACAAATGTCTCAATTCTGGTGATGAATATGTTGAAATATAGTTGAACACTTGCTGTATCTGTTGCAATAAATATTTCCATGAAATTGTGTTTTGTTTCTGTAAACAGCCCCAGGGAAACTTACTTTGTGGATGGCCCTCATATATATAACATATTTAAATTATAACATATATATATAACATATATATATTATAACACATATATATTATAACATACATGCTGTACATGGTAGTTTAATAATAATTAAAATGAAGACAATAAGAATATTATGTGACTGCGTTGTCGCAAATCTATTCACCAATAGTGGAAAAGAAAAATGGCCAAGTTCTTATCTGAACTCACAAGTGCAAAGGAACTGAGGTTATTATGTTGAACTTTCTCTGTACTTGGCTACCTAATTAAAGTTGTACTGTTAACTATTTTGATTAATTCTTTATCTTGTAAAGTCTTCTTTATCACTCTAATGATATAGATAACATTACTAAGGTCAAGTATATTATGCCTCTTAGAGAGGAAACCGAGGCGTCTGTTTTTATTATCATTGCTGTGTCAGAGAGAGAGAGAGACTTCCACATCAGAGAAA
This sequence comes from Ectobius pallidus, assembly GCA_964059195.1. Lineage (NCBI taxonomy): Eukaryota > Metazoa > Arthropoda > Insecta > Blattodea > Ectobiidae > Ectobius > Ectobius pallidus. The sequence continues at coordinate 20,005,782 of CAXKWD010000004.1, read as the reverse complement.
TTGGGAAGACTTCAATTCTTGTATGTATCTAAGAATTACTAATGTCTGTACAGACGTCTCTGTTGAAGATCCATTAGAATGACAAAGAAAATAATTCCTCTGATTACTTTAAACTCTGTGGTGCTACATCCCTGTAGGGACTAGGCCTACCATTCAATATCTGGATCATCTACCATAGGCAGATGGCAGGATTGGGGGGCTTGTGGTCAGCAGGCCCACATCCACTGCCGTTAATGATGGTTTCCATGACCGTAGGTGCTAGTTCTCAATCAAGTAGCTCCTCAATTTGTATCACGAGGCTGAGTGCACCTCATTCAGACCACTTTACCTCAGAAATATCTGAGGAGGTACAGGGGATCAAACCCAGGTTTGTGGATCCATAGCCAGTGACACTAACCACAAGACCAAGCAGGCCTAACTTTAAACCCGAAACCTGCAGCTTGCTATGACTAGGTTCTTTCAATTGTGAGAATATTATAGGAGAAAAATTCCTGACACTGGGATTCTAACCTATGACCTTCGGTATTTAGGAATTTCATTTTTCCACTGAGGGTGAAATATTAGTTTTGAAATTACACCACCTTATACCCTCAAGTATGTTGTGATAGAGGATATTTCCAAGGAGAATCTTACGCTGCCAGTATCATTACAATCTTGTTTATTTCTATCTGCATATAACCTGTATATTAATGGTTCAAGTATATATTACACGAAATTACGAAATTACGACTTGAAATATACTTGAACCATTAATATACAGGTTATATGCAGATAGAAATAAACAAGATTGTAATGATACTGGCAGCGTAAGATTCTCCTTGGAAATATCCTCTATCACAACATACTTGAGGGTATAAGGTGGTGTAATTTCAAAACTAACTATGACCTTCGGCTTTCTGTGCTGCTGTTCTACCAACTGAGCTAACCAGAGTTCACTTTACAGCGCCAGATAGAACCTCTCTCCTAAGACAGAGAGTTGTGTGCCTCAGTACTGTAAGGCACACTAATTAGTGCATATGACATAAACTGTCTTTCAGGGTTCATGAAAACCTAAAAATCAAAGCCCAACTTATGACTTTTCGTTCTGGAATTACTGAAAAAGATTACATACAATCATATGGAATAACATCTACATTAGGTGAGAGCAGTTTTCAATATACAATCTTTTGACACAAAATAGTATGCATATGTTTTTTTTAGTGAATTAGCACATAAACTCATTTTTAGTGGTAACTTGACATACAACTTTCTGGCAGTAAAGTGACAGTATTAACTTGTATTATCACTGAACAAAATAGAATACAATAATTCATTCCCACTTTGAAACAAAATGTATTTGCAATATTTCAATTTGGTTATAACTAAAATTTATAAAAATCTTTCATTTAATTCATTTGTCAAATTAGCCTACTGTTTGCAACAGATCTTAGGTTTTTGTTTTGTTTTTGGTTGTGAAGGCACAGAATGGTACTAGTAAATTCAGTAATATCCCTAACTTTGGGTCACTGCCTTCTAAACTGTATTAATCGTGTATACACTGCCTGTCCTATACAGCTAATTTTGCGTACTCGGCGACATTACAGATGGCAGCACCTTTCACACCCAGACTGCTTCTTGTTTTTTGCTACGACATTGTTGATTATGTAGTGCTGTCACCGCTGTCTCATAATCACTGCCTTCTAAACTGTATTACTCCTCGAGACGGCGGTGCTCATAATATAGTCTATCAATGCGTCTAATTAATTTACATTTATTTTAATTATTGCTCCAACATTCCATTTCAAGGTAAGTGTCATATACTGGAATAATATTACGTTCTAAACAAATAACACAAGTATCCGTGTCTGTTTAATGCTTATTTTGATTAGTGATTGCTGCAATCTGGGTGTGAACTGTGTCGCCTCTACTGGATAAATTAGGCAATTTAACAATACTCTGAACTCCATGTTAAAATAAAGCATAGGACAGGCAGTGTAATTCTCGAGACGGCGGTGCTTTGGGTATAATGTAGAAGAATACTGAATTTTTAAATACTATTTTCTTCCATAGATTCTACAAGCAAGATTGAATTGAAAAAAAAAACAGTATTGGAAATAACTGAAGAACAGCTATAAGGAATGAAATTTTTCAGCAGCATTTTTGGTGAAAAGACAACATCTAGCACAACAGAGGAGCAATCTCACTCTAGGGTAAGAATTAAACATATAATACAGTGAATGCCGCTTAATGTAATTGCATTATCAGTCACTTTCATGAAGTCCCGTATGGATAAATACTGATATATTGAAAAAATGCTGTTTATTGTGATCAAATATTTGGTTTATGTTATCAAATTTTCCTCTTTGCACCTTCATTTGCAAGTACTGCATGTCATTAAAATTTTGTTTTTTTAAGGGTTTTGTTTCTAACTCAACTGTATTTGTTGTATTGGAAGTAACAGTACTGTCCTCAGTTATCAGGATAGGGTACGGGGGTATTTGAGGGGTGGCATTTCCTAATTTTATCTTTCAAGCAATAAAACATGTTACCCCTCAGTTTAGCTGCTTTTTATTTGTGAAGATCACAGTGATAACCAGGCTTTAAAACTTAGTGCCTGATAGAATATGTTAACAGCAACCGTACTGTACAGACTTTGCTCGGCGTATGCCCTAGCTACCATATGCTAATTCACGTGATATTAAACAAACCGGAATACAGATATAGGAAGACCACAAAATAACTTCTCATTATCTAAACTCACATTACAAGCATGCAAAACGATACTTTCTCCTGTTTGTGTATAATAGTCCCTCCCAAATGTTTCAATATATGTTTGCATTTTAGAACACTTTACTTTCGGCATGCCGAATACGTATTATTAATTTAAACATGCACAATGACAAGGTACACTGTTGACCAATTTGAGTGGCACCATACTATGAGCGCATTCACTTCTTGGTACTACTATCAATGACTGTCTTATCAGCCTACGCAATCACCCTCCACCCCCTATACTCAGGTTGTTGGTAACCGGAATCAACTCCCTCTGTGGGTTCGGGCACTAAGTTTTAAAGCCTGGTGATGATATGCAGTGATGGCAAGTGTAAAATGAACAGACAGGTATGCAGTGTTCACCACAGGTCAGTAGACTTCCAACAACACTATCAGTATAAATATTGGTTAATGGACTCCCCATTTTTATCTCTCTTAGGCCCAAATATTTTCCTAAGCACCCTGTTTTCAAACACCCTCAGATTATGTTCTTCCCGACCAGTAAGCAGCCTTGTCTCACATCCTTATAATACAACCAGCAGGATAATAGTCTTATAAATCTTTATTTTTAGATTTCTGGACAGAAGATGAGAAGATAAGAGTTTCTGAACTGCATAAAAACAAGCATTAATTATTATTTTATTATTATTATTATTATTATTTCTGTTGTCAGGATGTAGATTTTATAAAACTTGCAAAAGACAGCCGAAACAAGGCATGGGATATAATGTTCTCAGACAATTGGAAGCTGGAGAAGAAATCTTCTGAAGGAGATACAGTTCACAGTAAATACCTGCCAGGGATGGGAAAAATTTTCTTATTAACGGTAAGTTGATATCGTCTCCATTTCAATTAAAGCTGAGTTTTAAAACATACTTAAGAGAACAAAAGATGTTATTTAAAATTCAATATCTACTTTAAAAGTGTCTGCTAGTAATAAAATAACCATTTCATAATTTACATTAATGCTTGAGATGGAGATTTTATATACACAACTTCCCTTAAATCAAGGACAAACCTAAACATGTTTCAAGTGCATATACTATATGGAGTGTAACTAAAGATGAGTTCTGATTCAGATTAGATCTTGATCTGAGTGAAGATCTGTATATAAAATCTATAACTCAAGCACTAATGTATGGTGAACCTAATGTACATTTAATACCTTCACTAAATAGGCCTACACTTCCTATAAAATTTTAGGCTTGACTCATAACATGTTCTATGCGTTTTTCAGGCAGAAGCTAACTTCCCTGCAAAAAGATTAGCCGAAGTATTATTTCACAAAACAGAAACAACTACAGTTTGGAATAAGTCACTTATTTTGGCAAAAAGAATAAAAGTGAGTAAAAAATGTTTGTCTTAATGTTAATGCTAGTATTAATAAAATCAGGTCAACTGATGTAACAAAGTGCAAGAATGCTTTTGTTTAATCAGTGATAATTGCAATTTTGATAAAGCAGAAAATAAGTTTTTTTAAATTGATTTCCAAGTTAAGCTCCAGAACGTTTCATTAAGTAGGGCTTACGGAAGAACTAAGGTCTAGTTTGACAAGTATATGTGAAGAAATATGTAAGTAGTGTTATTTGTCAAAGCAACGTGTATTGCAACTTCTAAAGCCATATATGAACACTGTAAAACAATATGTTGCCATGAGAACTGATTTGCATGTAATAAATTCTTTCTAATATATTACCATAAAATAGGCACTAAATTGGACATTACTCTCGTACCAGTCAACCAATTTGGTCCAATATCAATAGGCTTCTTCCCATGGACGTTATAAATGTGTATACCAAGTTTCATGAAAATCTGAGAAAGCATATTTGAGTTATCACACATACAGACAGACAGACAGGCATTTTCCCGTCCCCCACAAAATCTCATAAAGTACCATTCTTGCACTTATTAACATCATCAATCCCTTTATTCTAAAGAAGAATGGACTTCTACAGTGATGAATGGCAACACAGCTGAAGGTATATATTGTATCTACTTAATTAAGTGCATGATTGACTAATAGACTAGACTAATAAACTGCAGCGCTGTCTTATTATACCTAAGAAAACGAGTGCTAAAGTTATAGAAAAGGACACAGTGCTTTTGATACACAAATTAGGACCTAGAGAGGCTCTATTGAATTAGTTGAAGGCTCTTCTCAAGTTGAACATTGGACGGATGATGAATGTAAGAAACATGCTATGATAGTGGGAATGAAAGTCGATGGTAAAAATAATTCTGTTAAGACATCTGGTGTTCCTAAACTTGTGCCTTTACATGGCACTGGAAACTAAGCTGGAAACAGTTACAGATTTTCTAAAGCCGCATTTTTTTGAAGTTGTTAACTCGAGACAACGTGACGAGTATTCATAAATTAAAATTAGTTTTAATGAAGAACATCTTCAGTCGGCTTTAGACCCCAGTGTATGGCCAAGAATCACTTTCATTAGACTTTTTTTTTTCATTCATACAAAGCAGAGAATCAATACAAGTTAAAGATATTCCCTGAAAGTATTCAATCTTCAGATAGGCCTGAAGTAATTAAAGCTTTAAGCTGAATTTCCATTCCATAGTGAACTAACTAAATGAATCTGATATTCTCTTAAATAGTGTGCCAATGAACACTTGCTAAATAATTGTAATTATAAATATGAAAAGTCTGCGGTAGCTGAACTTAAAGACAATATCACTAGAGAAATTAACTCTTATTTCAGAAGCTGAACTTATCAGCGTGCAAGAAAATTTCCTGAAAAGATGCCAGTGTTGTGTGGATGCAAGAGGAGGACATTTCCAACATCTCTTGTGAAAAGGGATGTGGTTATTTTCATTTTAATTCGAACTGTAAACTTGAGAACCTGAATCGTTACACTGTTAGGGGCTTTATTTGCATAGATATTTCACCCGATCGCTCGGGAGTTAGAGCTGTGGCCACTGCATCGCAGAAACCCGCATTATTGGTCAACTCTTGCGTGGAACATACTGTATAAACTGATACAACTTCTTTATGCAAAGAATAATAAATATTCTATGTACAGTGGCTTGATGATTCTACGGATCTTATACACCACGTATCAGCCCCAGCAGCAGGTGGACTTGTAAGCAGTCGAGACTTTGTGTCAGTCAGACACTTCGGTAGGAGAAATGAAGGTTACTTCTGTGCTGGTGAATCAGTTGATCATCCTGATTACCCACCTCACAGTAATTATGTAAGGTATGTACAAGCAGACAAATAAAATTGTACACATATAACAAGTGCTGATTTTCTAGAAATAAGTTAATACTTTCATCATCAAGAAAGAGGTTACTTCCAAAGGCAAATTCTGTTAGAAATCTGATGATGTGTTTTAGTTTGTCCAAAACAGGAACTTGAATATACGATAATACACTAAACAACAGAATAAAATAAAATAAAATAAAATAAAATAATACATAACTGTACCAATCATCTTGTGAAGATAGATATATGCATATGCATTCATGAACCACAGATTATTGTGTCTATTATCATGTAATGTCCATCAGAGACAATGATCTGTGGTTCAGGAATGCATATGCATATATCTATCTTGAATGTTACAATAACAGTGGAACCCCAATCACAAAAAATCACTAATTAGTGTGCCTCACAGTACTGCTTATGACATAACTTGTCTGTCAGTGAGGCAGACCATTAAGGGCAATCAATCATAGGAGAGAGATTCCATCTGGCTAAGCTCAGTTGGTAGAGCATTGGCACGGATAGCCAAAGGTCCTGGGTTCAAATCCAAGTGTCAGAGGAATTTTTCTCCTGTAATATTATCACATCTTGTAAATTCTCTGCAACTTTTGCACCCTGGGTTTTTGTTCCTGACATAATTAGGCATTCATTTTTTCAACATAAATCTTTTTTGCAATCAGGGCAGTAGCTATTGGTTTCTGAATTATTATTCCTGGAAGAAGGCATCCTGATTTAGTGACTACAATTATTTCAAGCTATGACTGTTTCACAGTTATTGTCAGTCATCTTCAACTTTTTGTTCACAACGATAGAAAGAAATGTATACATAATCAATAAGAATATTCTTCTTCACACATATTTTGTAAGTCAAAACTTACCAAAAGGACAATCGTTTCGGTGAGTGACTTCTCACCATCATCAGCTGTTCCTTGTACCTTATATTTAAGTTTCTTTTTGTTACATTAAAACATTAAATACCAACAAATAGAAAAATCTGCAGTGGCTCATCATTTCTGGTCTACAGGTCATAATTTCAATAGTGAGGCAAAATTACTGAAAAATGTTCAACAACCATTGGATTTAGCGGTGTGGGAAAAAGTATACATACAGAAAAGTAGAGACAGACTTATGAATTTTGACATCCCAAAGGACAATGACCTCATTTCTAAATTTCTACTACATGGAGGACATCTGGTGGATAAAGAAGGAAACACGACAGTTGAGAACAGCTGATGATGGTGAGAAGTCACTCACCGAAACGATCGTCCTTTTGGTAAGTTTTGACTTACAAAATATGTGTGAAGAAGAATATTCTTATTGATTATGTATAATATACACTTCACAATGTTTTCCCGATTAATTTAATAAAAAAAAAGAAAGAAATGTGTTATTTTCCAATTCACTAAGAATTATAATCAAATTGAACTGAATCTTGTTGATCATACTGATACATTACACAGTCCATGGAAGTTCAGATTAATATTAAGATATGTGATTCTGAAAATAATGTCATGCCGCCATGAAAGCAAAGGTTATATAGGTCATGGGCCTATATATTATTAATTATATTTAAGGTCAGAGTAAAACTATAATGGTATGCTTACCAGTGTATTCCCCCTGAAAACAACACAAAAAACTGAGCTTCAATACTGTGAAATGCTGTATATTTCTAGGAATTATTACCGGTATCCTCTTATTTTTGGCTCATTTCTAATTTCTAATGAGCAGCACTGCACAAAACAATGCAGGTACAGTAAAACTTTGTTAATCTCGACCTTGTTAAAACAGATTTTGCTTAATTCAGACAAGCATCCTAAAATAATAATAAAAAAATTAAATATTTAATAAAATTCTAACTTTTAATGAAATATAGTATTAAGACAAGATTAAGGAAATTGTCCATTTTATTTTTGCATAGACTGTAAACAAGAAGTTTCTTAAAGGGCTGTCACACTGGATCGATCGAGCGACAGCGACTGACCGACTGATATAACGAACCTATAGACAGCAGTGGTACCAGTCACATAGCACCAGCGATCAACAATGAGCGAGAGGGATCAACTGGTCCATGAAATCAAACCTGTCCGTTTTTCAATCGATGGTCGATGGCAAATGGTGGCAGCACTCGGAAGCTTCGTACCCACCTGAATTTCAGAATTGATGCTGGAAGATTTAACTTACACAATAATGTCGTTTTAGACTCATGTTTGAATGACATAGAATTGCAAAAATCATTTAAGACACTTGAAACGATATCTTCTTATGTAATAAAATTGTACAAATACAAAAATATACATTGAGTTGTAACACCTAGCGGTGGGCGATCGAATTACAACAAACAACAAACCTTTTCACTTGGCCGACTGATGAAGCTTGAAGTAAACAGATGTAGCCTGAGATAGTACGCCTAATATTAAACCCTACATCTCAACACATATAGTATGTATTGTGCAGGAGATAGGCAGACGTAGGCCTCATAAGGTAATATACTTTACCTCTAATATACAGTGATGAGCAGACCTAGTGAAATCATATAGGTACGTAACCTATAATATTTCCGTTCATCGATGACGCTCGATGCAGTGTAACAAGGAACAGAAATTTAATCGAGAGCGCTTGATGGCAGTCGGTTGGTCTTGATCGATCAATGCTCAATGTGACAGGCCGCTTAGGAATGCATGGAATACCTTTAAGTGATAAAGGAACAATAGGCCACCCTCCTTTGGTCAATCTTGCTGCTACCTGCTATAGGGCTTACAACACTGTCAGAAAGTTTAGTTTAACACTTGTCTTTCTTGTGCTTCTCCCATGGCTGTGGGTTGATCAAGAGTTGAAGCTCAATATTGAAAAATTAGTTTGTTTTTTGTATATTATTCAATCTTTCATATTGTTTTACTATTATTTTTACAACCACCAACTTGAAAAGCTAAACACTGAAAGTAAATTATAAATAAAGATAAATGCCATTTATGTAAAAACAAGACAGGACTTTTTAAATATTTTGCTGTTAAAAAAATGATTTCAAAAACATCTAGTGGCTAAATTAATAAATGAAGGTGAAGCTGCGGTACCTGCTATTATCAAAATATTTATGTAAATGAGAAAAGTGTCTTGTCCAAGCTTATTATAGAAAAAAATTATGCGAGTGCATCATATAAGAAAATAACAACTGTGAATAATTGAACTATGTTTCAGGGGTGAAAATGGACCAGGGGGATGGATAATCGAACCCATACCTGGTGTTTCAGATCGCTGCAAGTTCCAGTGGCTTATCAACAGCAGATTGAATGGTTGGCTTCCACAGTATTTGGTGGATATGGCCTTCACAAATGTGTTGCTCGACTATATGAAGTACGTTCGAAGTTATGGTGAAAAACTCAGGAATGAAGGACTCATGGACTAGTGACACTAATTATGTATGGCCAGTGAGGGAATTGATGCGATATGCACTGGTATGAAATACCATCACTGGTTTTAAAGGTCCAATGACATACCAGCACTAGTTTCAATGGTTAAATAGTGTACATCACTGAAAATCAGTATCTATTTAATATAAATTGTTAATGTCCTTTGAGTCGTAATATAATAATTACTTTTGATGATTATTCATCCACTCGTATGCTTTCATTGGTAGCCATTGTCACTATAGAAGGCTCTGACGATAACTTGTGATGGTCTTTGTTCCATCTTAATGACTATACCACTAAATTAGATGTTTTAAAAATATTTCTTGGTAACAAAATGTTGTAAATTTTATATTGTTTAAATAGGACTAAAATACTTTTAAAATATCTTTATTGAAATAAATAAACTAAAATCCATTGTGCTACATCCCTGAAGGGACTAGGCCTACAAACCGACCGTGGCTCATCTACCATAGACAGATGGTAGGACTGGGGGCATGTGGTCAGCATGCCAATACCCACGGCTGTTATTGGTGGTTTCTGTAGCTGAGAAATAAATAAAGGACTGTCAATCGATAGTACAACATGTTCTAGTCTTGTATTGTGCTCCTGATTGGCGATCATCTATAAAGCGAGGTTGATTACTCATGGAGAAAGTTAATTAAAAAGTGCAAGTGCATATCACATATCCTGCATATCATATAATTATTATGTTGTAAGGGAGGCAATGTGCTTTTTTAAATTGAGGTATGATAGGGAAAAATTTTGGGATAGCATACAGCCTCTGGATTTTCCCCACTTCCTTCACTGTGTATAACTACGAGGGCTATTTTTTTTTCAAGGTCCGATCGGTCGCGAAATGAAAACCACAGTGAAAATAAAAACTGTTTGATTTGGAACATTTATGTACACCTTCTAGCTTCTTCTCTACATAGTCGCTCTCCGATTGAGACATTTGTCGAAGCGTGGTGCAACTTTCAAGTACCCTCTTCATAGAAGCTTGCCGCCAGCGTATTGAGAAGGGTTTTCATGATATTTTGAAGGGTTTTGAAATTCTTCGTTGATGTAGAAGCTCTGTCCTCCCAGATCTTTCTTCAGCTGCCGAAAAAGATGAAAGACATGTGGCACGGGAACAAGTTTTGAAAATCCATCGTGACAGGGGATGAAACATGGATTCATTACGACAATCCAAAATCAAAAGAACAATCCAAACAATGAATGCACACAAATTTCCCGAACAAACCCAAGATCTGGCTTCCACACCAACGAAGAATTTCAAAACACTTCAAAATATCGTGAAGACCCTTCTCAATACGTTGGCGGCAAGCTTCTATGAAGAGGGTACTTCAAAGTTGCACCACGCTTCAAAAAAGTCTCAATCGGAGAGTGACTATGTAGAGAAGTAGCTAGAAGGTGTAATTAATGTTCCAAATAAAACAGTTTTGATTTTCACTGTGGTTTTCATTTCGCGACCAATCGGACCTTGAAAAAAAATAGCCCTCGTAATATCTAATCTACGCTAAACAACATCTGAAATGCATAGGGAAGGGCAGTAAATCAGAGATAAGGGACATAAGCTGTGTAAAAATGGAAGAGAGGTGATTGGGAGTGTACATTATACATTAAAAGAGTGTATTTAATTACTTAGCTAAATGTCTGGTTTTCCTGGGCATTTCTTAAAAGTATGAAATGCAAAAGATTCACAAGGGGTTATTCGTTAAATCATTAGGTATTCTCTTTATCAGTCATTACAACAGGTGTCAGATAGGAATAGCTTTATAAATATTTCCAGCTCTCAACAGATGTACAGACTACCTGTTTTTTCTCAAGCTTTTTAATATTTCAGGTGTTAATTGTGTTCTCATTTGAGATTCACTATCACACTTTTTAATTTAATAACAGATGAAAACATGACAGAACGTATATTGGGCATGTTGATTTAACTTCATGACACATATGCAATCCACATTTCTATTATCCAGAAACATGAGTGGGATGGTGATCCGACCAACGGCTGCTTAAAAACCCCCTTTAATCATAATGTGTTTAATTTTCCAAGCGTGACTATGCGAAACAATAAACAATACAATATATGAGTATAATTTGACCCTGAAGCCTTATCCACATATGTAAGACCTTCCCTTTGGGGTTATATTATAGCCATAGTGATTTCTTAAAATTCATTTCAGATTGTGTGTTTCATAAAGGAAAGAAATCTGGTTCTGAACAGAGTAAAAAAATTAGAGCAATTCTTTTATGCGAGTCTGCTAGAGAAGTAGTGCAGCTTTCCAGTACTGACCACCAAAACCATGAAAAATAATAAGTACCATACATTGTATGTTAATAAGAATATTCTTGCTGACAAGAGTTACCAGTGAACATTTTTTGTAATAATAAAAAATTAAAATCTTTCAAAATGCAAATAAATATTACTAGTATGGAATAAAAAGGCTATCTTTAGTTTGTGCATTTTTTATTTATATTTTTAGTACATATTTGCATGCATATTTCCAAAATATTTAGTTCATATAAATCTGTACGTAAGTGTGCAAATGTGTTTTTATCATTAAGGACTACAGTATTATTTGTGACTACAACATAAATTTTGCCTTGTAACTTGTAATTATTTGTGATTGTTTATCGATTTATAATTCAAAAGAATTTGCAATTTAATTCAGCACCACCAGTTTGTACAGTGAGGTGTACAAAAGTTAGCAGTGAATAGGTTAAATAGTTTCATTTCAAATCTGTATGGTAGAACAAGATTTGTTTTATTCATTTAGTTATGTTTACTACATAAAACAATATAATTAAGAATAAAATTATGTAATTCATGTAATTTATGAAAAACCGATGCCAGTGTTAATAAATATATACAGTGGTACCTCGAGATACGAGTGCCCTAACATACGAGTTATTTGAGAAACGAGTTGTCGAGCGAGTGAAGTTTTGTTTTGAAATACGAGCAACATTTGAGATACGAGGAACGGCCAGCTGCGACGTTGCACATGGCCCACCAGTTTACTGCGCCTGCGCCTCGTGCGTCTCACGCATTATCCCACGTATTCCCCCAGTGTGCTTGTTTACCTTGCTGTCGGAGCATCTTTGCTAAGTTTTTCCAGGGCTTTGCGCTTTTTGTGCGTTTACATACTTTATCACATTTCCTTTTATAACCATGGGTCCGAAGAAAGTGTAACAAATATGTATGTACACTTCATAAAACCAGTTTTTTTTTGCTTTACATTCTCTTTTATTGTGTTTTTATACAATATTTGTCATTTATAAATACATTTTTCTTATTACAAAACACGTAACAAAAACAATTGGGGGTAGCATTTTTGGGGCTGGAACGGATTAATGGCATTTCAATTAATTTCAATGCGGAAAATTGCTTTGAGATACGAGCAAATTGACATACGAGCAAGGTTACGGAACGAATTAAACTCGTATCTCGAGGTATCACTGTAGTTTCAATTATTTTTCTTTTAAATAAATTATTTAAATAAATCGTCTAGCAGTTGAGTAAATAATTGTGTTCGAACCTGTGGACACCTGCTGGTACATATAATAACTGGATAGTTCTTTTAAAAGTAGATTATTATGAAAAACTAAAGAGCACTTGCTGTATCTTCTATTCATGTCATCAAATATTACATCAGCTGTGGTTTTTGTGAGGTTTTCATCCACACCTTAATTTTCTTTTTCTCAGGGGAAAAGCACTGTTATAAAAAAGGTGGCAGCTCTTAAATATTGCCAGTTTTCAGCAGTAGGCTAATTTTCTCTCCAATTTTATTATCAAATTACAGGTGAGAGTTTACTTAATGAGATGGTGAATGTTGTAATTATGTTTTTGGAGAGGATGATTAGGCTACGTGTGAAAAAAGTATTTAATAATAAATTGTTAATGGTTGTGTAATAGTAACTGAACTGATTCTGTTTCAGTAATGTTGAGTTATTGTTTAGAGTACAGTTTTTCTAAATGTGAAAGAAATATCTTCAGTTTTAAATTAATTTAACATACTTAATGTTACAAACAACTTTTCAGTGATATTGCATTGCAGATATTCCCATTACATTCCACAAATAATACAGGTCTACAGGAATACAGTCAAACCTCCTCATCCGGGACCTAGCAAATCATGTTGTTATATGAGGGTTATTGTTATATCGCGGGACATCTTAAGGAAACTGCATGCAAAACAAAAAACCAAATTATGTACTTACACAGCCTAATGGAAGAATTTATTTAATATATACTGAAACAAACACAACACTTTCCTCAATTTCTCTTCTCCTCTTAGGAAAGATAGCCAACGTAGATTGTGAAAATCCATTCTTTTTTGCAACTTCTGTCTACTTCAAACCATCATCCAAATCTTTAAACGCCACTAATTTTGTTTTGAGACTTATTAATAATAATAAGTTGATTGCGCAAAAGTGTACAAGATTATGTCACTATGTACAGTCTTCAGTGCTGAGTTTGGTTACACTTTTTGGGCAGCAGGTACAGCTTAGAACATGGTATTTTTCACATCGTCTTCTGCAATATTTGCAAGTACAGTTAACATATACTTTGTGGAAGCTGTTTGTATAGCACAGTTTGTGATGATATCCATGCACTGCCAACCTTGTCACTATGTGTGTCATACATTGGTTTGTGCCCATCCAGTTTTTGTCTCCCATGACACTTGTTGCGTAGAACGACTCCTCTATCTGTCTTTTCTTGTCTAAGTTTTCTGCAAGCAGGTCGTTATACGCACTTGTAGATGGTAAGAGCATCTTGTGTCGGAGATCCTCGATTAGGAAAAGACTGGCGAAGAAAGAGAGCGAAAAGAGAGAGGGAAAACCAGAACAATCACATTGGTTAGTGACCTTGTACACCACCTTCTACTGAGAATTTCTGTCCCGGAATTTCTAAGGTGGCTTAAGGGTTCGCACCAGCTGGGAAGGACACTACCGTCAGCAGGATTAAGTTGCTGATCTAGAATGGCAATTTCACTTCTAAATATGTATCGATATAAAAGGGTGTTCATGAACTACCTTAATCACTATTACAAGAAACAAGTAAAATTATTAAGATAGAAAATTTGCCGGGACCATAGAAAAATGTGGGTTTATCGTTATATCAATCTTCGTTATATGGAGGTTTGACTGTAGTGTTATTTGTAATGGGATTGGGTATGTTCTTTACTAGAGAAATCTTGTCTTCATAGCAACAAACGGCACACAAGAGCTTGGGAAAATGGTGGATCTAAGACAAGCAGATAAAATGAATAAGTATTTGAGGAGGAATGCTACACTGCTGCATATATTTGGTCTTCTTAACAGAAATACTACAAAATGGAAGGAAAATTGTAGAAAATGTTTTACATATGTATTTCTATCTGCTCAAGTCTTCAATGTATTATCTACTGCTGTTGAATTGTATAGAGTTTTAAATGAGCCTGGGATGATGATGGATGGTATTATATGTTTAATTCTTAGTGTAAAGGCTCTCGTAAAAGCAGGTACACTAAAAGCATATGAAACTTCATATGAAGAAGTTATTCAAGAGCTAGAGAAACATAGTTTCATAGATTTTGAACAGTTACTGGATTCAGATAGGGTGGTAGTAGAACATATTATAAATCAGTCAAAGAAATTAGCACACATAATGTGGTGGATGAATGGAATACTGGATGCTTCATGTGTTCTCAACCTAATTCCGCCAACTGAAGAAGAACTCGAGGATCTTTATAGCAGAGCAGCTCCTGACTGGAATTCTCCAACCAACTATGCTGCTCCTTTCAAAAGTTTAAGAAGTACATCTTTTATAACACGTTTATCATACTTTGTTTCCCAGTTTTACCTCATTTTTATACCAAACATTTTGTTCTACTCTTTCTACTGTTTATTGATAATGCATCTGACAATACAGTACACTGTTCTTGTCAGTTCTTTGAAAAATGTTATTCATGTGGAGTCAATTGTACCTTCTAACTCTGGAGGTAAGTTCAATATTACAATATTTACACGGTGTATTCAGATTACACTGAGTTTGCTTCATTGTATTCAGTATGTTTAGACAGAGAGGCATGGGGATGGTGTAATGAATTGAGTTTAATCCACGTTCAGGAACAATACAGTTTGAAAGAGACATCAAATAATGCTCAGTTTGTATTATGAACCATATAGATGCATATGGTCTACTGCTGTGGTGCATGAAAGCATTTGCTCCTCTCATGCAGCGGGCACGGTCGGGCAAGTCACCTAAATGGGGGTTTTTCCTCACCTATGAGACAAATAGGGGTATGTCGTAGCGTAGTGGTTGTGGATCTGCACTACAAACTGGAAGGTCGTGGGTTCGATCCCTAATGAGGTCAGAGTATTTCAATTGGCCTTGAAAATGGCAAAAAAAGAGAGAAAGAAAAAAAAATAGACCGTAAAATGACCAAATATTCTAATCATTATTATCACTTGGGGAATCACCACGTTTCCTAGGATTATTACCCAAAAATGACCTAAAAAAATACCAAAAAACACCCTAAAAATTACTGTTTTATAATCTAGAAGTCACAATCAGAATATCTGCACTACTGGGCAATGTTCATGATGTTCTAGCTAAAAGATGACATTTCTTCAAAATCCGGGCCCTGCTTATAATATGTTACGGTACATGTGTGAGTTTCATGGTCCAGTAATTAGTGCACCCCCTTTTCAGATTGACATGAAAATTAACTGTGGGAGAAAATATAACACATTTTGTACTAAAGTATAGATAACACTGATAGAAATAAATATAACAAAGATCACAACCTTTGTTTTAGAAACAGCAAATAACAGTGGTGGTGATCATGAATACCAAAATATGTCAATGGATCAGTTTCCTGCAGAAGGAATCACAGCTCTAGGCAGGAAAATGACAAAAACAAAAGCCAAAGTATCTCTAAAGGTAGCTACGAAAGGAGTAATACTTGTACAGAAAATCGCTACTGAGCAATCAATGAATAATCTGAAACGATGTATCCAATGACATCAAGGACTTCTTAAGTAAGTACAAGTTATGAATTATAATATAACTTAAACCTTACCGGAGTTATTCAGTATTGAGTTAGAACGTTCTTTAATGTCTACAAGAAAACTCATTCCTCTAAGCAGTTCAAACCAGATACTTGAGATTAATGCATAAATGCTCTACTGAACTATTCTGAAATTTGATGGTGATTGATAATGATTTATTATTATTGTTATCAGAGAATCGATGTGTATTTATGAAGGCTATTTCACACATATGCTGTGTGTTTGATATTAACCAATAACCAATAGCCATTGTACCATGTTGTAAATATTCACGCTTCGCTAATTCATCACTCACATCATCATCATCTACATTTATACCGAAGCCTTGAAACCTAGATAGCAAACTGTACACAAATATTGTCTATGTATTATCTGTATTCTCCCCAGTAGTGTAGCCTCCGGCTGTGGGACTCTGGATCAACTATGGTCAAATAAATAAAAAAAAAATAAACCAATAACGTTTAGCAATTCCTCGGATGTAGACCAATTACAATCATTTACCTTATATTATCCTTCCTTGGACACTTAAGGCATCAACACGCAGTGTTAATATGTCACATGCTCCATTCAGCAGAATGAAAACACTTATAATATCCTTCCTCGGATTGCAAGGATGCAATTTTATCTGATAAAATATCAGCGCGTTATGGACACTTAAGGCATCAAAGCACAGTGATTAATACGTCACATGCTGGCATTCAGCAGAATAAGAACACTTATCTACTCTTATACAATTCAACGGCCCTAAATAGCGTGCTTGCTCGCCCGCTTCGTGAGACATCGGGTATACTCGGCGATGTTCGTCTCTCGCAGTCTAAACTTTCATGACGACTACAAAATTAGGAAGGAAAACAGTTTCTTTATTATATAAGGCCTAAGTGAAATGAACACAATGAACAAATATTCTAATTTTATTTTTACTTACAATTTTGATAGCTCTGAACCACAAACATTTTTAATAATCTATCAGTGTAATTTTCTTAAAAAACCTGGAGTCAATAAATAATGGCGGGCGAAGCCGGGGGCAACAGCTGTAAAATATTGATGGTTTTATCTCTTGAAATATCGCTGATAATAATAATCCAAACAAACCATTCCTTCCCTTGAAACATTATATAATTTCTTAAAATTACACTGAATTGATAAAATAAAATTCACATCATATTCATGTCAATAAACAGCTGAGAAACAATACGTATTATCTGTTCACAGGTTCTTTGGAACTGCATAATCGATTCTCATATAGTTTTCCCAGGGGGCGCTTTCATGTCGTGGAATGTACTCTAAAGCAGGAATTTTAGCTGTTTCATTAATTATTAATTGCTTAGTATATGAATGATTCGCGTGCAAGTGTTAATAAATATAATGCTTTAATAATTATTATACTCTTAATTTTTAATTTTTAAAAGAATTATCGTGGCAAAGCCACAGGCACATCCTAGTTTAATACAACATAACTTGTATTCAAAAATTTCATTTTTCCAACGAGGGTTAGTAACAAATGTTGCTTTAAACCATCTTATTCCTCAATTTCTATTTTATTATTGGATGTTCAATTACGTGAGTCCATTCAATTAATAAACAGAATTTATAATGATCAGCCATTCCATAATTACGGGTGGGACATTCTAGCAAATTATAAAAACTATTTTTGTTTATTACATATCTTAAATAATAAACTAGAATTGGTTCTTCACATCCTGTAAAATTTACAATGCCTTCTCCTCCACACTACAGGCAAAGCATTATTTAAAATTTATTTTAAATATTTTAAATTTGTTTCTCAAAATCTGTTACGGGTGGGACATATTTGGACACTGATTTTAATGATGCAAAACAAAAGTTCATTTTCTGTTCTGCTATTACTGTTAGGGTCTTAATGTTGTTATTAATGAAGGTATGAGGGATTAAATACAAATTATAAACTGTTTCCAGGTTGTCAGAACATTTATTTAACTCATCAATAATAATTTAACAAAACTATCACTGTTACGGGTGGGACAAAAATTCCCTTGTTTGTTATTTTACATAATAATTAACCGCACACATTTTTTTAAGTTAATCTTATACCAAATTGTACTTTAAGATGTATATTTTCTCAAATGAAAATGGACATAGCTGATTACTCTTGACAACTTTGTATTAAAGAATGTTAAAATCATGGTAAAAATGGCAAAAAAAAAAAAGTAACTCAACGCAATAAATAGGTAAACCAACAGATTTTACACATGAAACCACTTCAGATACACCTAAGTCCTTAATATTTAGAGAATTTGAGGTTATAAACTTATTTTTGACCACCCAATTACAATAATTTTATAACTTCTCTCTTTGAGGGAAAAATTCCCATATTTTAAGAAATGGCTGTGATGTTGGCAGTACAATAATTCAATTATGTGAGTCGACTCAATTAATAAACAGAATTTGTAATGATATTGGCAGTACAATAATTTCTCTGGAACATCCAATAATAAAATAGAAATTGAGGGTATAAGATGGTTTAAAGCAACATTTGTTACAACGTAGAGTTTAAAAATACTACTTGGTATTTGCAATTGCAAGAAAATATAGAACAAAATTGTGTGCAATAGCAGACGTCGATGCTACATGATCCAACTTGATGGTCTGTAGAAGTGTGGAAAATTGGATCATAGGACTCTGGCTATCACGTTGGAGTTCAGCTATGTAGCTACCTATAGGTCTATTTGTCAGAAAATCCATCCAATATTTACATTTTTCAGAATGTCATTTTCAGAAATGTACCAAGGGAGAAAAGTGTTAAGCAGGTGAAAAGTCACTAAGATTTTAATTATGCTATAGCTCACAATAGGTCGTATTAACCTATTAACACTATGCTTTGCCTACATTTTAAGTTAAGACTTTACCTCACATGAACTGTAAGGGGGCCAGACAAGATTTCCTAATTTAACTCATGTTCTTAAGTTGAAGTGATGTTTTGATTTTCAGATTATCTGATCAGTTGAATACCATAATACAACCAGTGGTGATAACAGAAGTGCTGCTTGCAGCAATATTAATTGCATCTTTGGGATTTGCCATGTTTGTAAGTTCAAGGTTGTTTATTATAATGAAATGAAATCACTATTTCAATTAAGTGAACACCTCCACGCAATTTATGTTTAATTTCAGGTCTTTATAAAGCCAATTGATGCAGTACAATATATCTCTTTTCTGGCATTTACGGTGGCTGAACTAGGAATTTTCTGCATAGTAGGAAATTCCCTGACTACACAGGTGAGTCTACTACAGGCAGCAGACTCAACATTCACTTGAGTTTGAAACCTTCTAGGGTACTTATCCTGCTAGTTCAATACAGTAATCCCTTCATTAAAGCTAAGTCAAGGTCGAGATAAAATAATATGTACAACCAGTGGCGTACCAACAGAGATGGGGGCCTGGGGCTCCAGAAAACATCTATCAGAAATACTTAACACCTAGGGAAGTTAAAATGACTTTAGTCTGAATCACGCATTCTGAATGTCAAGTCCCAAGTTCAGAATACAGAAATGTCGAATTCTTAAGGGGGGATATACAGCATTCGATGCTGAAAAAATGGTGAAGTTTTTTTTTTCCCCCTTGGCAATGAATTGTTCTGTAGCCTTGTAATCTGGCATTTCTACAATTGCATACTATTTTCAGAATTAATTTAACTATTACAGTTATCGGTTATTATCATTACAAAATGGCAGCCAAATTTTGTGCACTGAAGTGCTGTTTCCCTAATAACTCAAACATTTATTAATATATTGCAGTGACATTTTGCATGAAAATATATTTGATATTTGTAAACAGCACTACCTAGAATCATTGATGTAACTTTAATAGTTTATTAAAATATAGGCCTATATATATTTCTGAAGTATAAATTTGTAAAAAAAATTAACAAGTGATGAATTATTTTTCCAAAATATTTACACTGCAGATAATCCAAAGATTCTAGATTATGCTGTTCATATGGTATTTACAAATATATAGAAAAAATAATCACTCAGAATCACTCAGAAATATTGGTATTTATGAAAATTATTATTTGGCTGCTATTTTGTAATGATAATTACCCGTAACTGTAATAGTTAAAATAATTCTGAAAATAGTATGCAATAGTAGAACTAGTCAATATAGAGCTTGCCATATTGCAAGGCTAAAGAACAAGTCATTGCTGAGAAAAGAAAATAATGAACATCACCTATTTTCAGCATTGAAAGCTGTATATCCCTCTTAATAAAATATGAGTACGGTATCCAGTGACCTCATAAATCTATCCATCTTGTTACCTTGCTTCTGGAATTTCAATAAGAACATTATTTATGCATTGGAAATTGGCCTCTAGCTTGCTTTTATTTTCTTTTATGAATGTTTGTTACATGTCCTGTCAAGAGTCATTCAATTTTACCATAACGCAACAATTTGTTTGCAACTGCTTTCCCTGGTAGAAGAAATCAGGTTTTAAGAGAGGGTTGTTTTTTATTTTATGGATTGCAAACATAGAACTAAAGGCACTAAAGGGCTAAAGTTCCCCAGTCCCCCAGATCAGAATGATTTTTCTTTAATGAAAAATTTTCAACTAAGTTCAATCATAGCCTGCAGGTTCAATTAGTGATAAAAATGCAAGATTGTTTAAAATATTTCACATACAATGTTTGAAATTGTTGAAGGGATTAATAATAGGCCTAATTAGTTTTTGCCGTACATAATAGGAATTCGACATTGATTTCAAATGCATTAGTTTTCAGCGTCGCTTTACATTTGCAGAATCAAGTCCAAATCCATCTGCACAAAGTTTGCTGCAGGATCCATAATGGCATAACATGATAAAATATTCCATAATAGCAATAATTTAAAGCCATCACGGAAGTCGAAACAATTTAGTATGTTTAGTTCTGTATATTACTGCAGTAACAACAAAAAATGCTAATTTCTCCTTCAATCCGTCAATCAATCAGCTGACTGTCTTAATGCCATCTTTTAACTTTCGTTTGCCACACACGATCGCTTTAAAAACACGTGGAACCCAATAAACGCCCATCTGATACAAATTGGCAAGAAGATTGAGTTGTGATTAGACCTACTGGTACGATAACTGTGAATTTTAAAGTTGAATGAAATGCTTTGAATTGTGATGTGTTAAAAATTGAATAGCAAACCTTTATAAACAATAGGTGAGGGGGAAAATTGTGATGATGATATCTGATTTCATGATGACGATAACGATGATAATAATAATTTTAAAGATGTTCGAAAGCTGGACAAGAATAAGTTGAAAAAATTAATTGTGTACAGCTTTTAATAAATTATTTAGCCTATTATCATGTAATTTATAAGTTTTAGCACCCCCAGGTTAAAATCCTGACTGCGCCACTGAATAGCACCGTGCATGAGACCTTTTTTGTTACAAGCTGGACAAACTCATAAATACTTGTAAGAAAGGCAATGTTTTCTAGAGTTCATGGGTGCAATTTTAACTAAATACAGGGCTGGTCATTTTTAAGTGCCAGAATGGTACTTTATGATATTGTGTGGGGGACAGAAAATGTCTGTCCATCTATCCGTGTGTCTGCAAGCACGATAACTCAAATACGCTTTATCGGATTTTCATGAAACTTGGTATACACATTTTTAATGTCCATGGAAGAAGCCTATTGATATTGGACCAAATTGGTTGATCGTTGATCAGTACCAGAGTAATGCTAATTTAGGGTCTATTTTATGGTTATATATTAGACTAATTTAACAAATGCGAATAAAATTTCATGACAATATATTGTTCTACAGTGTTCATCATATACGGTTTTGGAAGTTGTAATACAGTTAGCTATGAGAAATAACACTATCCACATATTCCTTCACGTATGCGTAACAAACTTCAGACCTATGTTCTTCCGTAAGCCCTGCTTAATGAATCAATCTGGAGCTTAACTCGAAAAAAGAATACAAAAATAACTTATTTTCTGCATATGATAATTGCAATTATCACTGATTTAACATAAGCATTCTGGCACTGATTTTTACCTGATTTTTATGATTTTTTTTTATAAACCAGTTATGAAAGATACAATAATTGTATTGTATTGTCAAGAAATATTGAGAGTCTAAATTATTTAGGTATGTGTAACATAATTAATCTACTCTGGTTGTTTCTTTTCTTCAGAGTGAACTTGTAGGAGAAGCGGCATATTCTTGTGGATGGTATATGCAGCCAACTGAATTTCAGCAGCAAATTAAATTAATCATTATGAAAGCCCAACGTCCAGTCTTCCTCACTGTTGGACCATTTGGGGACATTTCTATGGAACTTTACGGAACGGTAAATCATTATTTTTTTCATCACTGTCTGTAGAAAGATAAGAGTCTGGCTGGCTACTGGTATGCCATAATCAGAGGAAATTATTTTGGAATTCAAGTATTAACTTTAACCATAAAACCAGATCATTATTAACATGAAAGGTTTATTTGCATTCCTTGTGAAGACTTGGTGGAAACAGAATGGCTGCTCACTGGGGCTTTTTAGCCACATGAACTTCAGAATTGATGCTACAGTGCCATCAAGAAGTTGATGTGCAGTTCTCGTGAAGGCAAGAATCCGCTAAGAAACGGAATTCAGTTGCAGTGCTAGCAAATCGTTCTGTTACAATAATTTAAGAAGCAAGAAATAACATTAACATAAAACTCCCCTATTTTAAGATGTTTACGATTTTCTTGAAAACACAAATTCGTATCTTTAACTTATTTAGAAAACTTTAGTTAAAGTTGTAATGTAATTACTTAATTCAGTTTTCGACTCATCAGCAATAGGAAACAAAATTTTGACACACAGTGGTGCATGATCCCTTTAATGAAGATGGAATTCTAATAAAAAAGCTGTATTTTATTTCAGATACTCAATACAGCATATAGCTACTTCACTCTCATTAAAAACTTCAATGACTAAACTGTATGGATTCATGTATAAGTCTCCGGCCTGGCTTCAGAGGAGAGCAATAAGTATATAGACATCATAGCATTTAGACCAACTAGTACAGAAGGTATTATCCTAGATCCAATGAGTCTGACAGTGGACAACCAGAGGACATTGAAAAAATAATCTACCAGCCTATCGTGACCTATTTCAAGAGCAAATAAAAATCTTGAAGTGTACATAAGTTAGCAGTGGAAAGGTTAAATAGTTTAATTTCGAATCTGTATAGTAGAACAAGATTTGTTTTATTCGTTTATGCTCGATTTCTATAAACTTGCAAAATACCTGTTGGTAAATTATCCAATGGACAGAATTAACACAAGACTAAATTTTCACAATCTCAAATAATTTAAAGGTAACAATCACATACACTTCTGGCGAGTTTCTAGATAAATGTCGTCTGAGTAAATATGAAAATGAGAGAAAAAATGTTCCTACAAACTCGGGTTAGATCTTTCCAAGGGTAAATCGTCAGGTTAATTTATCCTTTCATGGATGGCTGGATAAAATTTAACCTCTTGTAGGATCAATAATAATTTAAACAATGAGAATCAAAGCCTTTTGAATTAAATTAACTGTACAACTCCAAGGCCTTTCTCATTATATCATTGTGGGTGATTAGGAACTAATTTGCCCATAGATAATTTACCCATGAGTATTTCACGATCTTACAGAAAGCGGGCAATAGTTAGTTATGTTTACTACATAAAAGAATGTAATTAAGAATAAAATTATATAATTCATGCAATTTATGTAAAACAGATTTCAGTGTTAGTAAATATAATGTCTCAATTATTTTTCTGTTAAATAAATGATTTAAATAAATTGTCCAGCAGTTGAGTAAATAATTGTGTTCGAACCTCCGGACACCTGCTAGTACATATAATAACTGGATAGTTTTTTTTTTTTTAAATTAGATTATTTATTATGAGAAACTATAGAGCTCTTACAACCTGTACTTTCTATTCATGGTCATTAAATATTACACCAGCTGTGGTTTTCGTGAGGTTTTCATCCACTCTTTCATTTTATTTTCCTTAGTGGAAAAGCACAATTATAAAAAAGTGGCAGGTAGAAATAAGCTCTTAAATATTGCAAGTTTTCAATAGTCGCCTAATTATCTCTCCAATTGTTTATGAAATTACAGGTGAGAGTTTACTTATTGAGAAGGTGAATGTTGTACTTGTGTGTTTGGAGAGGTGAAAAAAGTATTTAATAATGAATTGGTACTGGTTGTGTAATAGTTACTGAACTGATTCTGTTTCAGTATAGTTGAGTTACTGTTTAGCATAGAGTGTTTCTAAATGTGAAATGTGAAAGAAATTAATTTAACAAACTAAATATTACAAACAACTTTTCAATGATAATTCATTGAAGATATTTCCATTTCATACCCCAAATAATACTGGTCTAGGTGAATACAATGTACGCCGCTTATTGTAATCATGGATAGTGTTATCAATCGGGTAATGTTATCACTTTTATGAAGTCCCATATGGATTAATACTGATACATTGAAATAATGCTGTTTATTGTGATCAAAGAATCGGTTTATGTTATCACATTTCCAAGTAATGTAGGTCACTCAAAATTTTGTTTTTAATGGTTTCGTTTCCAACTCAACTGTATTGTGTTGTACTGGAGGTAGCAATACTGTTCCCAGCCTAAAGGATGCCCAGTTCAAGGGGATGGCATTAATAACTTTCTCTTTTAAGCAATAAAACATTCTTGAGTTTTGTCCATTCTGTAGCGATAATCTTAATGATTTATGTATAGCGTAGAGCTTTATCACTGGTACTCACTACTAAATTGCGGTATTTTGTTACCTGTTGGAGCGCTTTCAACCGCATGGAGCGGTCATCTTCAGCAACTTCAGCAACGAGTTGCTGAAGATGGCCGCTCCATGCGGTTGAAAGCGCTCCAACAGGTAACAAAATACCGCAATTTAGTAGTGAGTACCAGTGATAAAGCTCTACGCTATACATAAATCAATAAAACATGTTTCACCCCACAGTTAAGCTGCAGCTTTTGATTAACGAAGATAACAGTGTTGTAATGCAGTGATAGCTAGTGTAAAATGAAAATACTTGAAGAGACAGGCATTAGATGTTTTGCTATGCTCACGTAACTGAGTATGGAGTACTGCTTAATGGACTCCTAAATTAATCTAAAAACGATTAAAAAATTTGTTACTGGTTGAAAAAATAGTTGCTTGCAGTCTATTACTGTATTAGCCTATGAGTGGTTCAATGATTCACAGTTACGTATTATTTTATGAATACATATTTTAAATTTTAAATTAATACATAAATTGAATAAATAACTGTCATTTAATTCCTTCAGCTATTGTTATCAATCGGTTAATATTATCAGTGTAGCTGCATCCCGAAGTGATCACAATAAGCGACGTGCACTGTAGTCTTATTTTTGATGGGATTGGGTATGTTCTTTACTAGAGAAATCTTATCTGTGTATCAAGTAAGAACTTAATGTTGTTGGGTCTTAAGTCTTTCTGGTTACTTCAATTGCTTACAATATCATTCTAATGTTCATCTAGATCAGTA